>JAVGVS010000060.1:940000-1425000 GCA_032718565.1 Distichodus sexfasciatus | reverse complement strand
TGTGGGTGTGGATGATGCGAAGGCTATTCTTACTCTATAATCATTTTAAGTAATTAAGTAAAAAAAGAGGAGCACAATCCATATTTATATTTATATTTCCGTAATTACCCATATCTCTCTGTAGTCACATTTGAGTTCTGAAGTTTTGCTGGTAGATCTGAAGGTGCGCTAAGAGTTCTAAAGGTGAGCTAAGAGTTCCGAAGGTGAGCTAAGAGTTCTGAAGGTGCATTAAGAGTTCTGAAGGTGAGCTAAGAGTTCCGAAGGTGAGCTAAGAGTTCTGAAGGTGCATTAAGAGTTCTGAAGGTGAGCTAAGAGTTCTGAAGGTGCATTAAGAGTTCTGAAGGTGAGCTAAGAGTTCTGAAGGTGTATTAAGTCTAAATATAAACTGAGTTCTGAGGATCTGACATTAGTCCCAAAGATGAGCTAAGAGTTGTGAAGATGTTCTTAAAGTTCTAAAGACCTTCAAATGGTTGTAACAAATGTAATTAATTTAACATCCTTACGTAAACGCCGCCTACTCATTTTGCTGGACTCCAGTCACGCCGGCCTTTTTTAAGAATCATGGAAGCTGTAGCAAAGTCTCCATCGCATGAGAGTCAGAAACGTCAAAAGCAGGGAGAGCTTCAAATAAATCAGAAAACATAAGGGTTCTGAAGATGAGCTCAGAGTTCTGAAGATGAGCTGAGAGTTCTGAAGGTGTGCTAAGAGTTCTGAAGGTGTGCTAAGTGTTCTGAAGGTGTGCTAAGTGTTCTGAAGGAGCGCTAAGAGTTCTAAAGGTGCGCTAAGAGTTCTGAAGGTGGGCTAAGAGTTCTGAAGGTGTAATAAAAGTTCTGAAGGTGAGCTAAGAGTTCTGAAGGTGTAATAAAAGTTCTGAAGGTGAGCTAAGAGTTCTGAAGGTGCGCTAAGAGTTCTGAAGGAGCGCTAAGAGTTCTGAAGGTGGGCTAAGAGTTCTGAAGGTGTGCTAAAAGTTCTGAAGGTGAGCTAAGAGTTCTGAAGGTGTGCTAAGAGTTCTAAAGGTGGGCTACGAGTTCTGAAGGTGAGCTAAGAGTTCTGAAGGAGCGCTAAGAGTTCTGATGGTGGGCTAAGAGTTTTGAAGGTGGGCTAAGAGTTCTAAAGGTGTGCTAAGAGTTCTGAAGGTGCACTAAGAGTTCTAAAGGTGCGCTAAGAGTTCTGAAGGTGCGCTAAAAGTTCTGAAGGTGCGCTAAGAGTTCTGAAGGTGCGCTAAGGGTTCTAAAGGTGCGCTAAGAGTTCTGAAGGTGGGCTAAGAGTTCTGAAGGTGTGCTAAAAGTTCTGAAGGTGCGCTAAAAGTTCTGAAGGTGCGCTAAGAGTTCTGAAGGTGCGCTAAGAGTTCTGAAGGTGCGCTAAGAGTTCTGAAGGTGCGTTAAGAGTTCTGAAGGTGTGCTAAGAGTTCTGAAGGTGTGCTAAGAGTTCTAAAAATGTATTAAGTCTTCTAAATATAAACTGAGTTCTGAGGATCTGACATTAGTCCCAAAGATGAGCTAAGAGTTGTGAAGATGTTCTTAAAGTTCTAAAAATGTGGTAAGAGTGCTGAGGATCTGACAGGAGGTCTGAAGATGTGATATGTCCTTCTGTGTGTGTGTGTGTGTGTGTGTGTGTCTGCATAATTGTTTTTTTTTTGTGTGTGTGTCTGTCTGACTGCCTTTCTGTCTATATGTCTAACTGTGTGTAGCCTGATTGTCCATGTCTGTCGGTCTGTGTGTATTTGTCTGCCTTTCAGATGAATGTGTTTTTCTTTTCATTTAGAAGCACCCAGTACAGGTAGTAATGCAAATCGCTAGAATAAACATTTCCCCCCCAAAGGTTCAGCCCTGTTCTAGCAGTGTTGATGCACTTTCTCATCGCCGGTGTGTGTTTGTCCCGGGCCGCTGCACTTTCGGGATCTTTCGGGTCATCGAGTTTCTCGTCCCCAATGCGTTTGGAGATAATACAATAAAGTTTAGCAAGATTTTAATAAAACAACAGCAGGCCATTTGAACTCATAATTCTAAAAGAAGAAACGTTTCAACTTTCTTCTTTGATCTGTTGCGTCGAGCCCCTGCAGAATGAAATTTCTCCTCGAGCGATTATCGGTTTTTGAGGCTCCTTCTGAGAAAGAGGCCAAACAATGTTCTTTCTGTTTTTGAATCTCGGCCGCAACTCTCAAAGTGACTGACAGATCACAAAAGACCTTCAAATGGTTGTAACAAATGTAATTAATTCAACATCCTTACGTAAACGCCGCCTACTCATTTTGCTTGACTCCAGTCACGCCGGCCTTTTTTAAGAATCATGGAAGCTGTAGCAAAGTCTCCATCGCATGAGAGTCAGAAACGTCAAAAGCAGGGAGAGCTTCAAATAAATCAGAAAACATAAACAAGAGCTCAGAGTTCTGAAGATGAGCTAAGAGTTCTGAAGGTGTGCTAAGAGTTCTGAAGGTCAGCTAAGAGGGCCGAAGGTGCGCTAAGAGTTCTGAAGGTGAGCTAAGAGCAAGAAAATCTGAAAACATAAAGGTACTTTGTTTACTGAATTAAGTTTCCATCCCCACAGTAGCTCTACTGATTATACACCAATACTCATTTGTCCACATGATGCCACAGAGAATTGATTTTAAAGGACCATTTGACCTCTTCCATTGATCCATGGCCCAGCTGTATACTTGCGGGCCCCTTTTAGCTACAACAGGGGTGTAAACGATACGATATTATATTGATTCAACGAACTGCGATTCGATCCCTGCCGATATCACGAAGTCTGCTGCTGTACAATATAGATTTGATTAATTTCAGAAGCCAATGCTCAATATGAGACAATATCACATGCAGATTTTACATAATCAGTTACACAATAAGTGTTTTTATTCCCTGTGTTTTTATTCTTTCTGTGCTGACTCTAGTCGGAACCCCGTCCTCCACCACAAGGGCAAAGTTCAAGCGTCCAGCGATTCTAAAGGTGAGAAACTCATCTGCATACACTGCCATTTATGCTAATGACGGCAGTAAAACAACTTTGAACGGAGGTCATTAGCAACACACACAGTGGGTACAAGATGCCCTTCTCCTTCGCATATTGTTTTTTTGCCCTCCCTCTCCTCCTTTCTCTCTCTCTCTCTAACACACACACACACACACACACACACACAGACGTTTAGCTCAAACCAGCCGAGGTCGCTCTTTGACTCGGCCGCCGCCGCCGGACTCCCTCCACAACACGCCGGCCGAATAAATATTTATGAGCGTGCTGGCGTTAATTCATATGCTTCCGCTTCGTGGCCCAATGCATATGCAAACGAGCCGCTTGATCCCCAGCGACCGGCGCTACGCGTGTAAATTCTTGCCCAACCTCAACAGCCGACCTTGAGCCCGGTCGAGGCGGGGGGGCCAAGCGTTTGACGTTGCCGACTCGTAACGTGAAATGCAGAGTGACTTGACTGTCTGATCACAGCGTGACGGGATCCATCAGAGTCGTTACGTTTGAAAATGGAAAAAGGTAAAGCAAGACTCTGGAGACCGCCTCTTGAATCTCTACTCGAAGGGTTAGTCAGAGACTTAAGAGTCAAATGGGATTCTTTAAGTCTAACAGTCATATATATATTTTTGGTGCTTGTTTCTTGGGGCTGCAACTAGGTTTGGGTACCGAGTACTGTACTTTTAAAGGTACAGAGCGAAAGATGTCAGTACTACCGGATATTGGTTCACGTGAAGTCAAACTTTTGGTACTTTCATGCACTCATCAGCAGCGGCGCACACGAGCTGAGCAGGAAATACGGAACTGGGTGAAAGATTTACGTTAATCAACAGTTTTCTCAGCGTTTCAATGCAGTTTACATTTACAGCAGCAAAAGGATAGAAACAGATATTTACTGCAGTTAAATTTCCATTTGCTATTTAAGCTGTAGTGTCAACAACGGTTGCCAGGGGAAGAAAGCCAATGCGTGGAGAAACAAGCCAAAAGCCAGGTATTACAGATTCCGAGCAAGGTATCGAAATGAAGTACCGTTCAGTATCAGTACCGAACAGGTACCCAACCCTAGCTGCAACTAATGATTGTTTTAATAATGGATAAGTCAGTCAACTGCTCTAAAATAGATACCTCTGCATAAAAGATACCTTCTTTAAAAGATACAACTTTAAAAAATTACATTTATATCTAATTATAATATTTACATATTTTTTAAGAGACAAATTCAAAATCTTTCTAATAACACTTCAGCACCCTAAAGAGTATTAAATTAAAAATTTAATATATACATACAGTGCATCACAGTTACATGTGACCTCTGCATTGGACCCATCCGTGAAGGAGCAGTGGGCAGCTTTTGGCAGTGCCCCTTGCTGATGAGTACCTCAGTGGTACCTCTACGGGTCCGGGAACTTGAACCGGCGACCTTCCAACCAAAAATTCGCGGATCGATCTTTTCCTGCGGCTACGCACTACTTCTCCCAACTGCGCAAGGAGAGCTATGAAAACGTGAGACCTGCGAAACCGAAACCAAATAGAGCCATGGCTGAAGCAGCTCCGCTCAAATCACCGTCTGGCCTAAAGGCCAATGTTTGGCAACACTTCGGTTTTAAAACAAGTTATTTTATAACCAACCAAAACTAGTATTAACACAAAGAAATCGCTAAATAAATCGATATCGAATTGAATCGAGAATTGAATCGGATCATGACCTTGTGAATCGGAATCGAATCGATTCAGGAAATCAGCAACGATACCCAGCCCTAACTCTTACGCTACCAACTGCCAACTTATTCCTTTATTTACTTGGACGTTTGTTAGCTATTTGCCTTCTTACTATCCAACATGTACAAACAACCTCGAATCTCCTGAATCTTGACCAGAGCATAAGGAAGGCAAAAAAGTGGCTCCACTTCCAACTGAATAACAGCTTCCTGCTTTCATATTCAGCAGTTTTTACTACAGTCAATCGAACAGCAAGGAATGAGAAAATTATACACAGGAGAGAAGCGGCAGGTTAAATTTTAATTATGGCTAATTATTATTACTATTCTCAATGACACTGCTAAATACATTTTATTCGATTATAGTGATGCAACCTTCGCAAACTCCATGAATTTACAAATATTTTCTAGAGGCATAAAACTACAACAATCTATAACTGCATTCTGAGGGTTGATTTTGAATGAGTTGAATGGATCTGTTTAAAAAATATTCAAATACATAATAAAGGTAAACGATAACTTTTTAAATGTGAACCATCCTTTCTTGAACTTAGCCTGTGACGATGCTGAAACCACAGCTCTAGTGGAAATGTTAACAGCTGAGAAGTAAACAGCTTCTATTTGGAAAGGTGAAAAGAAGTGGATCTTGCAAATTTGATTAAATTCGTTTCTAAACTGACAAATGGATCCATAATTGGAAATAAACGCAACAGCTTGCTTATTTCCTCGTCGCATTCACGCGTCGTGCAAATTTGCACTAAAATCCCGTGATCTTGCGTGCTGGTTTTGTTGTTTCGACGAAGGTAACCACGCTGGGATGCTGCGACACGTTTAAACCGCTTCCTTTTTTCGCAGGTTTAATTGCTTTGTGTTGATTGATGTGCCCCGACATTCTGCAATCACACTAGACGGAGAACAATTAGCAATTAGCACAGAATGAGAGATGATCAGCATCAGAGAATGAAGGAAGGAAAAGTGAGGGGGAGGGATAAGAGGGGTCAGAGAGGAGAGGTGAGGGAGGTCAGGGGAGATGATCATCACGAGTGAGGAAATGCAGAAATATTAGTAGAAAAGTAGTAAAAATCCTGTGTTAGAGTTCTGAATCTTGCTAGAGCATAAAATCCACAGTTGGGACCCCTGAGCAAGGCCCTTAACCTTCATGGTAGGCAAGGCGCTCTCATCATACTTTTCTACGCGGTAGTATGCATCTCAGGAACTTGCCGGAGTTGTAGCTTAAAGGACAAGTTCGCCATTTAACACTCAAAGCCTTGTTTTCTGATAGTTTATGATGAAAAGCAATGGTTAAGATGGAAATGTTGACGAAGGCTTCTGTTTCGAGATTTTTCGAAATGCAATGCAAAGTATGGTTTCCAAAAGGTTTTTGACTACTCATCCTTGATTGTGGACCTATTTTTTCAAACCAATCACTCCTGCTTGACAGCGTCCGACTCAGCTCTGTCTGTCTTTGCTGCAGTTCCTCTTCAGAATATTCCGGTTCAAAATAAGCCCGGCCTTCAAAATCAACCTCAGACTCCACATCCTCCCAAATGAATCAATTTCATCATTGATACAGGCAACTTCGCTCTTAAAGTGCGTACAACGCCGCAACAGTAACAAAAGACTACATACTTGTAAACAACCCCTTTTCGGTTTCCGCAGCGGAATAATACCAACACCTCACAAGGCGTCCTATACAAGCCAATGGAGCTGGACCAAAAAAAATACAATGAAAACTAGATGGAAGTCACACGTTGCATCGTTTTTTGTGTCAGAGTGTCAACGAATACTGCTGACCACTCGGACGAGTTTCACGTCTTTGCAAATGAAAGCTTAATGCGTTTTTAGGATGCATTGCAGGTATGCACCTTATCAGCCATTGTGTAGGTGGCGGGGAGCTACCGCTACAACTGAAAATTCTCAGAGCAGAAGCATTCCTCAAAATTTCCGTCTAGGTAGTGCAAAGAGAGTTACACGCACACTATCTGACTTGGTACACCACACAGGGCGGGAAGTGACTGTGTTAGAATTGTCAGAGGTACAGGTGTTAATTTTGTGGCAAATTGCGGGCAGTGGAACTTTGGCGAGCTAAATCTCTTGTCTTTATGTGCTCAACTCTGCCATTCTCTCATTTATCGGCATCGGCAGATATACTAATGAAAAATATCAGATATCGGCATCGGCGGATAATTGCCGTATCGTGCATCCCTAAAAAAGACGCATGTCGATACGACATAATCCGTGGTATTACTGTACATAAAAACGCATATAATCGGACTGTTTTTCACCAGCTACCTGATATTCAGTCTGTACTATGCTGACAAAACTATTCCGCTTTTCGGCACCAATTGATGTAGAGCAAACTGATTTGATACATCCAACCCATGTCATAAGACAGGTGAGGTGATTCCGTGACTAATCGCTGCAGCTGTTTTAATCCCTGACAGAAACGCGTCGGCGTGATTAAAAAGCCCCATCAGATTACCGCCACCTTCCTCCCTAGTTGATCGTAATCACAGCCGATACTTGATATCTTGGGAGAAGAAGGGGGAGGAAAAAAAAAAAAACCCAATTTCACACCGCAATCCGCCTCGAACGGCACAAGCCAATTAAAGCGAGTTTGCCGTTCCTGGACGACGGCTATACATACTAATGGCGGATTTGTGACTTTGTGACAGAGAGAGAGAGAGAGAGAGTGAAAGAACACAGGCCAGAGGTGGTTCTCGGATCAACCCATTTTGAAGATGCAAGAATAATGGATTTGCACTTCATGCAGACTACAGTCTCCCCTACTGGAAAGAGAAGAAGCCGAGGTCAGAGCGGCGTGGGTGTTGGATGAATAAAGTCAATCGTATCTGGGAAAATCTATGCATGAAACACTCCGGTTACAGAAAGCAGCTTCGCTGAAGGATATGAAGCGAGCGGTAAAGGAGCAAACTCATGAATGTTGTGCGAACTCAATAACATGACACCATATCAGAAGCTCCGAGAACAAAGCGCAATTCTAAAAAAACTTATAAGGATAAGCACAAAGGCTGGGTAATTTATCAAACCAAAAATCCAAACTGACACTCAGAACCTCTTATTAACGTAATCTTGCCCATGTAAATAATCTTGATTATTTTTTAAATTTTAATAATAAGCATAAATAATTTATGTTAACGTACTGTCCCCTTAAAGACTTAGCGTGTTGTCACATGACTTTTCTTCAATTACCTGAAAATCACAAAGATATGCACTCTCTCATTATCCCAGCTTTCATAGTTTGAGCATATTTACTAAGATTATCAGATTATCATTTTGTCGATTATCGGTATTGGTGTTTAATTTTGACCATCACTGATATTAAGTAATTACAAGATGTGCTACTGTGGCTCCACAGCTGTCTCTTCTCTCTGTACCGTTTGCTCTCGACTTGCTGCCTCAAACGAGTAGTAGCCAGTCAACGTTGAAGCCGTGTTGTCACTCACACCAAATACACACACACAAGCGCAGAGTGAATTTTACATTTACAGCATTTGGCAGACGCTCTTAGTCCAGAGCGACTTACATTTCCTAATTTCAGGGACAGTTCCCCTGAGACCCTTAACTTATGGTTAAGGTTCTTGCTCAGGGACCCAGTGTTGGTAACGCCAGAGGTCGGATTTGAACCCACAACCTCTTGGTCCCAAGGCGAGTGTCCTACCACTAGGCCACCAACATCCTCCAAGAAGGAGAAAAGGAGAGAGGAGAGTTTCAGCTGAGTTTGGTGTTTGTTGAATTCTTAATTTTCTTATTTTTTTGCATATCGGTTCCAAATATCGGTTCTCGGCCCCGTTTCGGTATCGATATCTGCCCTGACAAAACAATATTGGTCGACGTCTAATATTTACAGTACAGATCTTGTCAACTATGAGTACAAAAACAATTTTAAAAAAAACATGTTCATTAATCGAAATTGAGGTAAAATGTTCAATCACAATATTGACTTGAGCCCTAGCAATTAGCCTAATTCTGTATGCTGGACAGTGTTTGGGTGTAAACGGCTTCATCTTCCAGAAAGGGAACAGATTTCCGCCCCTCATATCTGGCACTGGGAGTTGTGGTATTAAGGCTGTCTTATTGCAAACTAAAACGTTGAGGGGCACCACATGGGGTTTGACGCTAATTGCACGGGAACGAAGAGACAAGATTCTCGCCGTCTGCTGCCACAATTCTGACGGAAAGGCCTCGTGGCGTTCTTCAGGGGCTCAGAGGTTGTCTCAAACAAGGTGTGGAAGGCTTCATTGTCCTTCGCTATTAAAATAACCAAAATTGGGACTAAATGTCAAGAAATTTACACGAGAAATCCCAAATGAAAGGGTTATTAAAATCTCTAGTAAATGTGGTGGTGCAGTGGTTAGCACAGCCGCCTCACAACGAGAAGGTCCTGGGTTTGATCCCTGGGTTGACCGCAGGGTCTCTATGTGTGGAGTCTGCATGCTCTGTGCTGTGCTGGTGCCTGCCCGGGGTCCTTTTGGTTCCCGCGACCCCGATAAGGATTAAGCGGTTGGGATGATGAATGAATGAATGGCGTTTTCAAGTAAAACCAGTCTTACGGTCAAAGTGATTTGAGTTAACATTAAAGGACTGTTCTTTATTTTAACTTCTCTTTTTTTGTCACTGACTGTATTAAAATATCACAAATCACATCAAGATCATGACACTCCTGTTTAAGAGTGCTTCTTTAAACTGCGTTTATTTCAATTAGATGTTAATAGCCCACACAACATTAAAAAGTCTCATGAAATTATTATTTCTAGGCCATTAATCTGCAGGTACTGAGCGTATCCTGTCATTGTGGCGGCCCTCCAAGTCCCTTTGAGAATGAGCGGCGCCTCTGTCACTAATCCCGAGTCTTCCTTTAAATCCTCGGACTAAGTGAGGATTAACAGCCACTAACAGCTGGGCTGAAAAACGCTCACCAGCAGCCTGCTTCAGCATCTCCCAGAGCGAGAACCTCTTCAGCACCACGGACAACAGCAGCAGCAGCAGCAGCGGCACCGCAGCACACGATCAAGAGATCTCTCACAGGGGAAGAAAGCAGTGCAGTCGCACAACCCGCACCATATGGCAGATAAACACCAAGCTGCAGTACTGTACTAGTGAAAAAACATCCAATATGGTATCTTTCATCTTTCATCTAAACAAGTACCAAAAAACTATTTTACCCCATACTACGCCTTGAACGGCACAAGCCAGTTACCCGAGGTTACTCTGAGGTTTCTGCACGATGGTTTTTACACACAGTTCATTTGGATTGGTCGTTGTGGACCCTCGGATGTCTTTCCTTCAAATTTGGTTCATTTATGCATGTGTGAACACGGCAACTGTGTGCAAGCTCCACGCAGAAAGACCCCACGGCCGACCCGGGGCCCGAGCAAGGACCTTCTCGCTGTGACGCACCACCGTGCCGCCCCATCTGTGAAATACACACACAAATTTGGGAAAGGACATTAAAGAGTGAGGGGTGAAGGATTAGGGATTGGTGCAGGCTCTGGAGTTGTGTGGGGTATGAGAGAACTGAGGAACATTACAGATTAGTCTTGAACCAGTTGTAGTGGTCACATTTGTCCACTTTAGAGATGACCAGAGACTGGATTAAGATTTTGCGATTCTCTTCCCCCCAAAAAATAACCAGCTTTTCCTTTTCTTGCTTAAATTATTCAGTCCTATGCACACTGCTGCCAAATAAATAATCTCCAAACTACAGATTCCTCCTTTCATTCCTTCTGCTTCTAGAAAATGTCAGGTCACACGAACAGCGTGGGCTCGCGGCTCTTGCCTCTTTAGCCAGAAAGGTTGTTATTCCTGACACGGGACGCATTTCTCCTTGATGCCAGGCCCGTTAATACCTTCTGATCAAATACCCCCCCGGAAAAAATAAAACAACACGCGGTGCATTGAAGATCAAATGCCAGCTGCAGTGTAAGAACTGGTAGTTTCGAAACTGGCAAACTGTCTGGCCCGATAGAGGAGCGAGATTTTTAAAACGTAATGGGTGACAGATCTAGGAAGCGGCTGAAGGAATGGGAAAGAAGGGAAGCTTTGTGGAAAGGATTTAAACGGCAGGAGATGATGGGAGAGTGTGCCGCTGCTGCTGCTGCTAACGGGCAGGTAAGTGTGCGGTGATGGGCAGAACTCATTATCGCTGATTTAGGGCAAGACGGATTTGGACGGGCATTCACAGCGGCATCTTTTTTTAAAAACGCTACAGACAAATTCGTAAAGACGTGAGGTGAAGTAGAGAAAAGGAGAGAGTGGGTAAAAGAAAGAGAGAGTGAGAGACGGAGTGAGACAGAAAGCAAAAGACAGTGTGAGAGAGAGAGAGAGAGAGAGAGAGAGATGGAAGGGAGAGCGAGAGAGAGGGAGATAAACAGAGTTTAAAGTGAGAGAGAGTGAGGAAGTGATAGAGGCAGTGAATGGGAGAGAGAGAGAGTGAAAGCAAGAGCGAGATAGAGAAAACGCAAGAGTGAGAAAGAGTAAGAGAAAGAGAGAGAGAGAGAGAGAGAGAGAGAGAGCGAGCAAGAGGTGGATAGAGAAAGCATGGAGGGAAAGAAAGGGAGTGATAGATGGAGAGAGAGATGGAGAGTGATAAGTGATAGAGAGAGAGAGAGAGAGAGAGAGAGAGAGAGAGAGAGCGAAAGACAGGGAGAGAGAGAAAAATTGAGATAGGGCATTATAGAGAGTGATAACTAGACAGAAAGCTAGGGATGGACAGAGAGAAGTAAGAGCGATGGAGAGACAGAGCGAGAGCAGAAAATGAGAGGGAAAGAGACAAAGCGGATAAGAAAAACAGAGAGAGAGCGAGCGAGAGAGAGAGAGAGAGAGAGCCCAGTATCTCATTATTCGGGTAATATTTGGGACTCCTGTGGGTAAATTCCACCAAGACGCTTTCTCATGGCTAATTAATCCACACGAGTTTTATCTCCAAACTGCTGCTAATCTCAGCACTAGAGTGAAAATGAAGGAAAGTGAAGCTAACAGTCAGGTTTAGGAGAGAAAAAGTGTCATTTGTGTGGTCTGAACAACAGGGATTCAGATACTGGACAATAATCAAAGGAAACATTCTCCTGAGGGAGCGCTTGGCTAGATAGCACTCGACTTGCGGCCTGTACGCTAGCGCCTTCACACACAGACTCACTCACCCCTGCTCTCTGCCCGTCTCAAGAGTGTATTCTATAAGTCACTATGAGAACAAACTTCAGCCTCATGTTAGCATCAAATGTTAGCTTTATTCAGCAAAAGCTAATGAAAGATAGCACTCCTCAGCAAAAGAAATCCACTTGGAAAAGACACATTTGTTTCGGATCCAGCTCACACACAAACACATCTCTCCGTCCATTATATTTTCTAAAATATGATAAACTCAAACTTCATAAAGAACTGACACTAACTAATGCTAATTTGCAACTACCAATGCAATTTTTGCTACTGTGACCGTGGGAAATGACAGTTTGAGTTAGCATGAAGTGCTAGATTAAATATATGGTGTCAGTATTTATTAGCAGCAGAAACTCACTTGGAAAATACTCATTCAGTCTGTAAAGATGGTATTTTTCAAGATATTATGAGAACAAACATCAGCATCAAAAAAAATTCCTGTCACTAACTAATGCGAATCTCCTCCTGCTAGCTTAAATCGACATGAGAAAAGCAAAAGTTTGCATATGTTAGCAACAGAAATTTACGTGGAAATGTTTTTATTCAGTCTGTCAAATACATTTCCTAAGACATTACAAGTACAAACACAAACTCCAGCCTCAAAAAGAGTCCTGTCACTAACTAATGCCAATTCTCTTCTGCTAATGCTAATTTCTGCTCCTGTGGCCATGACAATCGATTAGACTGAGTTACTACTAGCCTGAATAAGCCTTGCTCCAAACTAGCTAATGAGCGCTAATATTATTTAGCAACAGAAATCCATTAAGAACAAACGCTTAAATTTCTTCTAGACCTGACAGAGAGATTGAGGAAGAAATTATTCATTAATCTCTAAAAACTTAAATTAACAGAACAATCAGCAGAAATCACTTTGGGACCACATGTTAAGATACATCTCTACAGCATCACTTTACCAGCACGGCCATATTTACTAGAAGCACTGCAAAAATCTTCAAAAAGTCAACATATAATGTGGATTTCTGTCCAGTTACTTCTGTTTCCTTATGTCTCATGAAGACTTGGCCAACACAGCTAATGACAAACAAATGCAACAATGACAATAATGATTCTAATATTACAGCAATAATAATGAATATATTTTTAATCTGTCACAACTACAATCTCTGTAGTTTTTCCTTTTTCACCCAAATATACAATCAATAGTCTGGCAGCTTTCCCCCTTCTTCCAATCCTTGTTCATCTCTCTCTCTCTGAACTATTTATTTACATACTTTTACATTACTCTTATTTTCATGTTTATCTTCATTTGTAACCCTTTTCCATGAAATGCAATAATCTAGAAAAGTTTCTTTAATCAACAGAATGTGTAACATTTTTTATTAAATTTTAATATTCTTCACTGATCAGGATTGTGGACTAAGAATGCATGGGGAAAATGTGTATTTGCAAAGGCCCCACACAAATAAAACTGCAGTGAAGAGGCGGTCGGTGTGTGGGAATAAAGCAATAATCCACAAGAGAGAAGCGGTTTGGTTGATTGTATCATGGATAAGAAGCATTGTGGTGGAAATAAATCCTGTTTAAACAAAAACACCCAAAGCCTCTTGGGTTTGCGAGCTGCGGTAATTATATGTGGGTCAAGAGTCTGTGTTTATTTTTAATCCCAAGCAAACAGAGTTATATACACAAAAATGCTCACAACTCATTATTCTGACTTTAATAAAGCTGTGTGTGAATTGTCTTCGGAACTAATGGCCCCGAGTGTCGTTTGTACAACAGAAATTCACACGATGGTTTATTAAAGTAAAAAATAATGAGTGGGATGTGAAGACTGTGTGTGCGTAGCTCGTACTTAAAAGCTGCTGGCTAGCAATATGTAAATATTAAATTACTATATCATTAGTGTACATTGTGTTGTGAGGGTTGGCCAAAGGAGGAGAGGCTGAGAAGGGCATGGCATTAAAGACAATAAAACTGTAATATTTAAATTAAAGTTGCATTAATGTAGAGCTCCCACTAGCAATAATGATCTGTATCGGGTTCTATATACAACTTTTTAATGGAATGAGGAACCCTAGAGCCAAGAGTAAATTACGCATTAACTGGGGCTGAGGAGTAATAAGTTACATGTTTCTTTAAGAAAGAAAACGCATCTAGCATAAAGACATACTTCCTTAGCTAGGAATACCAGTTTCTGACTAGTCAGTGGCAATTTCCTGCTAGGCAATGATACGATCCAACTAAACAGCTCCAACGTCTGACTAGAAAGTGCTAAGTTCCAACTAAACAGCTCCAACGTCTGACTAGAAAGGGCTAAGTTCCAACTAAACAGCTCCAACGTCTGACTAGAAAGTGCTAAACTCCAGCTAACCAGCCACAATTTCTGACTAGAGATAGCTAAGGTTCAGTTAGTCGGCACCAATTTCCGATAGCAAATGCTGCTTCTCTCGTAGTTTACGGCAGGGCATCCAGGCTGTCACTCAGTACAAGCCAGCACCAAGCAGCTGTGAGGGGGACGCCACACTCCCTGAGGAGGTGAACAAGTTCTACACATGGTTTGATGCACTGAACAACACGCACACGACGAAAGCCACGCCTCCCATCACCGACCGGATCATCTCTTTGCCTGCAGCTGACGTGAGGAGAACCTTCACCAAGGTCAACCCATGAAAGGCTGCCGGTCCAGACAACATTCTAGATCGTGTGCTGAGAGACGGCGCTGATCAGCTAGCCGAGGTGTTCACGGACATCTTCAACACATCACTGAGCCAGATGATCATCCCAGCGTGCTTCAAGTCCACCACCATCATCCCAGTGCCAAAGAAATCTTCAGTTTCCTGCCTGAATGACTACCGTCCCATCGCTCTGACCCCCATCACCATGAAGTGTGTTGAGAGACTTGTCATGGCCCAGGTGAAAAGCAACCTCCCCCACTCACTGGACCCTCTGCAGTTTGCCTATCGCACAAACAGGTCAGCTGAGGATGCCATATCCTCTGCACTTCACCTTTCCCTCTCTCTGGAAAGTGGTGGGCCCCAATAAGCAACAACAATGAGTCCGCGTACAGAGATGAGGTTCAGCGGCTGGCTGCCTGGTGCAGTGAGAACAACTTGTCGCTGAATGTGGACAAAACCAAGGAAATGATCGTCGACTTCAGGAGAACTCGCTCCACCCACACACCACTCAGCATCCACGGTTCCACGGTTGAGACCGTAAAAAACACCAAGTTCCTGGGAGTTCACATCTCAGATGACCTCACCTGGACCACCAACACCACCATCACCAACATCACCAAAAAGGCCCAGCAGCGCCTTCACTTCCTGAGACGGCTGAAGCGAGCCAACCTGCCCCCTCCCACCCTCACTGTGTTCTACAGGGGCACCATAGAGAGCGTACTGACCAGCTGCATCTCCGTCTGGTTTGGTAACAGCACTGTTGCCAATATCAGGCGGCTACAACGGACTGTAAAAGCAGCTGGCAACATCATCGGAGTGTCTCTCCCATCGCTGCAGGGCATCTTTCACAAATGCTGCATCAGGAGGGCCTCCTGCATCGTGCTCGACCCCTCGCATCCTTCACGTGGACTCTTTACACTCCTCCCATCTGGCAGACGCTACCGCAGCATCAGGACTCATTCTAGCAGAATGCGTGATAGCTTTTTCCCACAAGCCATCAGACTCTTGAACACACTTCCCACTTCCTTCCCTCACACTCCCCCCCCACACACACCTGGACTGTGAACTAACTCTGTTGCACCTCTGCACTTTACACCTCACCGTCGCTGTGACGCGCATGCTGCTATACGGACTATCTCTTTCATGTTGCACTGAAACCCTCCCTGAAAAGATGTGTAAGAACAAGAAAAATGTCTATATTTACAAACGGTACAGTATTACTATTGCTACAACATTGCCATAATATTTGCAAAATCTTTGCACTGCCTCTACTATTTGCACAACCGTTAAATGTGTATATATTGCTGGTCACTTTTTAACTTACTATATCTGCACAAATTATTGAAAAGTATTGCACAGAACGGTTCTCCAATGCTGCTATAATATCTGTACAAACTTAAATTTCAGTCAGACTTTTTAAGAATACACTTCTATTAATAGGCTGGATATCGAAATCTTTCATATTGAAAACTGTCAGTCAATTTCCGCTTCCAGCTTAAAATGTATATTTTGTGTCCTATTTATATATTGTTTATTCCATGTGCCCTATCTGTTCTTTGTCATCTATTTCTTGTTGCACTGTGTAAACTGGAGCCACGTCTTCTCGTCTCTCTGTGTATCTGTACAATATATAGAAGAGATGACAAAGTTTACTTTGACTTTGACTGTTTCAGCTAGACAGCCACAATTTCTAGCTAGCTGCTGCCAATTTCCATTAAGAAACAAATTCCTATTAAGGATCACAATTATTTCACTAACACTAATTGTTCTCTAGCAAGCTTTAATGTCTGATTGCTACCCACGCTGTAGTTTTAAAAAGCTGGGTGATATCAAATAGCATGTTTCAACTGTTCTACAAACAAATGCAAATTTCTACGACCATATTTTAATTTCCACTAGCCAACATCTACATGCTAAGTTTACAGCATGCGATACAGAATGAAGAAAAATTGAATTTTCATAAAAAGCCATGCAATTCTACCTTGCTACAGGTTTTGCTGAACTCTAATTTTAATATCGGATACATAATGTCCATTCAAGTGGTCAGTTATTTAAACTTTAGTAACTTCTAATTCTAATTTTGACTATGCAAATTGTATTTAAAGGGTTTTTACGGTGCTGCTGTTCGCAATTTACAGAAAATGCACCTCCAAAACTGGACAGGCTGAAAAATAAGAGCTAAAATAGGAGTTTTCTCCGACTGGGAGTTGGAGGACTCGACTGCCTTTATCGACCCACTTCCTGTCAAGAGCTCGTGCTGAAGATGCGGCTGCACCGACTGCTAAGACCTGAATTAAAAAGTCAGCTCCAAAAGAATGTTGTTGCAGGGCGCGAGTCCTTCACAGTCTCGCCACTATTATGATCCTGTTTTCTCCCTGCAAAATTCCATCACTGGAGTTGTGGACCAATGTCTACTGAAGTAGCTTCAGTCTAAACACTTTTCTGTACCATAAACAAATTCAATACTCAAAACTTCATCTCCGAGTACTTTTCTTATGTTCTGAATATGCCGGCAATTCCAGGCAATAGCAAAAGTTTTTTGTTAGAGTTTTAGAGAACTTCAATATATAAACTTTATCACAATAAAGAAATGATATTCATTAGGGATGCACCGATCGATCGGCCAGCGATCGGAATCGGCCGATTTTTGGCCTGATCGGCCTGACTGGTGATGGGCCGGGCACTCACACGTATTGCCGATTTCAAACCGATCTAGCGCATGCGCATTACTTGCAGCACAGCCACGCGCGCATTCAGGCAGCGTTCACATGTACGCTCAACGGAGGCGTTTCTTATTCACTTTGAATGGGGTGACATCGTGCGGGCCCAAAATGGCTTGCCGCAAAAAATTTGTTGGCGTAAATTTCAAAGTCGCTGCTAGTCAGAAACCTCGGAGAGCACAAAAAATTAAGGAATCGAAAGAGGCTGCGATAAATATTGCTGTTTTAACTGTATTTCTTCAATAATGCAATTTTTTTCTTCCTGACAAGTTAAATGTTCGCCAAGTAATATTAATTTATTTAGCTGTTTTTTGTTCGAGTGAGATTGTATAAGGCGCAGTTTGAAAAGGAAGCCATTAGCAGTTTAAAGGGCTGAAGCAGCTTCTGTCTGCGATCCTATTGGCCGATGGTTCTGGAGTCTCAGGATTGACCTCATACAGTTTTTACAGAAAAACCAAAGATGACGTGAGAGAAAGAGGTCCGCACAGGTAGATTAAAATATTGTTATAGTTTATCAACCTTATAATTATAATTTAATAGTTAGCTGAAGTGTTTAATAAGCACGCAAATCACTGGCTCCCTCGCCTGTTTGTTCGTTCCCAATTCAACATAAACACAGATGCAATAAGTCAATCACTAGATGATCACTAGGATGATCAGCCGCTTCTCAGAAGGAGGATACAGGCTTTCAGAAATTCGATAAATCACCTCTGCTCAAATACACAATGCCAAGTAGGCGCATTTTCGGATCGCCGAGTTAAGGAAGTTGTTACATGTTACATTTTACGTGTTACATTTTTATTTATTTAAATTTGTGTTGAAAATTTGTTGCGTAAATGTGCCAATATATTAAAGAAAATTAGGTTTTTGTTTGTATTTGCTGTAGAGCTGCCACTATTATATGTCACTATTATAAAAGAAACTAGTAAACAGGGAAAGTAACTACCGCCACATTAAAAAAAGTTGAACCCATTCTTTTGTAAGTTTATTAAAATGTTTAATTACCAAGAGTCAGCCTAATTATTCATTGGGGGAACGTATCATTTTATTACACTTACAAAAATGTAATTGAATCGGCCAAGAAAATTGCAATCGACGCATCCCTAATATTCATCAGAAAGAAAAGATAGCAATTGTTTTGCATGAATCAAACGTCCAATGGTGGTGTTGGCCGTAGCTTTCCTCAAAATTAGTCCAGCATCTCAAGGAAAGGTTCAAAAAACTGTTACACCATATGCTTTAGTAGGGCTGGGCAATATATCGAGTTTTTAAAATATATCAATATATTTTCATACTAGATATAGGATACACAATATCGCTTATATCGATTATATTTTATTTTTATGTAAATTATACTTCTGCTTAAGTTTAAATAGTTTCAAGAGTTACCAAAAATTACCTCGAAAGGAAGTCAGGATAATATTACAATCCATGTTTTTCCGGATAGAAGAATGAAGTTTCGCTACAAAGTAGATTAACTAAGACACGAGAACAGCTGCAGGTTAAACCAGTTATAGTTTATCGACCTTATAATAATAATTTCATTAGTTAGCTTAATACACGAATCAATGGCTCCTGCCCACTTGTCCGCCCCTAACTGCCAAAACTCGCCTTTTCAAACCGACAGATTTAAAAATCTCACTTGTCATTGCCGGGTAATTCACTTTATGCATTTGCGCTATTTAACACATCGAGAGGAAAAAGTCTGGCTCGCTGAGGATTACGAATTTGCGTGACACATATTATCACAATCATAAGACTGCTTTCAATTTTGTGCTTTGAGTTTATGCATTTGCGCCATGCATTTAGTTTTCTAGAATAATTTCTCACATTGTAGGACTCTAAGTTATTAAAACACTACTATTTCAAAACAATGCAGAACACTGGCGCCGTCTCAAAAGGAGTTCTTAGAGTTTCTTTTTGTCTCGAAAGTTCATGATACAAGGCAGAGTGCGGAGTCCGAGGATAAGACTGAGACTTTAAAAAGCTGGGTCTCTAATACCCCACACTACCAGTTTATGGCCAGGCATTAGGTTTCCTTTTTGTTTGTTTCTTTCAAAAGATTCAGATTTAGTACAGACCTCTTGCTGATCAAGCAACAGCAGCAATCGCAAACACACTGCACCATTTACAATTTCATCACATTCTTTCTCTGTGAATATTCACGCCTATAAACTTAGCATTGCACTTGTAAACCGGACAACATTCGACCTTAGCATTAGTATGGCGTTGAAGATTAAGGTTACGGAGTATGTTATCAAGTCAGACACACCCAGTAGGTATTAACAAAGACAAAACCCAAGTAAAGCTACCGTTGGAATATAAATGGATTTGCAGCTCCTCTGGCGTCAGTTCTAACGCCAACTGTCACACCGAGCTCGACTACAGCTGCCTGAGACGTCATAACAGCACACTAGAATGGACTGGAATGTGTTTGATGAGGGGATAGCTGCAGGTAAAAGGTACATGCAACAGCCATGTCGGAGCTGTCCGTGATGTTGATCCGCTGGCTGTACGTCACTGTCTTTAACGCCTTTTCACAGTGACTGCACTGTTGCATTTCAGTATGTCGAAAAGCCGTTCATTTCAAAGACACGCATTTAGACGAGTTGGGGTGTTACGTCACATGTAACGGAAAAAATGAATCATACACATAGAACTTCACATTATACTTTACAGGCAGACGCCTCTGCTCTTTTTGCTTTTTTTTCAACAAATGCTGGAAATGGTTTTTTCTCCAAATTGAGTTGGCCCATTGATAGAAAAAGCATTAGTTCTTTTTTTTTAAAGAGCTAATGTCTTGACTGAATAAACAGGTATGTCAGAACTTTTTATAATTTTTCAGATATGTGCCTTTCTTAGAAAAAATCTGCGCCCACGAAGAAGGGACAAATGCATGTAGACAAAGGACTGCGGGTCATGTAGTGGCTTTTCTGGTTCATGGTGTAAAGAGCAGATCAACTATCAGAGAAAGGATCGAAATCTAAGATAAATCAACAAATTAAGCAATAATCCCTCAGTTGGAGTCTGCTGTGACTAAAGCTCTAGGTAGAATTAGAGCTGAAACGGCTGGCCTGAACAACTCGGCTAATTTGGACGTGGTCGAGGCAAATTCTTTCAGAATCGAAGCTTGCTTAAATCATTTTATCTACTAAAGCATGCGCTGCTTGTTTCGCTATATTTACCAATGACGACAATACTTCTTTCAGTGGGGCTTATCAAAGCGTGAATAGATCCTCTGTATAGAACGATTTTTTAGAGATATCATGCACAAAAAACATAAAGTAAAAAAACGGATAATGTTAGAATCCATGAGCGCCCCACGTAGCTTATTATTTGCTAGTAAACGCCCGCTTCCGCCAAACGTCTTTATTACATAGGTGACAAAAATATTTTAGCTGATAAATAACCACAATAACCATGCCCACCAATAAATACACCCATTTATTAAGATTTTCCAATTTTTTTTCATAGTCTATCTGAACTTAAGGAACCCCACTGTGATAGTTCCGAGGCGAGGGATTGGGAAAAGTTCTTCCAAATAACGCCAAACTATCTTATTGGCCAATTAGTCAAAATAACCTTTTAACCGAAGTGTTTTCATTTTCAATTGAATACAAACATAAAAGCGTCGCTTCGTCTCTTCTATATACAACCAAAAGTATATATAGTAAGAGACACAAACAAAACACTTTAATTAATTAACTTACCACAAAAATGAAACAATTACGTCACTAGAGCTGTTTTAAATGTATCCGATTACTCAATTGAATCTATAAAATAATTGTTAGATTATTCAATACAAAATATAATTTGTTGTCTCATATAATATGTCTATTTATATTTACACAATCATCTCAATTTGTGTATGAGTAATAATAAACGCACTTGAATGAAAATTGACGTTATTAACCTTCAAACTTGTCCATGTTATTTCTGCAACATATCAGTAGGGCACAATGGATGTCATATCCCATATTTGCCTTATATCTGGAATGGAGGAAAATAGCACAAATTCTTGATAAGGCCATTACAGGACGGTAAAATCAAATCCTGAGCTGTACTCAAGCTCATAGACTGCACCACCTAGTGCAGATGGTTAATAAAACTTATTATTTTTGAGATGCATATACTCACCACATAGAAAAGTATGATAAGAGCTACCATTCATCATTACTACGGCAGCCGACATGGCCTGAGATACAAGATCAAAGAGGTAAAAGGAGACCACCGTGGTTCAGAATTTAAAAACAACTATATAATATTTTACCACAAAAATCCAAATTTAATTTTTGACATGTTAGCCAATTTTAATAAAACCAATATGAAATATCTTAGAGATCGGTCCAACACCGATGACATATTAAACACTTTTATTTATCACTATATCTTTGAAGATGAAAAACACAAAATCTGTCTGCAAATACAAAAACAAAACAATTTATTAACTATAAATTCAGATGCAGTGTTCAACTAATCTCCCAAGTAAATATAGATTTGCTTACCGCCCAGCCTTAGTACCATTATCTTTAGAGGTTTGAAGCCCACCAACAGCCCACCAACTCAACTTGAATCACAGTCAGTAAAGGATTTATCTGAGAGCAAGCCACAGAGGCTTGAGCAGGGTAAACTCTCTCTGACTTTTAAGTATTTCTCAAGTCCTGGGTGTCAAAATAAAGAGCTGTTTACTCAGAAAAAAGAAAACTGCAGAGACAGAACTCTGAACAAACAGACTCCATGGAAGCATACCTGCTCACCTGCTAGTTTCAGCAAAAACTAGACTTCCGGCTCTGAGGATCGCTATAAAGTGAGAAGCGTTTAGCTGGGTCAGGCCCAGTCTCTCCTGGCCAATCACACACACTGAAATAACCCAGAGCCACGCTCTGCTCGTTTCTCTATGTATCTGTACAGCATATAGCAGAGATGACAAAGTTAATTTCGACTCTTGACTGAGCTGGTCTCTAGCAGGGGAGCTTGGTGCAAAGGGCAAGTGCCTTTATGGGTACTTTGTCTGACTTTGGGGGTCACCTTAACTGGTTGGTGATAAGAAAACAGGTTGGGATGAGCAGGAGGGAAGTTTTTTCTGAAGTTTCTCTCTCTCTCTGTGTAATTCTTGATGTTCACCTTTATTTAACTGTCTCAAAGGGAGGAGAGTAAAGCAGAGATCTCGCAAGAGCTGTAAGCTAACATGGCGGCTTCCTTTTGAACAAAACAACGTCCAGCTTCAACAGCCAGCTTAACCAAGCCCTACAACATTTAGAGTACCAATGCCGGTGCTACCTTTATCCATTCCATCCTGGAAGAAGAAACGTTGGAACAGCTACATAATTACGTAGACGAGTGCCACGAGCTGATTATGAAGAAAATCCAAGTGCCTCCGCTATCCGGCTAAGCCTTTCAAACAGCCCCACTTGTACGAAGAAAGAACATGTGGATATTTTTGAATCTATTAATAACAAACTCAGCAGCTTTGATACCCGTCTGGCACCGTTTCTCGCACCCTGTCTCCCCCTTAAACTCAGCCTCTTAGTCTGTGTTCATCTGTCTCTTTCCTTCCATCTGTCCATCTGTCTCCTCTCTTTCTCTTTCCCACGACCCCTCTCTCTCTGTCTTTCTGTCATTGAATCTGTTACAAAGACAGAAGGTGCGAGCCGCATAAAATCCCACCTCGGACTTTGGACGAGCCTGGCACAAGCGCTACCTTTCCGACGCATATTTAAACGTCATGTGCAACATCGGGTACCCAAGTAACGGTCCGTGGATCCCTATTTTTAATTCAAATCATTTTTGCAGGCAAGTTTGTGGTCGTAACGGTCAGGGAGTGATCAGAAGGCCGCCGGTTCAAATCGCAGAGCAGTAAAGGTATCACTGAGGTACTCATGAGCAAGGTAGCGTCCGCAAGCACTACTCCCTGGGCCTTGCCAAAAAGCTGCTCACTGCTCCTCTACAGATGGGTCAAATGCAGAGGTCACATTTCATTGTGGTGCACTGTACGCTGTTCTGTGTTCACAAATGACAAATCCTCACTCACAACATCCCGCATGTCCATAAAAACCATCATCTAGCCATGCTCTGGCTCACAGGGGCTTGTCTCAATGCCATTATGCCATAAGAGCTTCCAGATCCTTTTTAACAGTGAGGATGCAAGTTAGGTTATTATTTTCAACGCCAAGCATAGCTTTTGAAAGCTTCATGCATCTGTTTCCTCCACAGCAATGATTCATTGGGGATCTGCCTACCTTTAAAGGACAAGTATTTCACCACGCCTCATTTCACTGCATATAAAACCAGTAAATAAATAAACAGAGCCAGTGGTACCACCTTCATTAATCTACGGGAGCAAGAGAGATTTCTTAATGGTTTTGCAAAAGAAAGACTTTTAACGTATATAGTTACCAATAGGCGAAGTGCGAACGTCAGTTTCATGCATACCGTTTATGCTCGCAGTTATGGCACGTACGCCGGTGAGGGTCTGAGTGTGTAAAAGGCTCCTTGGGCCCCCGTGGGCTGCTGCAGATGGCATGTAGTGCAAAAGCTTTAAATGGGTTATTGCTGGACGGCCTGGTAAAGGAGCTGGACTGTCACTGTTAACAAGGCTCCAGGGGGTGTCTTGGTGTGGCAGGTTTATGCACACACAAAGGGCTGTACAGAAGGAGAAAAATTTAAAACATGAGTTTTAGAGCAGGACTTTTCAACTACTGTAACCATATACTGTGTTTCTCTCTGTCTGTCTCCATTCGTCTTCTAAAAATGTCCATCTTGGTTTCTGGGCCATGATGTTCTCTCACTGTCTTTATCTCTTTCTCTGATTGTCTCAGGACTCTCCATCACCTTTATTGACCATTCCCTTCGTCTCTCTATCCTGTCTCTCTCTCTCTCTCTCTCTGTCCCACCGCTCTTTCTCCTCCGAAATGCCTCTGTCTCATCAGCCTCTCCCCTGTCCCACTGCTTTCCTCCAGCGCTCTCTGTCTCACCGCTTTTCTCCCTCTCTCCCTCCAAAGCGTCTCTCTCTGTCCTACCGTCTTTTCCTCTCCTCCGAGCGGCTCTCTCTCTGTCCTACTGCCTCTCCTCCGAAATAGCCTCTCTCTCTGTCACCACTGCTTCCTCTGAGCGCCTCTCTGTCCTACCGCTTTCCCTCCGAGCGCTCTTCAGTCTCACCGCCTTTTCTCCTCTCTCTCCCTCTCCTGCCGCCTCTCTCTCTCTCTGTCCCACCGCTCTCTCCCTCTCCGAGCGCCCCTCTCGCTTCATCCCACCGCCTCTCCCTCTGAGCGCCTCTGTCCCACCTGCTTTCTCCCTCCGAGCGTCTCTCTCTCTGTCCTACCGTCTTTCTCCCTCTCTCCCTCCGAGCATCTCTCTCTCTCTCTCTCTCTCTGTCCTACCGTCTTTCTCCCTCCTCCGGGAAATGCCTCTCCCACCGCCTCTCCTCTGAGCCAGCCCCTCTTCTCGCCTCTCTCTGTCCCACCGCCTCTGAGCTGCCTCTCTCTCTCTCTCTGTCCCACTGCTTTCCTCCGATACGCCTCTTCTGCCCCACCGCTTTTCTCCCTCTCCCTCCCGAAAGATCTCTGTCCCACCGTCTTTTCTCTCCTCTCCCTCCTGAGCCGCCTCTCTCTGTCCCACCGCTCTCCTCTGAGCTGCCTCTCTCTGTCCTACCCTCTGAGCTGTCCCACTGCCTCTCTCTCTGTCCCACCTCTCCTCCGAAGGCTTCTCATCCATCAGTTTTTCTCTCCTCCAAGGCTCTCTCTGTCCTACCGCCTCCTCTGAGTCTCTGTCCACCTGCTCTCCCTCTCCCCCCAGCCGCCTCTGTCCCACCGCCTTTTCTCCCTCCCTCCTCCGAGAGCGTCTCTCCTCTCTCTCTCTCTGTCCCACCGTCTTTCTCCTCCCAGCCGCCTTCTGTCCCACCGCCTCTCTCCTTCAGAGCCGCCTCTCTCTCTCTCTCTCTCTCTCTCTGTCCCAACGCTTCCTCCCAAGTGCTTTCTCTCTCTCTGTCCCACCGTTTTCTCTCCTCTCTCCCTCCAAGTCTCTGTCCCACTGCCTTCCTCTGGCTGCCTCTCTCTCTCGGTCTCACCTGCCTTCTCCCGCCTCCTCTCTCTCTGTCTCTGTCCTACTGCCTTTCTCTGTCTCCACTGTTTTCCTCGAGTATTCTCTCTTCGTCCTACTGCTCTTTCTCCCTCTTCCTCCGAGCTGCCTTCTGTCTCACTGCCTTTCTCCTCTCTCCTCCGAAGTTTCTTCTGTCCGTCTGTCCATCCCTACCCGACTGCCTTCACTCCTCATTCTTCTTCACCTCACTGGACCCACCACCACTTTCACTCTTTCTCCAACAGTCTCCCTACCAGTTTCTCTGTCTCTCTCTCTCTGTTTAACATTTTGACTTCTTTCAGTGCAACAGTTTTGTTAGAATTCTTGGCGGCTGCAGCAGATTCCAACTTACTTACAAAAGAGGCTCTGTCTGAATGATTCCAAAAATTCAAATTGTGCAAAACGAGAACACATTTCACATGGTCAGAAAAGAAAAAGCAGTTTTGTTCAGTTCTGCAGCTCTAAAAACGCTAGAAGTCAATTAAGGAATTGACACGGCTTTGTGCCCATTATCAAGAGGCCGATATAGGTATTTTGTTAATTATCAGTATCAGTGTTTAATTTTGGACCATCACGATGTAATTGTGATGACATCGCAGCTCCACTTCGTCAGTTCTTCTCTGGTGCCGTTTGCCTCAACTCGTTGCTTCATGTAATGTCCCACCCATGTCAGTCTCTGATTGGTCACGATGTCCCAGGAGATTTAGGTTACGGGAGAGCACGCTGAGCAGCTTATTTCAATATTGAAGCTGCTGCTGCTAAATTTGCAATGCTACAACGTTTTAGTTTCAAATTTTTACAGCTTTATAATGTTACTAAAATATTTATTTAAAGTTGAAATTAAATAATAAAAAAAGTTTAAATATTGATAAACAATTGAGATATTTAAATAAAGTTCTGTGTCTGTGTTTGTAAAATTAAATTGACAGTTTTTCTCCATAACGGTTCCAAATATTGGTTATCAGCCTCGCTTAATCATAACTTGTATCGACATTTGTTCTGAAAACCAATATCGCTCGACCTCTAATTTCTATAAACATATGTGACCCTCCACGGCAAAACCAGTCGCTTGTCGCAAATTCTCAAAATTGAGTTAATAGGTTGTCGCTGTATGTAAGCATAAATCAAAAACGATATCTATATCGAATGAATCGGACGACATATGACTGAGATATCAATAGTCAAAGGAGTCGGGTTTCTCCTGTCACGCCAAGTGAGAAACAGAGAAATTTATTTGAAGTTGACTATCGCTTTAGCACTCACAGACGCTTTGAAGTGTCGCTGCTAATGCTATTTACGTGTTTTGCCACTGCATTCAGCCACACGGATAGTTTCACTTCATGCTAGGTTAACTCGAACTCGAGACGAAGATGGGATTCTCGGAGAAATATCTTCACTATCAAATCCAGTGGATTTTACCGGTGAAGGATGAAGTGACATCAAAACAGGCAAAACTTTAACATTCTGCTGAATTGAATTCCTTTACCCTCAAGAAAGTCATGGCAGCTTTAGGGATGGTAAGGGCAGCCGCCAAATTGATCTGCCAACAGTACAGTATAGATCTTCCAATTGTTTCAAAAACACTAAAACAAAAATCTTCCACGCAATGATAAACGCTGCCGAAACCTGCCATGCATGTTAATTGTTTTGGCTGTGAGGGCTTCACAAATGTTACAATGGGTCCAGAAGCCTATGGATGGATAAACGATAAAATGGTAAGACCTCCCACGACTATCATCATCACTACATCATCCTGAACCGGACCACCTGCTTTTTCCAGATGAAGGTCAGAAGGCAGGGAACGGCGATGCAAGTCTGATGCAAGACGGGGTGGATAAGAAATGAAGGAGCGGGGACGGTGGATGGATAGATGTGAGTATTCAAAAGTTCTGACTCATGCATCGAGAAAAAAAAAGCACCAAAAGATCCCATGAGGGAAGAAAGAGAGCAGTGCTATCGTGCCTGGAATAGTCTGCCATCAGCTTAGTCTATCGATTAATAAACACACACACGTATGCACACACTCACAGGGTCACACAGACACAATCTGGTGCACGCACAAATACACACACTCAGGTGAACAAAGACTCACACACCCACAACCAGGAGCATGCACACAGGCGCACATACCCGCTTGGGGGAACACACATACTCGGGCGAGCGCCCACACGCACACACACTCGGGCACGCATACGCACACATACACACGGACGCACACAGACTCCGGTGAACACACACACTTGGGTGCAAACACATATACACACACTCAGGCGAAAACACACCACCTGCTTATGCTGCCAGCACACACCCACACACACACCTGGGAGCTCACATACACACTGCACACACACACCTGGCCAGGTAAACAGGAACACGGGTAAGGCGCCTAAATCCGCATAGTAATATGATAGACCTGGAGGACTTGCTTTCTGAAACTGTTATATATGAGTAACCGCGAGTTTCATCAGATACGATATAGACCTCCAATGCAGTAAAACCAGTCGGCTGTTTAAATTTCGTAAATTGAGTTATAGTTTTTCATGAAAGGGCATAATCAACCTTCAAAACGAGCACGACATCAATGAATCGACTTCCATATATGGACTGAGATAATGACATTCAGCGAGTCGGGTTTCTCCTGTCACGGCAAGTGAGAAAGAGAGAAATCTGGCTTTGAAGTTGACTATCGCCGTAGCACTCACAGACGCTTTGCGCGGTCAGCGTTACGCTTAGAGCTTACGTAGCTCACGCTTTGACTACAGCCATTAACGATAGTCATCGGCAAAGTAGGTTAATCCGGAATCCGGGATTTAAGATGGGATTCCGAGAAATATCTTCACGCTAGTCAACCAGTAGATTTATTTCATAAAGAGTCTTCGCAGAGCGCTAAAACAGAAACTTTTGGGCTCATGCTGGAATTGAATTCTCACCAAGAGTCAATGTTTTTAGGGATGGGTGCAGTGCTCTTCAGCCAAATTTTATTCTCAAGCGCAGTACAGTGACAGACCTTCCACTGGGTTCAAAACACGTAAAAAACAAAATCTAAATATTTCATCTCACGCAACATAAACGCTGCTTTCTCAGAAACTCCGCTATGCATGTGTTGCACTTGGTTTTGTCAAGGAGGGTCACATAATATATTGATTCAATGGACACTATAAATTCACACACTTGATCCCATTCCCCAGGAGTTTCAGCTGATATGAGACAACATTACAGGCCTAATTTCTAGCACAATCACTTAGCATAATTTCATTTAATCACAAAGTACAAATATTTAATATTTTTATTCCTTTTAAATTTCACTCAGTGATGGCTTTGTACCAACTGATTATCGCGGAACTTCCGATGTATGGTTAAACTTCTAGTTTCCTCAGTTAAATAAAACATGCTGCAGCAAACCCAGGATTGACTTTAAAACCACGGAGGGGACGGAGCACAGAGCAATCGAAGGAGGGAGCGAGAGAGAGAGCGGTAGAATAAAGCAGGGAAGGAGACTGTGAGAGAGGAGGAGGCGGAGAGCGCATAAAAGCAGGAGCTGAGGCTGAAGAGGGTCAGTTTGTGCTGGACGATCAAGATCAATCCCTCAGAGCGCTGGAGAGGCGTGGGTTCACGGGCGGTGGATGAGTGGTTTGAGATACGGATGGAGAGGTGGAGTGGTGAGATGGGAGGTGAGAGACGGGGTGAATATGAGAGGAAGCCACGGAGAGTAGGGCTGGACGATATGACCTCGATTCGCCATCATGATTAACTGAATATATTACTTAGATGACGACTGATGACTGATGAAGGGCTATATGACCCAGAAGGAGACTGATGAAGTGCTGCGCCAGATGGCCTGGCCTCCACGGTCACCTGACCAAACCAATCGAGATATTTTGGGATGATGACCGCAGAGTGAAGGCAAGGGCCAAGTGCTCAGCATCTCTGGGAACCTTCAAGACTGTTGCAAAACCATTTCAGGTGACTACCCTGGCGAGAAGCTCATCGAGAATGCTAAAGAGGTAAAGCAGTGATCAAAGTGAAAGGGTGCTGCTATCAAGAATCTAAGTAAAACATATTCTGGTTGAGCCAACACTTTTTGTTTACTACATAATTCCATATGTGTTCATTCATAGTGGGTTTCCGTGAGAATCTAAATGTAAATAGTCATGATAATAAAGAATAAAACATTAATGGAAGGTAGTCTAAACTTTGACTGGAGTTGTATACTAACTTCTAAAAGTTGGAATCATTTTTGATAATGAAAGACTGCATATCTTTGCAATTTTTAAATAATCACACAAATGTAGCTGCAAACTGGACAAAGTCACGTGATAGCATATGCTATAGTTTGCTATAAGAAACGGTTCCAAATGATCAATTCAAATTCCAACATTATCAGTTCTTCTAACGTATTTCATTTCCCAGCACAAACGCTTCCAGTTTTCTCAGTTTGCATCGCGTACATTGATGCTCCCCTGCTATGCATTCTGACCTTCAACCCCAAGGAATCATGACGCATAAATGATATTTTTTGCCATGTAAGCACATGCTCTGCGCTTGTTAGCACGCACAACTCTCACAGGGAAGTCCAACATTCACTGAAATCTTCCAGTTCAGTTAAATCTTCCCAATTTATTACAGACAAAACGAGTATTTTAGCTGATAACAACAAAACCAACCATGTTTCTACTCACAGCGCAGCTGCCATTTGATATTTTATTTGTTCCACGCAGTTACCGTCCATTAGCGCCAGGCTTGTGCCGTGTTTCATATGGAACGCCTCATGGCAAAACAATTTCTCCTAAATGAGTCAAAATGAATTCAAACACTCAGAACAGACCAAAATGTCAGTATTTCTTCATTTTCCATTAATCAGAAAATATTTTTACCATTCTATCATGTTAGAGAGAAAAACAAAATGTAGAAAAATGCATTATTTGTTATTAAATGATTTTATTCTACATCCAGATGGATTCAAATGATAAAGAAGGTTTGCACCTCAATTGACTTGGCTTGGCCTTCATAAAGTACTAAGTTATAGAGCCGCCTCTGCACAACAATCCCTGGATATGAATGGGAATTATGTTCACAGTCTTAAGAGACATCGCTTTGGGAAAATAAACGGTTGCTTAAGGAAGATCGTGAACTCTTTTTCGTGACTCAGGAAACTACTTATGAATCAAAGAGAATTGATAAGGAATTGGATTGATTGAAAATCGACAATGGCATTGATACTGATCAAATCAATTCCCACCTCCTATTAAGAGTATTTAAAAAAAGAATTGAAATACTCATCATGTTTAAGATTACATCGATTAGAGGTTCTTTAGGTCAGTTTCGATTCATTTTTGATTAACTGTCCAGCCACTAACAGATACTATTCAATGCACACAAACAGATTAGCACCAGTTTCCCCCTACTCCTGCTCGTACGCACATCAACAGGGGTCCCGGGGCTATCGCTTTGATCTGTTGATGTGCAGAGAGCGAGTGAGTAAAAGTGCGTGAGCGAAGATTCTGCCTGTCTTCACTGGCGCAACACCTCCCCAAATACACTCTTCTAAAAGGGCATTGCAGGGTCTTCTGTCCATTGTCCTCCAGAGAGGTCTTCGACTTCAGGGCCCACGTGAAAGATTCAAAGTGCTTCCATCACGTGGTCCAACTGAGGGGAACAGTGTTGTACCCATTTTGAGAGTAGCTGAACACAAGCATATTCAAATGGATGAATATCAGACGATCAGAGCCAGGAATCGGCAGACATCAAATCGTCATCCACTGAATTGAAGAACATTGTGTCAGTGGATGAACTTGCCATTTACACCCCAACAGCACAGTATCCAAAAGGAGAGAAAGCATGCAAGCTGGACTGATTAAGTAGCATTGCAGGGGTTCAGACACTCGCCTGGCCTCGGTCCCCGGTTCTGATAGGAGAGGAGGGTGGGGGTCTATGGGAGAAGTTGTTTGTTGGCTGATTGATTTCTGGCATGTGAAATGGGATATTTTGAGCTACTAATCCAAGTAGACAGATTAAAGAAGGCCAATGGAATTCATCTTTTTTTTTTTTCCACAAGCTATTTCCATAGGCAGATGGAGGAGGAGGGAGAGAAGCACTATCTTTACATCCTCCACAGATTCATATCAATTTGGAATTGCCTCAGATCCAAAGAATGGGTTTAATGAACGCACACTTGTAGCTTTAGGGCTACTCGGCTTGCCTGCTTCTTTTCTATAACGCCTTGTCTTCTCGAAAAGACCAAAGATCTGAGGATCTTAGGATCTCCACCAAAAGCCAACTCTTGATCAGAAGGCTGGTGGGTGTCCTGGTGGGGAGGGGAGGCAGGAGCGGTATGAGCTTTTGCAACAAAGCAACAAAGTTCGAATTTTAAAGGTCTGGAGGGCGAATTTCGCTCTGAAAAGCTGTTCAAGACTACTGCTGGAAAAGAAATCATCATGCTCCAAGACCAGAAGGTATAGATGAGTACAATATGCTGCTACTAAGCTTGCATTATGGGATCTGTCTCTTTAGTTAGCGCGTATTTGTCATTGTGAATACAGCACGGCACCCAGTTTAATACAACAAAATGTGGGCGCTGCATTTGGGCAGCTAACAAGGGCACCAACCGGGGACAGTAAACTTGCTCACGAGTACCTTAGTGGTACCTTTTTCAGTCCAGGACTTGAGTCAGCAACCTTCTGATCACGGGCGGAAATCCTTAACTGTTACACTAGGTGTTTGTGAAAGTCAAAATTTGGACAGAGATTTTCATTTTTTAAACATCGTTCCAACATCAACTAGCAAACAATCTGCATTTATATCGCCATGAAAAAATCTATCGGTCAATTGCGCACCCATTTTAGCGTCACCGACGTTTCTTTAACACACAGCGCGCCCGTCGCCTTTGCCGCATCGCAAGTCATATTGTTAATGAGTTGATCAAACCCCAGTTGCAGCTGAAGGGGCTGACGAGGCGTTGTTGCTCCTCGTGCTGCCGATTTGAATGTGAATGGTGGGAGAGGAGTGATTAGAGTCTGATGATTTGTTCAATAACTTGATTAGGTTTCTTTAGAGTCTTTACCGCCTTTCCTCCTGCCCTTCGTGACGTTATCCGCCAGCAGAAATCCACCTTCTCCAATCTCTTCTCAGTTCTTTGTCACTCTTATTATCTCTCGTTTGAGCTCGCGTACTGTGATGGTTCACATGGTTTATTTGATGATATTTTTATGCAGATACGGTCCTCGGCAAAATCTCTGCAATCCTTCTAGAATGATTCATTCTGTCCAAATTCAGCTACTAACGTCATTGGGTAAAAAATATCCCCAGTGTATTTATATACACACACACACACACACACACACACTATGGGTGTAAATCACAAGTTTTCCCCATCACAATTCATATTACATCGATCTAATGAAAAAATTGTATGCCACACAAAGTCCATACCATTTAGTTTTGACTCACTTCAAAAGCCAGTGATCGATGTGAGATGATGCGACTCAGTCATCGCGCAATTCTCCTTCTCAGTTCTTATTCAATATCTTTATCTCTCCATCACCCTCCTCCTCTCAAGAGCATCAGCATGAACTAATTCTAATTTTCTAGACAGAACATCAAGAAGATTTGTCATAAAGAGTGCAGATATTCAACTGTTTACTGGTCAAGTAAAAATTGCTGTTACCGCCAATCGGTCGATCAGCGCCAAGGTAGCATTGAGTTATGTAAGTATGGAAAGGTTTAAATAAGTAGCAAAAAATTTGAAGGCTGCATATTTTAACAGAACACCGTCCCTCCAGGACCAGAACTGGACATTCCTGCAATAGACCATAAAGGTCCAGCCTTCATCTCATTTTTATCAGCATCCCGCACATAGGGTTGAGACTCAAAGGCATTCAAGGCTTGTAGACGTGATTCATCACAGCGACCGCGACGCCACTTCCATTACCAAAGAGGCCAGAGACAGAAAGGCTTTTGCATTTTAAAGTATATTTCAATTTAAGCGCCACACGGCACCGAGCTTTATCTACCAGCACAGTGGTTAACCTGCCAACTTGCCTCCAAACCATCTCTTTATTTCTCCACGGAAAACATGGGTGTAAATTTATCATTGACATCTATATCGATACAATGCTCAACGCATCCTGCCAGCCGCATCCAATAAATGACGCCATACATATTGTAGCATCACTATACTCTGAACGGAAGAACTGTTTTATTCAAAGAGTGGGATCGTTTATCATTTAGATATCTGAGCTAGGCTGGACGATATATCACGCGGGATCATATGAACGATGGCTTCTAAAGCATTGTTTCAAAAATAAACTATCAAAATGATGTTAACCACACCTGCATGTGCAGTTTCTGCGGAGCTAATACATAAAAAAGCAGTCCTGTAGGCAATCTTTAGTGTAATCGGCGGATCTTTTTCTTGATTTATGCCAGTAGTGTGACAGTGCGGAAGACGCTCGAAATCAGAAGGTATTAGAATCACTCTAAGCAAACGCAGACTGAATATTTTCAGGGTGGTTTACTCCACTGGCAGGATCCTCGCTGCTGATGCTAATTCTGTTGTGCGGATCTGTGCTCTTTTTGATGTGCCGAAATGTGGAATATTGCGACATGACAATCAGCTCCAGCTTCTTTAGACAGTCACAAATGCAAAATGATTAAGGGGCAGTTGGTGGTGTGACAATTAGGGCATGCTCCCTGTGATCAGAAGATCGCTGGTTCCAATCGCAGACTGGTAAAAGGTATCACTGAGGTACATGTGAGCAAGGTATCGTCCCCAGCATTGCTCCCCGGCACTGGCTTGGGCCACTTTTAACCAGGACTAAATTTTGTTTAGAAGATGTAAAGTTCGCGTATGACTTTGCAGGATAGTTGTGCTTTCAAGCTGCATAAACGTAAGCCGCAGTTAAAAGTGATTTTCAATAGGATACGTTGAACTAAGATTTTAAAACCAACTGCGTGAATTCACAGATTAAAATAACACAATAATACATGCAAACGGGCCTGGTGGTATAATACATGCAGGACATGTATCGACTTAAAGTATCGCCCAGGAAATATAATCTGAATTTTGAGTGATATCACAATGAATGCCATTACAAAAGGAACTAAAATATCATTTGTGCTTTTTTATTCCTGAGCTCAACCAGACATTGAAATGAAAAAATCATTCATCAATCTTCTTTAACAGCACTCTGCTCAACATTAAGGTAACGCTATAATATGTAAGGAGTCTGATCCATGCTCGGATTAACTGATCATTCAACTGATGCATCGATGTATCGTTACACCCCCTATTACATTGTAAAGCTTCTGAATGCAATTTGGATGAGATCGCCATTAGGGTACAACAACGAGCAGAAATGAAACATGCAGAAAACCTTTCCTTCTCAGCCAGGCATCTGACACTGATGTTTTTGTTGGACTTAACAATTGTAGCCCCAAACTGAAACCCGGTTAGAGGCTTATAAGCCACAAACAAACATGCCCAGTTTAAATGAACATGAATGACGTTGTGTTTCTTCCATGATTTTCCTTCTTGTTACTTGTTGATTGCATATTGTAATCCTGAGTGTGTGTGTGGTGTAGAGGAGTGGCAGCAAAAGAGGGCTATTACGTGTCTGATGTAGAGGACTGCAGGAGCACCCGCCTCCCAGAATAAAAGGATGATTAAAGGTATTATACCCGCTGGATTTATACAATCAGTTTTAGCAGAAAGAAAAAGAGAGTGTTAGTGTGAGAGCAAAGCATATACTTCCTCTCATTATCTCTCCCTGTTCCCCCATCTCTATTTCAAATCGCCTTCTCACATCTTCCTTCTCTGTCTCTCTCTCACTCTTTTTCTCTCCCACACTCACTTTATCTTTCTTTTCTCCAGCCAAGGCTGCCAAGACCTGCCTTTCAGTCTCTCTCTTCTCACTGTCTGTCTCTCTCTCACTGTTCACCTTTCATCTCCTCACTCACTCACTGTCTGCCTCGGCTGGCCGGCCTCACCTCCACTGCCTCCCTCCTCGCTTGGCCGCTGCCTCCCTCCCTCGCTCGGCCGGCTGCCTCCTCCCTGCCTCGATCACGCTGCTCTCCTCGCTCGACCGCCTCCTCCTCCCTGCCTGGCTGCTGTCTCCTCACTGTTTGCCGCTGCCTCCTCACTGCCTGCTGGCCGCTGCCCTCCTCACTGCTCAGCTCAGCTGCCCCTCACCTGCCTGCTGGGTCATGGCTCCCACTGCCGCCACTGCCTCACACTGCTTCACACTGCCTCCCTCACTGCCTGCTCACTGCCTCCCTCAATTTGTCACCACTGCCTCACTCGCCACTGCCCGTTGCCTCCCCGCTGCCTCCCCACTCTCCCCTCACTGTTAAGTTTCTAGTCCTCCTCCTCCCTCCCCTCTCCTCATTCAGCAACTATGGCCAGTTTCAAATGCAATGTTCCAGGAAGCAGTGTTAAGAGCTGAAATGCAGAACTGTGTGGATGTTCAGGTTCATCAAACACACCAAGCAGAAACAAACGAGAAAACCCAACACAATTTCTGCTCTTTTCTTCCCATCACACACACATGTTGAGGATCACTGCCCAGCTGTGCTGTTCCAATAGCAGATATTTTGCCATTCCCTTCCCGTCTGCAGTCTCACTCACACACACACCACCTGTGCCAACACTGCCCATGTTTTGTACAACACTTCTCTGACATTGTGCCTGCCAACACGCTGTTCAAGGCCACTGCCACATTTACGGCCAGCATTACTCACACACACACACACTAGAGAATTTACACTGAAATCTCAGATACAGACAAACTTTTCACCATAATACAGAATATGCTTTACTGAGGAAGGATCCTGTATTCAGTGTACAGATGATGATAATTCTCACCCAAAAACCGCGTTTGGACAGTTTAGTGAATAGCCCCAAGACGCTGGATGCAGGATCTACGCCAACCTGGTTAAAGCCATTCCACCAACGGTAAATACATCATTTGCTCAGGTGTGAATTGCTATAAAAAATTTTTTTTAAAAACGCGAGAAGTAAAAGATCTATTTATGATGATGATACACGCGAAAAGGAATAAAACGAATTACAATCCTTCTTTCCACATCACAGGCTTACTGTGTTTTTACATAATTAAACAACTCGAAGTTAAGATCCGGAATTAACACTTTTTTAAATCAAAGTTCACTGTGAAAACAGTCCCCAAATGTCATGATGTTCTTCTAGGAACATTAAATCTGTTTTGAGCCCATTCTGGTTAATATAAATCAAAAGTATTTATTTGGCGAGATCCAGCATCTGCATCGTATTAAGAATCTCCACTCTATACACTACAAAAATATTAATACGTCCTAATAATGGCAAATGAACACACATACTATAAATTTATAGCTAGTATAGTTACTAAGGTCAGGTCGTATATCCATACTCAACTACCGCTAAGGTTAACAGGGCTGATAACAGATACCGAGATTAAACACTGATACCAAAACAACTCAAAGCAAACCCAGATTTCACGGGTCTTTTGGGATTGCTTGCAGCCTGTAATGGCTGATTTTGTGGAAGCTTTTCTAAAAAAAAAAGAAAAGAAGAAGTTGTGATTAAAGTTATGTGCTTTTTAGGGCGTTGTAACAGTTTGTCGCGAAAAAATCTATGATTTTGTCCTCTTTATAATGATTAATTAAAAATCAAGGAACAAAAACCACTACTATTTTATTAACCATTAATCACTGAAGGTAAACCTGAGGTGTTTTTAATCACAATATTATTTCCTGAGTCTTCAAATGCACATCATGAAGTAGGTCATTGACATGGCTCAACCGTTTTTAGGGGAAAATGACAAATAAAGTTGCGTAATTGAAGCTTTAAAATTACACGGTAGTAATTAGGCGGCTATATCCAATTTTGATACCACAAACCTCCTCCCTATTTTTTACTTCCTCGTATACGGTATTACCGTGAATAATTGTGAAAAATTACAGGACGTAGGCTCAGACAAAGGCCATCAAACTGTTGGTTTAGCCTAAAACCTGCTCATAGAAACTGAATAACAAACATTCAATACTGAACAATAACAAAATAATGATGCAGAAATCAACATAATAACTTTTGTTAGCAACAAAATAGCAGTTTATAAAAAAAAAGTAAAATACAAATAGCCGTACCAGAATTAAATTAACATAAACATAAAACCATTCAGAATAGTTTTACAAGAGAGACGCCAGCATTAATAAATTAACAAATTAAATCACATTCGCTTCGAACAACTTTTAATACCGCAGAGTAAAGAGTAAAAAGCTAGCTTATAAAAACCAGAGTTGAATTAATATAAACATCATCCATATATTATAAAAAGTATCGGCCCTAAACACAGGGGATCCCAGTTCTCGGAAGTTCTGGGAGTCTCCCCGATATTGGATAGCGCCTCCCTGATGCCCGCAAATTCAGCCAAAGATTCCGAAACTGAGATAGCAAACAAAGAACCTGCACGCGAGACGGTAGTGAAAGCGATCACAGACGGAAGAACGTAACTAAATAAATCGCAGACCTGGCGGGAGTGAGAGAGGAGAGAACGGGCGGTGATGTGTGGATCACTGCGACATTGCGATCCCGCCAGTCTCCCGCTGACGCGGCGGACTCTCCCGTAAATAGAGTTTTTGCAGGCTGGTCCCCAAACAAAAACTTATTTCCATCTCGCGGGTCACCTTTTGTTGCACAATTTGCAAATTGCCCGTCCGATGCATCATTTCTCGCCGGTCGAAACTGGGGCCACTGCCAAACTGCAGAAGTTGTGTTCTTTTTCGAGACCACGCCACCTGCGCGCGACTTCATCTTTCCCACCTCTTCTTTTTCCCCTCCACGCCGTCATCAATGCGGATGACAACCACGCATTTATTTTAGGCATTAACAAATTATATTTAATATTTAACTTTACTCCTATATAAATGCATTGTTTTTATGATTATAACTAGTATTAAAACTGATACCAAGCAGTATTTTAGATCCCGCTGTATACTATATTACCAGATATCACGCTTCCTAGTAGTGCATGGAGTCTACAGGGACTGGCTGAATTCCCAGATTAATAGTTATGGACAAACTGAGGGTCTGACTGATAAATATAATGTCATGCAGCCACATGAGGGGATTTCCCATGCTCAAAATTTTGGACCTGCAAGTAATAGCCATTATTTTACAAGACAGGGTTTCAGCTCAACAAGAAATACAGTGCCATATATCTATATCTATTCATCTACCTATATATATATATATATATATATATATATATATATATATAATATATATATATATATATTAGCAGTGCACGATTCAGAAAATCTCACGTTTCAATTCAATTCCGATTCTTGGGCTCACGAATCATAAACGACTCAAAATTCAAAACCAATTACTGATCATCATCCAATACATGTATGAATTTGTAATCAGGTTGCTGTTTTGAGTTAGTTTTCCCGTTTGACTTTGGCAGATCATCAAAAAAAACACAGTAAGTCAAATGTAGTTTACTAAATGTAAAGCATAGACTGTTTCTCTGGTTTAAGCTTTATGTGAAAACAAATATGTGACCCCGCCTGTGAAAACCCGGCTAAAATCGCCAAATCTAAATATGAAATAAAGAGCGTCAAAGTAGTCATGGCGAGAAAAATGTCAACAATATGCCATATGAGTTTATTGCAGTAAATGATACATTATGTACTGAGGTTTTCGGATGTAATGTTTGAAATGTAATTTCTAACAGGACAAATAGCGAAATTAGTGATTTTATTCACCTTACGTTTCCATTTTCCACCGGAAAATACCGGAGGTTGGCTTCGTAAACATTGCTTTTCTAACGTCTTTGGGATTACTTTATGTGCAAAAACAACTGGTGATTTGGGTGTTATTCGGTTTAGGAACTACTGTTCTATCATTATAAAGTGCATACAGACATTAAGATCAATGTGTATCCACGGCAGTCACGTCAGGTAAAGAGGAGGTAGAAAAACTGCGACTTTAGCCGGGTTATCATAGGCAGGGTCACATATCCTCGTGTTACAATTTACACTAATTCTCAGCATCAAGTACGTTTTAATGCAACTTGCACAACACTATTTGTATAGAATCAGAATGAAGTTTACTACAAGAACGTTGTCACACGAGGAATTTGCTTTGGTTCTGTTTAGCGTGTGCCGCGCACTTGTTCATTCCTCGCGTTCCTTGTTCATTTTGTCATTTGCGGGCATCAGGGAGCCGCTACCAGTAGGCGGGAGTGTCGGGATGTCTGTATTACTCTATATTAACCTGCGGGTGATAAGTAGCAGGTAATAAACGCTTTAGCAACAGTGATCTTTTTTATTTGTAAGTTGTATAGCTGCATTTTAGCCTAATAGAATATTGTGTAACATGTAGTGTACCGCATGACACGTTTTATGACTTTACATGAACAGGAACAATCAGTTTCACGCGTTACAAAAAGAAAAACGCTTCCCTCCACCGTTCTCAGTGCTGCGCGCTCCCACAAGGACACATTTTTCGGCGTGACCCCCACACCGCTGAGTTAACTTGCGTTCACAGCGTAACGATGCGATTTCATAACACCGCCAACTCAGATTATGGCAAAATAAATTTTTACCTGGGATTAGCGTGAACGCTAGGATATGGCTTACCACTAGAGTGTGTGTGTGTGTCTGTGTGAATTGTAAATGTGACCATGTAGAAGCAGAAATAACATGCTGTCACGTACGGAAGATGAATAACATAAGACTATTTCGTTTGTTGGATAAAAGGACGAGGTATAGAGCTGTTCTATAGGAAAGGTGACCTTAAATGTGACCTGTTGTGGACTCGTGTCGGGGGAAAAGTAAACTAGTGCCGTTACGTTGGTTGAAATATGAATAATTTTTTTGGAGTGCATGAAAGGGAATGACGATTTGTTTCGATCTATTCAGCACCCCATATGTGTGTGTGTGTGCAGAGTTAACACTATCACTTAAATAATTTAACATAAACAATTAATGTATATGTAGAAGACCTCCTGACGTTACAATACACATGACGTCTGATGAATGTTTTCGTTTCGCATCAATACTAGGGGGCTTGGTGATCACTGAATTGATTTACTGATGTATTATCACACTGTGTGCACAATTATTAGGCAAGTGAGTATTCTGACCATATCATCATTTATATGCATATATTCCAACTCCAAGCTGTATAAACCTGAATGTTTATTGGATTGAAGCGTCTCAGGTGATGTGTATTTGTGTAATGAGGGACGGTGTGGCCTAAGGAGATCAACACCCTATATCAAGGTGTGCATAATTAATAGGCAGCTTCTTTTCCTCAGGCAAAATGGGCCAAAAAAGAGATTTGACAGACTCAGAGAAATCAAAAATTGTAAAAACTCTTTCAGAGGGATGCAGCACTCCTGAAATTAGTAGGATATTGTAGCGTGATCACAGATCAATCAAACGTTTTGTTGCAAAAAGTCAACAGGGTCGCAAGAAACGTGTTGATAAAAAAAGACGCAAGTTAACTGCCAAAGATTTAAGAAGAATCAAGCGTGAAGTTACCAGGAACCCATTATCCTCCAGTTCCACCATATTCCGTAACTGCAACCTACCTGGAGTGCCCAGAAGTACAAGGTGTTCAGTGCTCAGAGACATGGTCAAGGTAAGGAAGGCTGAAACCCGACCCCCACTGAACAAGACACATGAGTTGAAACGTCAAGACTGGGCCAAGAAACATCTCAAGACAGATTTTTCAAAGATTTTATGGACTGATGAGATGCGAGTGACTCTTGACGGACCAGATGGATGGGCCCGCAGCTGGATCAGTAACGGAAACAGAGCTCCACTTCGACTCAGACGCCAGCAAGGTGGAGGTCGGGTACTGATGTGGGCTGGTATCATCAAAGATGAGCTAGTTGGACCTTTTCGGGTTAAAGATGGACTCAAAATCAACTCCCAAACCTACTGCCAGTCTTTAGAAGACACCTTCTTCAAGCAGTGGTACAGGAAAAAATCTGCTCCTTTCAAGAAGACCATGATTTTTATGCAGGACAATGCTCCATCACATGCATCCAAGTACTCCACTGCATGGCTGGCCAGTAAAGGTCTGAAAGATGACGGAATAATGACATGGCCCCCTTCCTCACCTAACCTAAACCTTATTGAGAACTTGTGGGCCCTTCTTAAAGAGGAGATTTACAGTGATGGAAAGCAGTACGCCTCTCTGAACAGTGTCTGGGAGGCTGTAGTTGCTGCAGCACAAAACGCTGATCACCAACAGATCAAGAAACTGACAGATTCCATGAATGGCAGGATTATTACTGTTATTGGAAAGAAGGGTGGCTATATTGGTCACTGATTTTTGCTGAAATGACAGAAATGTTTATCTGTTAAATTTGAGTTGTTTGTTAATAATTCTCACTTTAACAGATGTAAATGAAAAAGTGAAATGGTAAAATTGTATTGTTTCATTTGGTTGCATAATAATTCTGCACACTAATAGTTGCCTAATAATTATGCACACATATGTATTCCCCTGAGAAGGTGCACATGCACATTTCCTTTGCGCAAAAATTAATGTTTCAGGTGTATTAACATTTTGGATTGACCGTTAGCACTGTATTTGTTCTATATTAAAATGTATCCTCAAAATACTCACTTGCCTAATAATTGTGCACACGGTGTAAACCTCTACTAACTGCCGCTGAGGTTTTTTTAATCGTTTGATTGGCAAAATTCACAACTTTCCAAAAAAAAAAATAAATAAATCTTTCACTGAAAGCTAACGCACTTCTGATGGATTAATGTTATTTGCAGAGAATTAAAATTCTGCTTTCTGCGCCACCTTCCATTTATCCGCTGTTGGCACAACTAAAGCCTGATGGCTCACAGTCAGGTGGTGCGACTTGCCCCCCTTCCTCCAGTGCCAACAAGCTCTTCAGCAGCTGCTGGACTAACATTTGGGGCTAATTGTTTGCAGAATGGCATTTCCACCCAAAATCCCCTTTTTGTCCAATCGACTCCACGGCAGCCACACCTGGGGCTCACACACTTCCAGATGTTCACAGGACTTCATTTATTTTTTTGTAATTAGCCATTCTTTAAGTTCTCTCATTCAAAAGACCTTCCTAATTACCCAGAGGTCTGTTAAAAGAAAGCATTTTAAGGGAAAGGCTTCCTGCCCTATGTGGTGTACCAAGTCAAATAGGGTGCGGAGCACTCCATGTGCACTACCCAGTGCGTAGAGAGTCGTTAAGCTACAACCCTGGCTAGTTCCTGAGATGCATACGTCGATTACGATGAACAAAATGTTTGTGTGGCCAGTTTTGGAAATGCCCAATCCCTCCCTGGACTGTGACACCTCCTGAGCGGGACTCGTGCCCCGCTTCGGCAATCCCAGCGGTTAATGGCTTACAAAAGTGTGGAGCAGTGCTGTAATAATTACAAGACTCCTCCTGGGTTTTTTATTTTATTTTTTATTTGCCCTCTCTCTGTCTCATCTGATCGGTGACACCATGCTCCGGTGAGAGGACAGGGGAGAATAACACGGCCGACTATAGTTTCCGGGCCATTCGGAGAGGACGCGGCAGGGGGATTCGTTCTGCAGGGAGCGCCGTGACCTTCGACAAATAACCTGACCCCGGGTGCGGATGAGCTTTCAGCTCGGAGCAATTTCACGGGGCTGCGCTCAAATCGGAGCCCAAATGGAAGATGTTTGGCTCACGTCCTGAGAAAAACACCTTTAGGGGGTAATCGGGGAAGAGTTTGGAGAAGATTCTGCTGTCGATTGAAACCGGACAAAAACAAAACTGAGACGGAGAGATTTGCGTTTCTGGATTAACAACTACAAAAAACATTTATTCCCCACATGTTCTGAAGTATATTTCGCTGTGAGTAAACACAAGCTTGCGCAGGCCTTCGCTTTAGAGTTAGTTCTGATTGTAGAATTTTCGTTTTCATAACACAAGTTTTATGGAAAAACAAGAACTTTAGACTTTACAAAAAAGAGAAGATATTTTGTCCCACTGCACACTCAGAATTTTGGCACAAAAAATAACGTCATAACACTGACATTTCTAACTCAAGCGAGCATAAGAGCAGATTCTAAATAGCAGTCTGCTAAATGGTGTAAATGTATATCCCAAATTTTAGGATGCTTATGTCTTGTTTTTTCTGAAAATAATACAATTTCACTGGTGTGTTCACCACGGCTAAGGTGGATCCGAAATCGTGAATAAGTAGCTGGAGAATAAGTAGCTAACTTCAGCCTTGTCGTCCTGGATTCGAACCTGCGACCTTCTGATCACAGGGAGAAACACCCAACTGCTACGCCACCAACTGACAAATAATGAACAAATAATGAAATAATGACGAAAATTTTAACACGTGAAAAAACGGACAGAACTCGTGAAGTAGTGCACATATCAAAATCCTGTATGCAAGTGCACAACACCGCAGGGTTTCGAGTTGGAACAGTGTTTCTAGCACAAAAGCTGTACTAAGAGTAGCGGCTCCAAAAAAGCTGGAATGCAGGTCAAGAGTCCTTTCTGTTCATCTGTGTTATCTCTCTTATTTTCCCCATAACAATCAACGTTCGCCTCGCTGTGTTGGATGTGACCACATCGTGCTACTCAACATTACTGAAAAATGGCATCTCCCTAAAGTCCTCATTATACAGCCATGTCGTCTCAAAGTGCGGAACTAGAGACTCGCTTCTCTGGATATCAGCTTCCCTCCCGGGAGAACAGAGCTGCATCTACAGAGAAACAGCCACCCATATTCATCAAGGCGCTCGCCTCAGAATCCCAAAGCCACGGAGGATGATGAATCTCTCCTGAATATACAGCTTTTGAACAGCGCTACAAACTGTACACGGTGATCAAACTCCCAGCAGGATCTTTTCACAGTTTTGAGTCGGCTCCAAAACCAGTTTGCATGTTGAACAGACTTTCTGTAATTTCCGTATGGGTGGTGGTGGTCTAGTGGTTAGGACATGCACCTATGGACCAAGAGATCATAGCTTCGAGTTCTAGCTCCACCACAACCACCATCATCATCATCATCACTGGATCCCTGAACAAGACCCCTAGCCCCAAGTTGCTCTTCTTTAGATGTTGCTGACCTCACATTACCTCTCTTCCAAGGCAAGTTGGGTGTTTGGATGCCAATAGCCGATATTCTTCATGCTTGTATCTGCCAATACCAATAAATGAGGAAGGCAGAGCTGAGCGTGCAAAGACAAGTTATTTTGCTCACCAAAGTTCCACCATGCGCTCAAAATCTTGGCACAAAAATAGCGCCATAGCCATGACATTTCTAACACGGCGCCATGTCGAGAGAGTGTGAAAGCAGAGTGGAGCGAAGGCGTAGCATTTCGAGCATAGTGCACAACATTTTAAGAAAAAGTCACTTCCCACCCTATGCGGTCTACTAAGACAAATGAGACTCTCCATGTGCACTACCTAGTGGGTAGCGAGCCGTTAAGCTACAACCCTGGCTATTTCCTGAGATGCATACTACCACATAGAAAAGTATGATAAAAAGAACCTTACCTGCCACACTATTAAGTTCAGAAATATGCGGATCGGGACACAGCCGATGTTCGAGCTCACATTTGCTAAGTGAGGCAAAAATGCTAATTAAAATTTTTGTGTGCACGTGAAAAGACGAGATTTTGTTCGTGAGCATTCCACTGCATGCTTAGAATTTTGTCACATACATTTTAAGACAGAAGGAGCAGGCCGTATAAAATCCCACCTCGGACTTTGAACATGCCTGGCATAAGCGCTACTTTTCCCAAGTACAATAAATGCGCCATAAAATATCGGCCGGAAATATCGGGGCAAATCTAAACATCGGTCCAATTGCGATGACTCAAAAAATAAAGCTATTACCCGGCGATACCGATATGATTCCAATATTATTGTGCATCCATAGTTAAGGGTCTTGCTTAGTGACCCAGTGATTGTAGCCTAGTGCTGGAGGTAGGATTCGAACCCACAATCTCTTGGTCCAAAGGAGAATGTCCTAACCTAAACGCCCTAACCGTTACGCTACTGACTGCCCCCCGGAGTGAGAGAGAGAGTGAGCTACTGAGTGGGAGAGGGAGTGAGAGAGACCGTGACCAAGCCTGTGGGGCATCCCCAACAGGGGAAACATTCAAGCAAACGACCAGAAATTGCTTTACGTAGGCTGATTCCAGGAGAGAAAAGTTAAGTCTACCGAAAAGAGGCAAGCATAACCAAAGAACATTCCAGAACTTTTGTTTAAAATGTCTTTAAAAACCCAAACTATAGACGTCCCCAAAAAAACAGAGCACCGGGAACCCAGCTTAAAGACCATCTTTTTTTGGAATCAAGCAACGACCATCAGAGTTAATGCTGCAAACTTGTTTAAAGATGCTTTCCGACTTCCATCGTCCCCTCAGTATGCAATTTGCACAGGCTCAATTTAGAGAAGTTGGCCGCTGCCAGCCTGTGTAGAGTCTTCATTTGTTACAACAAACCCCAGTTTAGTAGAGAGCGCTTTACACTCTTTCCAAGTCTGCATTTCCCCGTGCTACATGTAGCGCTCTGTTTACTACAGAGCAAATGAATTCTTACGAGACCGGTTCAAACGAGTCCCACTCTGTTGCCAAGTTATTGGCTCCCACATCCACCGCTGTTAAAACAACTCCCACCAACAGTTCATGTGAACCAATTCCCTGCTGTTTGTCTCCCCGTGTTCTTCACAAGCCAGAACGAGGCACAAAAACAAGAATGTGTTTTTAAGCAGCTGGTTGGTCTGCTTGTTAATACACTAAAAACTTTTGAATGGTTTGTTTTATCGTACGTTAAGCGAAAGCCTCGTGGCTAGGGATGGGTACCGAAAACCTGGTGCTAAACAGGCACCGGGGCTAAATTTTTGAAGGCGGGAGTATCGATAAGCTCTGACGTTAACGGTACTGCTTTCGGTACTGGAGAAATGAATCAATTTGATTTTGTTTTTGGAGTTTATCTGAGCAGCACCATTACTGATTAAGACATTAATCTAGAGCGTTCTATCACGATGAACTGAGAAACTCTCTCACGTAAACCCACACCCACACACATGCTAGTGTTGCTGCCTCATCTGCGTTCCATGCTTGTGGCTGTATGTAGTTTGTATACAGTGGACCAGGTCGCCGGTACGAATCCCGGACCGGTAAAAGGTACCACCGAGGTACTCATGAGCAAGGTACCCTGTCCCCAAGCACCGCTCCCCAGGTACTGCCCACGCGAGCTGCCCACTGCTCCTTCACAGATGGGTCAAATGGAAAGGTCACATTTCACTGTGGTACTCTGTCCACTTTGACAAATAATAACTTTTGCTACCAGCTGAATTGGTGATGTGTGGTGCTGTCCGTGGTGCTGATTAGCCCAGCGTTGTCCGTGGTGCTGATTAGCCCAGCGTTGTCCGTGGTGCTGATCTCAGCTCTCTCTAGCCCAATCAGCTCAAACAGCTGCCTCCATTATGAATGAAACTGTGGGATCTGGGCGACTGCGATCCTGCAATTTCCGCCAGTAAGGCAGTACTGTGAGTCAGCCATCGCAGGAATAACAGTGTTGTTAGGGTTTGCGGAAATAAGGGGCTGAGCTGCTGTGGAGAACAGCAACTACTTGAATATCTCATTTCTATCTCTTTAACCTCAACTAAAATGTAAAATATGTATTCAATATGTGAAATAATAATTGTAATTTAGTCATTATTTTTCTATTTATATTTCACACAGTTGTGCTCTCATTGTTTATCTATTTATTGGTGAAATGCTATTTGTTATTTTTTTTATTGTGTTTTTTATGTCTACGAAGCTTTTTATGTCTACGAAAAAATATCACTGTAGCACGGTACTGCTAACCCTAACCCATATCTAATTTAGTCCAAATTCTGGTGCTGTAGATAATGTATTGCACACTTTAGGTTTTTTTTATATAAAAGCACAGACTACTGCTGCTGCTGCTACTACTAAGAAAAATATTAAATAACTCTCTAATGGTATTTAATGTCGATATACACACACATAATGGGGGAGAGAGAGCATGCGACCGAGTGTGTCTGCTCATTTGACGTATTTATACTTAACGCATGCCGGGTAAACATTTATTACTGAAAAAACAGAAACATTTATTGCAGAGAAAAAGCCATTTCTCTGTGTCCTTGGAATGTTTACGACAACCTGTGCAGAATATTCTTTACGTGACCGTGAAAATTTGTAGTTCATAAAAAATGTTAAAAACTAAACTTAGAAAATAATATTTATTTCACAAATGCTAGAGGCGCTAACCATAGTAGCAGGTTGCAAATATCTATTACTATGATTTTAGCAAAGAGTAAGGGGTGGTGGGCGGGTCCCCTCTTTCTGCCATCGCGCACAGTTCACTGAATGCTGGCGTCAAGCAGTGGCATATTTCCCAAAAGCATAGTTGCTAACGTATTGCTAACTATGTTAGCAACACTATGACGGTTGCTAATGTACACTTTGTTAGTTGCTAACGTAGTTAGTACCTATGCTTTTGGAAAACGCACCCCAGAGTGGGAGTGGGGAAGAGGGAGTGTCAATCTACGTTTCTTTCCACATGGGGTAACAAAAATCTCATACGGTTTTGAAGTGGTGGCTTAATTAAACTGCGGCACACCGGTGTAGCGGTAACCGGGCTGTGCCCATCATAAACAAACTCTTAGGGTTTCGAGTTTTCAGAGATTAATCGCCACTCTTGCAACCAATAAAGCGTTAGATGTAGTTGTAGTATTATTTACCTCTAGTCATTATGGGAGTAATGGAAGGACCTCACGAAGACAGCAAAGTGAGTGTGTGTTTGCGTGTGTGGGACAGACCTCAGACTCATACACTTCAACACGGCGGCTCTGATAAATGAACCCATCGACTCATTACCACCCTCATCCACCCCCAACTCCTTCGAGTTCCCCCTACCGCCTCCCATCTTCTCCCTCTCCGTCTCTATCTCTCTCCCTTTCTCGTTCTTTCCATTTCCTTGTGCAGGATCCAGCTCAGCGAGAAACAAACACCATTACCTCTCTCCCCCGCTGCAGCATCTGATAAACACCATTACCTCTGTTTAGCAAACCCCCTCCGCGCGGGAGAAGTCCCGCAATTGCTTTAGCACCGACAAACAAAACGGGCGATGGCGCGATAACGAACGCCGGCATTATGTAAACACAGCAAACATATTGATTTTTCACAGCCTCCACTCCAGCTCGGGCTCCTGGCGGAAAAAAGCAAAGTTGACGAGCACGATTCGGTCAGTGCAATTAGTCCGTCTCAGGCAAACGGTGTTAACTACATTTCCATAAAAACTGACTTCTGAATAGATTATTTTTGTGTGCTCTGCAAAAGGAGAAATATAAAAGAAACAGGTCGACAGATGAAGAGAATATCACTCGGGTGGTCGTCATCTAGGGTTGGGGTTTTAAAGATTTTTTGGCAATTTTTACCCATAGGAACCCATTAGTTTTCTTCCATTGAGAATACACTGAAAAGCTTTCCTTCACCTGTTTTTGCACGTTATTATGCCCCCTCAGACCACCTCACTGAACACACATCTCAATCTGAGACAAGAGACAAGCACTCGTTTTTTTCTTATTTTTATCATCCCTCGTTCTTTCCCCATTCACTTCAATGCATTTTAATCAAAGTCTTTCCACTCGTCCAGTTTTCATTTCACAACAACAAATATAAAGATGTATAATGAATACTTTCCTTTTGTTTATAGTAAGGGTCGACTGATCATCACCTGGGCTGATTATCGGGGGTCAATATTAGTCATTTTGCCAATTATCGGTATCGAATGCAGGTTTTGTTTCACTTTCAATTAATTACCCACCTTTACTAAAACATAAATCAAAAAAGTGGGAGAAAAACAAATAAAAATCTTACTTTATAGATTCATTTTCAGACTAAACCTATCTACGCACTGGTCAGTTATAGCACAGGTACAACATACACCGGGACAGTTGGTAGCATAACGGTTAGGGAGTTCGCCCTGTGATCGAAGGGCCGCACGTTCAAATCCCGAATTCCAAGGTACCGCCCCCAAGTGCTGAGAGAGTTGCACACTGCTCCTTCATGGATAGGTCCAATCCAGAGGTTCACAATCATCCAGTGGTGTGTTCACAATGACAAATAATCACTCAGTAAACTAGTTGGGCTGGAAACTGCACTGTAAAAAATGATTTGGACTGTTGTAAATTGTACTTAATTAAATTTTGTTTTTTAAAATCTATTTGGGTATGCTACTGATCTATTAAACAATTTTAAGTAGTTTTCAACTGTATATCTGGCTTTTTCACGAAACCTTTTTCAGATGGGTATTATTGACTAAACTTTTCGTCAGATAGGATGCGCACGCGCTCTGAGACAGTGTTGGCCGCCGTTTATCCTACCATTCTGAGAGGCAGATGAACACATACTGTAGTTCTGCCATTTTGCGGTAAGTAGTTTATAGTTTAATTTTATAACGTTCTTTCAGTAATTTAGTTACCAATAAAATATATTTAAGCAGAATGTTCAATAGGCCTCCTAGAGCTGTTTTATTGAATGTTTTGAAATCAAATAGCCATCCGTTTGCTAGCTCGCTAACGCTAGCGCTGTTTGCTAAACGTTCAGCTTTCCTTACGTAATATAATACCTTAAGTCATAGTCAAAGTAAACTTTGTCATCTCTGCTATATACTCTACTGATATACAGAGAGACGAGACGTTAGGTTAGTATATTATAAAAGATAATTAACACATGTACCGGTATCGCCAGAATTAACATGTGCAAGCAAGTTTAGCTAAAATGGGAACTGACAGTAAGTGATGTTTGCAGTGGCATTAATCATGTTATGAAGGTCTTTCAAAAAATAACAACCATACAGTTTTATTTGAAGCTCGCCGCGGTGTTCCCGAGCTACGGCCGCGAGTGCAGTGGTACACACGAATTCAGGGGTTCGTTGCTGGTTTCATGAAATACTGTCATTCTAAACAGCACTGTGTTAATATGCGTATTTTAAACTAAAATTGCATATGCCCTTTTCATTTTGTTTATTTTTTAACATGGAGGATGAACTTGAGGACTTCACGAGGACATCACTTCATAATTCCACAGCTGAGGAGGATCCAGTAGACGTGTCTATTGTGATAGAGGGTGTCGAAGTGCTGAATGGATGTGGAAACAGAACCAAGGCGTGTATTCTGTTAATGGTCTTGATCTATGCCCTCAACCTTGAGTATCTTAGAAATATCAAGTGCACATTTGAAGTACTCCAGAATTTTTTTTTTTTTTAACTTGATGGAGCAAAACTGCGTAAGAATGACCTGCTTGTCATTCATGTGTTATGTTCAATAAAAATTGACATGATGAATTGTGGCTCCTGCTTATGGCTGTATTTGTATATAAGTAAAGCTAACCTTCGCTGACTAAGTAATGGTTAAGTAGTATTGTTGATTAATTCATCATTACAATAATTGGGTAGATAAAGCATTTCATAATTAAATAAAACAAGTATTCCAAATTGACTTATAATTACTCAGAATTTCTAAGTAATTAGTTGTTAAATGTATAAATAAATGTTATGTGTATGTTACCCATTCTGTTTTACTCTGTTATAGCTCTTAAATTTGGGTATTCTTTACTCAAAACATAGGGTGAAATCTACCCAGACAAACCGAGTGCAAATTGTTACCTCATCTTAATTGAGTAGATTCTATAGGTTGTTTTTTACAGTATGCACTAGAACAAGGTGAAGCTAACAAATAGGTGTCTCTACTAAAGTGGCCAGTAGGGGGTTAATCAGCACTGTCCTCATGTAGAACGACTGCTAAACACTGCATGGTTTTGGTTCCAACAACACCTTCAATGTTATCAACAAGCAACAGGAGTGAAAAACGATTTTGTCAAATTTCAAATTGACGTCCATTTATCTTTAAGGTCCCAAAATAACTTTAACGCTCCCGTTTCCTGAAGCAGCGTTTAACGGCTGTAAGTGTAATCACTGTTTAATTTCGACTCATTTCCATAAGTGAAGCGCCCTTCCGGCTCATTACTGCAGTTTGCTAAACGACCGCTGATGGAGCACTTCATGCAGGTCATAGATGAAGAAGAGCCACAAGCACTAAAACTTTTGATTTTCGAGTCATAATTTAACTCTATGAAAAAAGTCATTTTAACTTATACTGACTTAATTAAACATTCCCACTGGATGTTAAAAACTAACACTTTGGGGCAATTGGGAGTTTTTTTCAAGTAACACTTTAAAACGCTGTAAAATGACACGTTTAAGCAGCACTGTGATATTTTTCTCACCAGCAGAAAGCAGTGATTGTTAATGTTTGTCAGAATAAGGACCCAATGATTTATTTATTTATTTGGTTGACTGAAATTAACAACTAAGTATTAGTATCTAATAGAGTGAGTGAGTGCGTGCTTGTCATTGTGAACACAGCACAGCTCAGCACACAGTGCACCACAACGAAATGTGACCTCTGCATCTGACCCATCCGTGAAGGAGCAGTGGGCAGCTAACATGGGCAGCACCCGGGGAGAAGTGCTTAGGGACAACACCTCGCTCATGAGTACTTTAGTGATACCTTTACTGGTCCGGGACTCAAATCACTGGGCGAATTCCCTAATCGGTAGGGTACCAACTGCCCCAAAAAACTGGCAGCGGACCACCGGTTGAAAACGCCACTGCATTGCATTTGCCTCTGCACTGATGCCGAATCGTCCAGGTCTGCATCATGATGCATCGATTATGTGATTAATTCCAACACTTGTATGGCGTTACTTTGTGACAAAATTCTGAGCATGCAGTGGAACGTTCATGAGCAAAAACCTCGTTGTTAGGCGTCCAACTCTAAATTGCGCATTTGCCCGACTTAGTGAACGTGAGCTCGCACGTGGGCTGTGTCCCGAGCTGCACACTGCTGCACTTAATGGTACGGTAGGTAAGACGCTCTTATCATACTTTTCTATGTGGTAGTATGCATCTCAGGAAATAGCTGGGGTTGTAGCTTAACGGCTCTCTACACACTAGGTAGTGCACATGAAGTGTCCTATTTGACTTAAAACACCACACGGGGGGGAAGTGACTTTTACTTTAAATGTTGTGCTCTACATATTCCCTGTAGCCTTTCTGCTCAACTTTGCCTCCCTTACAGAGGCACTCCATTAAGGCGGCATAAATCTACTTTAAAAACACGGCTGGGATGTACCATTACATTAAAGAGATGTTCAAGGCTGGTGCTGGTGTGAAAAGGTTGACGCAGCCGGTTAGTTTTTATTAGGATGACAGCTTTTTTTGATAAAGTGAACGGGAAATCAATGGAGGCCTAAAACCTCCCTCATTACTGTCTCTGCACAGCTGCTATTATTATTATTGCCATTAGTCACACACTCCATCTCCATAGTGTAGGGCGAAATAAAAAGCCTGACAAAAGAGCGGAAAAGAGCGTGAGTTCGGGGTCCAAGAGCAAGTGTTCTTCGAAATAGAGACAATTCAAGAGATCGATTCATCATGTCTTTCTGTGAAAAGTAAAACGTCCTCAGTTGTACTCTTGTCCACTTCCTCTCCAGCCAACAGAGTTTGTGTGATTTTTCTTGCTCAAAGAATATGGCAGTTGCAGCAGAAGAGTTCGTCTCGGTCACCAAACAGGTTCAGTTTTCAATGACACAAGGCTTTGAAAGTAAGATTACTTTAAATGTTCCGAAACCAAAAACCTATTTTGCTCACTTTGCGAAGTTTGGATTATGGAGAGAATTTAGTGTCAATATTATCAAAAAATATCACACCATTCACAAATATATTTCTTGATTCAGCAACAAATGTAACAAGATTCACAAAGATAATTTATGACTTACAAATAAATGTAACACCATTCACAAATGCATTTCTCCACTCAAAAAAATGTTACACGATGCACAAATGTCAGTGCAGTTACATTTATTCACAAACCGATAAACCTGCATTTACAAACCACTGTATATATATTTGTGAATACCCCTACATTTTATTATGTGGATTTTTGAGACCTCCCTGACAGCACTCGATGCACAAATGTGTTTTTTCAAAAGGTAGCCTATCATATGTCTCCAAAGTTTACAGCCAATCACATCACCTAAATTTCGAGAGTATGATTTAATGTTGACAACATTGCGCTACATTCGCGTATTGTAGTGGTCTCTTGGAGGGAATTGTACGTTTGGCCAGAGAATGTTCAGGTTTGACTCAGTCAACACCACACAAAAATTATGGAGAAAATTCTCTCGATAGTTTTCGTGTGGTGTTGATTGAGTCAAACCTGAACATAAATCATCTTCGTGAATCTTGTTACATTTGTTTCTGAATCAAGAAATATATTTGTGAATGATGTGATATTTATTCGATAATATTGGCACTAAATTCTCTCCATATTGGATGCCGTTAGCAGCAGCAACGCTTCAAATAGGTGTTACTCTGGAAGATGAACCACCATTTTTTTTGACTACCCCTACATTATTAATGTGTAAGAAACTCTGCTCCAACTCTAAAACGTGTGGCCTATAGTGGTGTGGGATACTTGCGTATTCGTTTTTGATACGTGCACTCGTTTGCGAGTTCTGTCCATCTTTTCTCCATTTCCCCCCCCCATAGACCAGTGTTTCCCAATCCTCGCGGCCCACCATTCTGCACATTTTCAGTATTTCCAGCACTGTTACACGCTGGTCCTACGTTGCTAATTAGCTAATCAGTAGCATCAGCCGTGCTGTGGGTCGGGAAAGCCGAATTTGTGTAGAGCGGTGGGCCGCTAGGACCGGGATTGGGAAATACTGCCATAGACTAACACGGAGCTCAAATTTCAACACTTTACTGCAAGGCCCGCATTCTTCACAAGGGCACCAAATTCCACGTGATTCAAGAGACCCATGTGCCTCTTTGCATATTTGTAACCGTAATGTCCCGCACTCGTCTTTTTCATCCTTTTTGTTCTGTTTATCTTTTTCCCCCCATAGCAACCCTTCATTTTCTCCCATTAAGAATACATGAGATTTGAGATTTCCTTCGCCTGTTTTCAGGCCACCTCCTCGAACACACATCTGAACCTGTTTTGACCCGCACTCGTCTTTTTCTTGCTTTAATCATCCCACGTTCTTTCCCCGTTCACTCTAATGCATTTTGATCATCAAGTCTTCCTACTCGGCCAGTTTTCACATCACAGCTACAAACCTTGAGCAATCAGACTGGTGTTTTCTTGTGGAAAATGCAGCTCTAGTTCTTGCTTATTATAGTATTAAAACTAGGCAAGAGGCCGAGCGATATTGGTTTTTCAGTGCCGATATCGATACCAATTATTGCTAGTTAACGATGCCGATAACTGACTAAAAAAGAAAAAAATAAAAATTTTGAACTTTACAAACACCAAGCTCCTATTCTCCTTCTCGGTGCTTCACACTGCGCTCATGTGCGAGAGTGACAACAAAGCTTCAGCGTCGACTGGCTACTACACGTGTGACACAAAGCCAATCAGACACTGTTGTGGGTGGGACATTAAATGAAGCTGCAAGTCAAGAGCAAACAGCCGGAGAGAAGAGACGGCAGTGGAGTCACACTTAATATCGGTGACGGCAAAACGCCTAATATCAGCCCCCGATAATCAGCCTGGCCAATAACTGGTCGACCCTTAATTAGAACACTATCGTAGAACCCATCTAGTTTTTCTCCAGATTTGAAAGTATTAACAACAGGTGAATTTATATTAACAAACTGATATCAGTCGGCTGTATCTGAAGCAAAAATAGCGGCGAAAGCTCCACGAGTATATCAGCTTCCTTCATCGCTCCATTTCCTCACAACCGCTTCATTCTACAGCCTAATTTAAAGAAGCAAACTTGTGGCGAGGGCTGATTTGTACTGAAACCCGAGAAGGGTTTGCTCCTCTAAGTAGCGACATCAATCTTTCCACATTCACTCCTTCCATCCGCCACCTCAAGAGGGGCCCCGAATTCCGTTCCTTCATTCGATTTGCAGCGAGGGTTATTAATATCACGCGCGGCATTTAAACTGGGTCATCCCGGCCCGACTTTCGTGAGCGACCCGTGGGCCTGACAGCGTAGACGTACCGCGAGAGCTGCGTCTGGCCCGGGTAAAAGAGACTGAGAAAGATGGGGGTAGAGAAGTGGCGTGGGTGGGGAGAGGGGAGGATGGCATTAAGAGAGCAAGTGCCTGTTTTCCAGGTCTGCCCCGTCCCGGTAGGACGCTCGCTCGCAGCTGGCCACAACCTTAAAGTACTGAAACTGAGCAGCTTTCATCCCATTCCTCCTTCCCTGCAGAACCGCCATCGTCCCTATTAAGGAGCAGCCCAGATGCCTCGACGTGCGGTGGAGGGCCGGCCATGAGTCAGTGCGTTTGAAACGGGAACGCTGCTCTGATATTCCCACACAGTTCGCATACAGGAATAGACTTGAGCAAAACCGTTTTTAAACCTGTATAATTCCGTCTTCACCTCTCCGCAGTCAACACAGTGTCGAGCACCACAACGCAATTATTATGTCTGCACACCACACAACAAGAGTGGGACTCATCACGGATGAGGACGAGTCGGTCGGGAAAAGTAAAGAATCAGAAAAGATTTTTTCAGCTGACCCTGAGCCACTACATAAACGGTGATGGTGAGTGAAAAGAGATGGATACTCACATCTCAGAACGAATGCACAATAATATCGCATTCAGCCAATGTTTGCTTTTCTAAGTCAGCAGACCAATACTCAGATTTGCCTGATGTTTTCAGCCGATATTTTATAATGCATTTATGGTACATTGAAAATCTAGTGCATGTGCCAGGCATGTCCAAAGCCTGTGGTGGGATTTTATACAGCCCTCATCTTCTGTCTTAAAACTCATGTTACTGCCGATATTGATGCTGATAAACGAGGAAGGCAAAGTTGAGTGTGCAAAGACAAGACATTTTGCTCACCAAAGTTCCACAGTGCGTTCAGAATTTTGGCACAAAAACAACTCATTTCTAATTTCTAACAGAGTCCCAAGTCAAGCAAGCATGACAGAAAAGAGCGAGGGTGGAGCATTTCAAGTGTAGTGGACAACGTTTTAATAATGGCACAAAATAATGCCCTACATATTAAAGACAGAAGGTGCAGGCTGTATTAAAACCCACCTCAAATTTTGGATATGCCTGGCATATGCGCAAACAACAAATGCGTCATTGAATGTCGGCTGAAAATAATCGGGCAAATTTAAGCAACAATACAAAAATCTGCAATTATTTGTTGATTCTGATATTATTGTGCATCCCTGGACTAAGAAGAGGAATTAACAACAACCGGGCCAAGTTCTTTCAGTGTGATAGCAACAAAAGTTCCTAGTTCCAATAAAGTTCTTGCAACGTGAAAGCGCATAAACCCGATAATCTCAGTTAACTCCAAACTAGCACCGGGGTTGTGTGTGGCAATTCTGCCTTGACGTTTTCAAGGGAAAGTTTTTAATTCGCTGCCGTCTTCCATCCAAAAGTGAGATGAAGTGCGAGAAAGCCTGAATAAATTTCCTCGAAGAAAAGTGTGTTTGCAGAAAAGCTCAAATCTGCAGCGTAGCCTCCTACGTGTGGAAAGTGAGCAGTCGATGGAAACTTGTGTAGGCAGCCGGTGGGAGTGTTTATGAGGAGATTAAAACGCGCGGCGTAAACGCTGTGACAAAACGCTCCCTCACATGCGCACACAAACGCACGCGGCACCGAGGATGATTTCCTCTGCAGAAGTAAGAGGAATAAAAGATCACTAAGCAGAGGACAGAATAAAATACACGCTTTAAAACACAAGCTCTAATACGGAATGTACTGCAAGGCAGAAAAATGTGCTATAAAAAATTCTCTTTTTTTGTTAAAAATACTTGGAGTAATATTGCATCTAGGAACAACATTAAAGAAAGAGAAAAAGTGGAGAAAAGAGAAAAATCAAAGGAATTTACCATCACTCTGCTGGACAGGGGTGTTGACATTAATCACAATAAACTATCTGTATCGAGTAGAATGCTGGTTGTACTTATCAGCTAAAATGTGTCCCTCGCTTGTCCAAATGTGACCAGTCGCTTGTCGCAACGGAGGTTTCCGAGAAAAACGAGCGTTTATGTTGCGTGGGGTAAAATTTTGGATTTTTTGTTTGTAGTGTTTTGAAACAGTGGAAGGTCTATACTGTACTGTTGTGAATAAATTTGGCTGAAAAACTTACCCTTTCCATCCTAAAAACGTGACTTTCTTGAGGTGAGGAATTCAATTCCAGCAGAATGTTAAAAGTTTCTGTTTTGACCGCTCTACTTCAATATTTACGGTAAACCCACTGGTTGACTAGCGTGAAGATATTTCTCCGGAATCCGTCTTTATTTCCCGAGTTCAGTTAACCTAACGCAGGTAGGCTATCCGTGTGGCTGTGAATGCGGCGTAGGCTACCGTAAATACAGACGTAGCCGCGACCGCACCATGCGTCTCTGAGGTGGTGTGGGTATTTACTCTCTCTCTCTCTGCACGTTAGCTTCCTTCCGCTTCCGCTACAAAAAAGCGCATGCGCTAGTAGAGTGTTCTAGATGGGCAGGGGAGTGAGAGGATGGAGAAGTGAAACATTCATGCTGTTTAACATTAACGTGAGGATTTGTACAACATTTATTACATCGCATGTGGAACAAGCCGAGATATATCGAGTATATTCTATATATCGACCAACCCTAGTTCAAAGGTCAACACTATGAGGTCAACACCATGAGCTACTCTTTTATAAAGTAAAAACCTCCAACAGAATAAGAAGCCGGGAGAAACAAGGCAATTTCGAAGAGTTTAAAGGCCTGTGTCCACCAAACGCGTTTATTCCGCTGACAGAGGCTATTTTTAATACAAAGCGCCCAGCCAATCAAAATCGAGGAAGGGGTGGGACATATAAATCGGTGGTACGCTCCCAGCTGTTTACTTGCACGGTTTATTTCATGCAGCCAATCTCGTCTTGAAGACGTGAGAATCTGTTTCAAACGCTGCCACTAACGCTACAGTGCGATTTCTCTCCATCTTGTTGGCTAAACTGGTGACCTCACAGAAGCACGTTGAGATAGGAACGGACGCAGAAGTGCCCGATGGGGCTTTTTGCAACTTTTAAAGAATTTGCTCTGAAAGCGAGGGTTTTACCACTCTCGGCGGAAAACACACGTTTGGTGGACAAAGGCCCTAAATCATCATCAAAATTCCAGTTTGTGAGGAAAATCCAATGCTTTTCAGCTTCCATATATCACGTTTTTCAAATCACAGTAGACTCAGAACAAACAAGACCTAAAAGTACTCAAATCAGCCAATGAGCAAGGGGCACTCTAGCCAAAAGTGCTAATGTAGCTAATAACGGTACCCCAAATAGCTAATGGAGTACGCAAAGTGCTAATGTGATCAACAGGCAGTGCCACCTTTAAATACAATTACTTCCAGCTAATAATAGAGAAGGAAACAAATAGATCTCACAGTGGGCCACCATGAATGACGGCTAATGACGCTCCAATTAGCCGAGAGGGGCCCCGAATAGGTCACGACCTACAGGCGCTAATGGGGCTCTGATTAGCCAACAGGCTAATGTAATCTCAGTAATCTCACTATTCATTTATTGTGGGTCACATTTGTGTGTTCGGGTGGAGACGCTAATGTTCCCATTCTGAGAAACAGCTCGGGGATAGTCTGTCATAGTCAGTCTTCTTAGGACTCAGAGAAGGAGCAGGTTTAAAAATACTGCACCTATTCGTAAGTTTAACGCCAGCTTGACTGATTAACAATTCATGAAATTTTACACTTCAGACACTCTCCAGACTAACATGCTAAAATAAGGCAGTGCCACACAGATTTTTTGAGACCACAATGAAATGCAATTTAATTAATCCAGTGGGCATCAGATTTTGAGAGCAACACTGCTGCCAATATTATTACGATTAATCAAATCCTATTTGACAAGCTTATTTTATTTGGACGGGGCGAGTCATGTGACAGAACAAGAACTAGTACTTTGTAAGAGAACAGTTAATGAAAGTATTGACTGAGGAATATATGAATTAAAATTAAACAAGCAAGTCTCAGAGGTTCAAATTGTCGATCTCAACGCAGTTTTAGTTAAGTTACAATATATTCAGATTCTACGTATTAAGCATGTACACACACACACCCCAACATATACTACATGATCGTCATACTAAGATAGGGATGTACCGATCCAGTTTTTTCAGTTTCGATGCCGATGCCGATACTTGGGCTTTGGCCACTGGCCGGTCCCAGTTTTTCATTAATAACTTGTGTACTTGTGTGATGAGACTTGAGATTATTCTGTTATGCTTAAAGACATACTTGACCTAAATACTGTCCTAACTAAAACAATGTAATAATAATACACCTATATGTATATGCTAAATTATTTATTATTAACATAACACCTCAAAAATGATTTGTTTAAACACAGTTCTGTTATTCTGTGACGGTGCCTAATCCTGCGGAGCTAAAACCATCAGGATTGCGAGCAAATTGGTGTGAAAGGCGAACAATAATCCAGCTTCACCACAGTGTCACTTCCCACGCATACGCAAACACAGAAAAAAACCCCTACAATTTAACTGAACAGTTCAGCTCCATAGATCGGCCCAATGCCACCAACACCCCATTCAGCTTTTTGAGCCTTTATCAGACCGATATCCGAGCCACGCATCAGATTAGTGCTTCCCTAGTGCAAACCAGTACTTAGCATATGTGTCTACCCCATTTAAGGCCTTTATGAACAAACAGTCAAAGATAAATGAGAGGAAGCTTGCACTTTCTGTTGATGAAATAACATTAAAGTTGAGATTTATGATCAAAATATTTCATTTACATGTTGTTTACAATAATTACAGACCTGAAAATGTGCAAATTGATTCTTTGTCTACCACTAATGAATTGTTGCGTATACCCTGACCTGACACTGTGGAAATGTGAATGAGTCAAAATGTAGGACATAAAAAACATAACTGTGACAGTTTAGTTCAGAATTAAAAAGAAAGGAAATATGAATTATCAGGCGGCCAGCCAACAATCCACCTTTTGCTGTTATAGCCTATATATGCATATGTTTAACTGGACACAAACCCCACCATCTGGACACAATTACAGATCAGAGTTTAGTCAAGGTGCCAACAAGGCAATTTTGCTCCTAATTATCAAACAGCCTTATATATTTAGAAGTCAGGATTGTCTGTGTGTGTGTGTGTGTGAGCCCTGTACAGCATATCAAAAGCAGTTAGTTAATGGCCAAATCAACTTACCAATTAACCAATCAACTGTCACTTCAGTCTTCACTGTTTTCTAACCACAAAGAGGCAAAATTAAAGCCTCTGAGATCTGGTTTTCTTATGTTCAGTTTAAATCCGCTAAATAACCCCAAACAGCAGGCTAAGTGTCTCTTGGTTTATAGACCTAATAAAAGTTAATATATACTAGAACCTTCAACTTTTACTTTAAAGCCTCAACTCAAAGTAGTAGCAATACCTAGTTCAAGCAGCTCAACAGGATGTGTGTTATGAAAGCTGCAGATGTTCTAACGTTTTCCACGTGTGTGTGTGTGTGTGTGGGTGTGTGTGAAGATGCATGAAGATTTTGCTTGGTGCTTATGAAGGTGTTAGAAGGTACCTCCAGCGTTATAGACATTCTGTAAAACTGCTGAGAATACTGATGTAACTAGTGGTAGTTTGTCTTGCATCTTGGTTAGTTGGTAGTCAAATTGGCCTGTAAATAATAGAGGTGCATGATTCACAAAACTATCACTATTCGATTCGATTCTTGGGCTCACAATTCGATTCGCGATTCAATACATAGATAAATTTGTTTCCAGAATGCTGTTTGAGTTACTTTTCCCATTTGACTGTGGCAGATCAACTAAAAAATTCCAAATGTCAAATGTAATTTACTAAAATGTCAAAATGTACCAAAACTGTCAAATGTAGTTTACTAAATATAATGCATATATTCACATACTGACTGCATTTCCTTCATGTTCACGCAAAGCAGATCTCTCTGGGCAGATTTCCACATTGCACCAGCTAAAGGATCAGCGAGCTGAACTCGTGTTTGGGGGGAAAAAAGCAAACTAGTGCCATTTCGTTAGTTGAAAAATATGAATAGATTTTTTGGAATGCGTGAATCGATTTTAAATAGACAGAGAAAGAATCACAATTTGATTCAATTTTTTTGCACACCCCTAGTAAATAAGCCTGACTACTAATCAAAAAAAGGCATTTACTAAGTCTTAGAGAATGTCAAAAGAAGCTAAATACTTTATACGCTGCCGTAAGACTGGAATTAAGATGAGAAGTCTACAGAAGCAACTCAGAATACAGACGCAAAACGCATTGATTCATTGACTCTCGTCTTGGTCTCTTATGGATAGCCATTATGTACCACCACACACAGATGGGGAAGATGCGAGAAAGGCAGAGTAAACAGAGAGAGAGAAACAGAGAGCCAATGGACAAAGAAAAACCGAGAGAGAGAGAGAGAGAGAGAAAGAGAGAGAGAGAGAGAGAGCGCACTAGCAAGCAAGAGAGACAGGCCTGAATAAAGGATTTACGCAGAAGCAATGAATGGCCACACACAAACAGGGAAATAGGGATTGGCATGCAGACCAGCCCACACACACTCACCCACACATATCCATACACACACAAAAAAGGCAACAACCTGTAAGGCTTCAACGAGAACATACCAAATCAAATCCTCCTCAATCCAATCAAGCTTTTCATTTTACTTTTATAATACGAGATTAGAGCATCAAAGTGACTACTATTAGCCTTCCTGGGATGGACTTAAGGGGCTCGGATTTGGGAAGTACTGTCCAGAGAAAGCCACTCCTACCGTGCACACGAGTATAGGCAAGTTCCACAACTGACACTGCAGAAGATGAGCAAGAAAAAATCCCGCCCAAACTGCAATAAGAAAACAAGATGTTGGCTGCCATCCCTGCTTTTTAGGCACACTTTATCTTAGTGTTGTGGACAAAATCTGTCACTTGCACCACGCTCTCGAAAGCCATGTGCAGCCCTCTACCTCCACCTGTTGTTCTGCTACAGGAACTGGATAAACGTCCGAACCAGTGAGGATCCAGACCCGGTCAGACCTCGTATTTGTGAGTGCCTGTAAGGTACCAAAGGGCTGGGGGCTGAGTGAGTTATGACGCGGCTGTTAGACATCAAGTCAAGGTGTCCTTCCTCATACAATCAGTCTCCATGACACCAGCTGCGTCTCAGCATCCTTTTTCATGCTTCTTCTAAAGGAAGCAATGCAGACTGAGACTTGACTTAAACAAAACGGTCAAGGCTTTAATTTCTCCTCGAAAAGATTAACATTCCACAAGTGCCATTTCGGTCCCACTGAGCACCTGGGGAAGGCCCTTAACTTCCAGAAGGTTGTTCCTTTAATTTGTTGCTGTTGGTAAGAGAGGCTACTTGATGTCACGAGTGACTATTTATTTACCTTCTACATACCAAAACGGATGGACACAAGATGTCCAGCTGAAGAAAACACATGTGACATGGAATCCTAAGTTATCCTAAAATTCTGCGAAGGACACCAATCCATGTGAGTGTTTATGTGTGTGTGAAAGAGTGTATATATTTATTCCGATAAAGTAAAAAGAGAGACTCAATTAATTCGGTCAGTTTTGCAGCACAGCCACACTGACCCCAGACCTGTGTCGCCTAAACTAACACCACCACAAACCAAACCAAACAAACACCACTTTGTGGGGTGAACCAAAATAATCTGGACGGAGAAACTAGTGAAAACGGTCCTTTACAAGGAATGGGGGGATTTCCATTCGGACACCGGGGTTGAAACCGCGTCGGGCTCCGCGTATTTTCCTCTGACGCGAACGTGTTTCAACTCCCAAACACCGGCAGGAGCGACAAGCTGTTCACCTGCCTCAGCCCCGTTTCTCACCCGTCTAAGACCAAGTTTACAAGCCAGCAAAACCCCAAATAACAACTTGCTTTACCGTGAGTGCCGCAGACCAGCAACCCGAGCCAGTAGACGGAACGGAGACACATTTTCAGCCGCATCGCGTAGCTCCAACCGGCACAACGTCTTGCGCTTTAGGTCGGGCGACTTGGAAACGGCGTGCCGAGCCCCGCGACACACACACACAGTTTCTCCGTCAATTCGCCTTTCGTTCGGCTTCCCTCACAGCTCCCGGCTGAAGCTTTCGTCCTGAAGCCTTCGTCGGTCGTCGTCGGCGGCGTTTTCCTCTTCCTCCTCCTCCTCCTCTTCTTCTTCTTCTTCTTCTTGGCCGCGAGCGCCAACGGTTTGACCGAACAGCACTTAATGAATGAAGAGTGAAAAACTGTTGAGGAACTGACGGACGGAGAGAAGGATGAAGGTCGGGGAGGGCGGAGGTTAAAATAAATCGCCGTGAGGCTTTTGAGAAAAGGCGACGAAGTTGGTGGAGAACGCCGCGTGCCACAGCGACCGTGAGAGAGCGCGAGATTGTTTAATGCGCTGTGCGTAATGACGCAGACCGTCACCTGAAGACTCGAATACCGCCTTCGAACCTGAACAAGACAGATAAGCTATATAAGACCAATAACTACAGCTATGTAAAAGATTAATGTATGTATTGGTAGGTAAACATTTATCTGTCTGAAGGTTCTTTAGAAAACAAAGAAAATCTGCAAAAATCACCGCGATAAACATTGTTTTTAGTCATCACAACTTATCTTCCAGTTGCTAATAATATTTATGTTTTTTCCCCGTTTTTTAAATAAATAATGTTCCCATTTACATTCCCCAATGATAATTAAACACATTATTATTATTATTATTATTATTATTATTATTATTATTATTTATTATTATTATTATTATTATTATTGAAATGGCATTTCCTGGAGAGATTCATGATTGTCGTGTGCTAGGACACTTGTCTCTGGACTACAACATTGTCGTTCAAATCCTACCTCCTTTTCTGCACACTGGGTCCCTAGGCAAGACCCTTAACTTAATTGCTCAGGGAAAACTGCCCTGAAATTAGGAGAAAATGGAAATGGCTCTGGATATGAAAATGTACAAGGGAAAAATTTACAAATTTGAAAAAAAGCAGGATGATTTGGATTTGGGGGGCGAGGAAAAGAAATACACTATAGTGGGAGAGGAGTTCAACTAGTAACAGTGACATTTTAGGATGTAAGAACTAAATACAATATTTTACTAGGCTATAGGTTTTGAAGAGCATGATTTAGTTATTTTAATATCTTATGTTTCACAGTGTAAGAACAGCGATCAAGGGAGTCAACAGATTTGTATGTATAAGCGTTTCACTGTTAAATGAATATAGAGTAGATTGAAAAGGAGTGATATAGGTGCATAGAATAGTACATTATGTCAGAGAACAATGTAATTGCTGTACAGCATTACAGGGAGATCACAGTATCACACACATTAAAATGTGTGAAATTAAAGTGAAGTTAAGAAAGAACCCAAATTGCATCTGTAATTAATAATGTGTTGGCATTATTCCTAAAGGTTATGTTTCAAGATGAGAGGACTACAGGCCTCATTAGTCACTTTTACAAGAGTATGAATGAAACTCCTCACACTAAAGTGAAAAACAATTAATGAGCGTTAATGAAAACACCAAACAATTTATACTCAAGATTCCCCATTAGAATACACTGAGTTATTTTACCACATTTGTGTCTTTTCACTGTCACATTGAGCTCCATGAAAGTGTGACCCCATAAACCAGAACAACATATATATACATATACACATTATTTATATATATATATATATATATATGTATATGTATATATGTATATAATAATATATGTGTATATAATATATATATATATATATATATATATATATATATCACTCATCTGAGTAAAATACATCCCTTACATTTACTCTTCAATGCATAATTCAAGATGAAGTTTGATTCAGACTCAGATTAACACACAGCTCCAGTCTGCACAGCTTCACTAATTTGACTGGAATGAGACACTCCCCTAGTGGCCAAACCTGAATATATGAACGTTTTAAACCCACATCACTTCACAATTAAATAAATAGTAATTATGCTGTATTTACAATTAGAACGATTGATAAAGGTAAAGAATTTTTTTGCCTGTGACATATTTCACACACAATTATACACATTATACATTATACACACAAATTCTGATTGAACACAACTCGATGGTAGACTGATGCCAGGTCAAAATCTGAGTAATAGTGGATTTATTTGTAAGGATAGTGGGCGGAATTAAAATGCCTTCCTTGAAAACAAGAGGTCTGCTTCACCTTGAGATGGCTGCAAACATGCAACTTCTAAGCTGATTTATTGATTACTGTTTAATTATGATATTTAAAATGATATTTGGGACAAAGCCTTTGTGTGATAGTTGAAACATTGTTTTCCTGCGGTAGATTTGGGCTTCTCTCTGCTCCTATCTGAGCTCTGTGGGTATCACTTTCATTCTCTGTGTCACCTCCTCTATTCCGCCACCCCTTTAAGTTTGTCCAGAAATAGTTTAAATCAGGGCCAGTCAGGGCAAACTAATCTCAAAGTGCTGGGCTAAGGCAGTTTTCTTGATGTGTTTAGCCGTATGATGGAGTGTTGGTTCCGAACAGCGTCTGAAAAATGCTATAATTAAAAAGGCTGACCCGAAATCGTCACATGCTCTTTAAGGAGGTTTGCTTTCAGAAAAGGTCTCGAAGACTGGCACATTGAAAGGGAATGAAATCCAGCAAAACCTAAACGAAACTTAAATCTGCCTTCCGTCTGAGCCCGTTTGCTTGTTTATTTCTTTACCTTAGGTCTGGTGTCACTGACCTCAGTTTTTGAGTCTACCTGATGTTCAATCCAATTTAGTCCCATGGGCACTTGTTTGGCTATCCATAATCGACTGAGATTCAAGATTCTTTATTTGTCACATGCAAATTATACAGGTACAACATGCAGTGAAATGTATTTGGCGTGAATGAAAAGCTTCTCTGATTTTGCTCATGAACGTTCCACTGCATGCTCAGAACATTGGCACGAAATAGCGCCATACATTTTAAGACAGAAGGCACGGGCCGTATAAAATCCCACCTCGGACTTTGGACATGCCTGGCACAAGCACTAACTTTCCGACGTATAATAAATGCACTAAACATCAGCTGAAAATATCGGGCAAATCTAAGCATCGACCAGATGCTGACAAAAAAAATTTAAAAAGCAAGTATCGGTCAATTCCCGGCAGCGTCCCAGCGTATCATACCGCATATGCTGCTACGTTTGCCTGCCGCGCAAAACTTTTTTTTTTTACAATTTTGTCGTATTGTTATCGTCATCGACCTAAGATCAAAAAAATCACCAAGCACCTTTGGTTCTGGTTAGTACCTCAGCTGCTGCTGGTTATGAAAATATGACAGAATATTTGCATGACCAATCAGCAGCTGACACTTTTGCGTGACCAGATGTCCACAGATCTGGTAAGCGCCATAGCTCTTTAGGTACTGGAACTACAAACTGCACCAAAACTTTACTGGAAAAGTGTATGAAATGCTTAATGACGGTCCAAATACGGTTCCAGTTCCAGTGTGAATATGCTTTAAAATCGTACCCCAGCTATTACTGGAAACCATCAGTAATCATTCAAGCCCCCCTCCAGCGACCCACAATGCACCTCGCTAAAACCGTCTCTCAGGCAACATCATCTTCTTTACAACAGTCTGTAATTATTACAGCGAAAAACTCTGGCTCGGCGTCTCTGCCATCTTTTGTTATCTCTTCATCAGCCTCCCAGCGATGGACGTTGCTCTGTAGGGGCTTTGTGGCTCCTATTTTCCACCGCTGGGCACCCGTAGGAGGATGAAGCGGTCTTCCCTTTCTGTCTTTTTCTCTCTCACTCATTGTGTGCATGCCTGCTTGTATTGAAAGCATGACTTCCGGAAAAGGGAAATGAGACCATGCAAAATGGACAGACGCCAAGAAGCGTCCAGCACTGAGCTCATTTCAAGTGATGTCTCCAAGGGTACGTGTTTAGGCCTGTGTTGTTGTGTTAAGGGGACAGTAGATTTCCTAAAATATATATAATAGCCAGGGCTGGTGCAGATAGTAGTAGTGGTTAGGATACTCACCTCTGGACCAAGAGGTTATGGGTTTGATTCCTAATGTAATGTTAATCTAATGATATATTAGCCTTTGGGTCGCTGAGCAAGACCCTTAACCCCAAGTTGCTTTCAAAGAAAACTGAACCTGAAATTGGGAAAAAGAGCAGCTGCTACATGCTGTTAATGTAACGTTGATGTAACAATGTATTAGCCTCTGGCTTGGCTAATGAAACTTGGTAAGGCATGTAACACCACTCTAAAGAATGATCAGTATGACAACATGAGAGTCAACATGGGCAAAAAGCAGTTAGAGCTGACGGAGTACTGAATGAAAGTGTTCAGCACTCAAGTACTCAACACTGGACAACTGTAACCCGTATCAAAACTGTGAAACTGAAAGTGGGTGATTATTTGTCATTGTGAACACATCGCAGCACACTGCGCGCCTTTACTGATCCAGGATTTGAACTGGCGACCCTACGATCACAGGAGCAACTCCCTAACTCTCAGAGGCAGTCAATTAAAACTCAAAAAGGTCCAGTCAGAGGAAATTTTAAACATGAAAGTGTCTAATATGGGTTATGATTGAGTTCCATACATTCTGAAGTAGCCCAGCAGTTGTATCAATGTCTATAAGGAGTCGACAACTTACTGTCAAATAAAATAAAGTAGAAATCATCAATATTTCAACAAGGTTTATCATCAGTTTTCACAGTGAACTGAAGGGTCCTAGCTTTAGAAAAAGACATTTTAAAATGATTCATCTTAGGAAAAATAAGTATGTGACGAGGCACACAATTGATCTGTGCGTTTGCTGTGTAAATACATTTGACTTCTATAAGCACAAAGAGAAAAGCTGCAAAATATGACTGCCTTAAATATGAAAAATGAAGCACAGATTCAAATAGAAATGGTTCATTAAAATCAAATAATAAGTCTGGGTCCATTTAGAATGGTATCTTGCTGTAGATCTGTAACAGCCTGAGATTGTTAAAGAGGACAGTTTGGCTGGTGGCAACTAATGGCCCATTTCTGCTAAAGCTGTGACAGCCTTTAAAGGAGGAGATTTGATCAGGTATGACGCTGAACTTTAGGACTCGGGTATGAATAAGTCCACTTTAGGCAGGAGTTTTTTGAAAACTGTATATAGCGGCGACTTTGTATTTGAGTAGCAAGTCCTTAAAAAACTTTTTTTGAAGGATAACTGATGGAATAATCAATAATTCTAATTTCTGATGTTTCAGATATACAGAATGTAGCCATATATGACAGACAGGCACGTCTGTGAAAGGGGCAGGTGGTAACGTAACGGTTATTTCTTCATTGTCAATATTTCAGAAAATATATTTTTGAAATTTTATAATGCTAGAGAATAAATAATGGGGAAAAAATATAGAAAAACTTAATTTTATTCTATTTCCTCAATATCAAATAAAAATGTTTAATACTGCTTAGGCTTTGCATGTTCCTCTTATTTGTCATGTGGTGTAAAACATGAACTCATTGGTCCGGCCTCAGTCTTGTCTCGGTGCTGCAGAGTCTCGACACACTCTGGTCTTGGTCTCGGTTTAGGTGGGCTTGATCCCAACTCTAGTTGAGATCAACATTAATCTTGTTAAGAAGCAACATTTTTACAATCATGTTGTAATGATTGTAAAAATGATTGTAAGGAAATCTTTAAACATGATTTGGTGAAGATATGCTCAACCACACTTTTAATATAGTTTAAAAAAAGCCTTTAGAATGGATAATTATGCTGATGGAAATTCATTGCAGGGACTAAAGGGAAATTGGAGGATTAAAACGGAAGGGAAAGAGAGCTACAAATGATACCAAAATCATTCATATTTTTAGTGTCCATAACCTAACATAACTAATCTTAGTTTAGAAAAGACTGCAGCTGTCATTAGTTTACACAGCAGAGATTAGGATTTAGCAGATAAATTTAACAGTCCCTCCAGGATTTGGGGGGCCTTTTTTGAGGTTTTTTAAATACCTAAAATGCCTGATTGCGACTGCTTTTCAAAAAAATTGCGATAAAAGTTTTTTCTGTTTTAGGCGTTTTGTTGCAATAAAGTTGCGGGAGCAAGTCAAAGTTGCGGAAAGAGTTTGCAATTTTGTCCCCCTTTATAATGATTATTTAACAATTAATTATTAACAATGTATTATTATTGTTATTAACCATTAATCATTTAGTAATTTTGGAAGGTAAATGTGAGGTGTTTTTAATCACATGTTTCCTGCGTCTTCTAAACGTAAGGAAGTGAGTTCGCTGATGTATGGCTCAACATTTTGCAGGAAACGACACTGATGGGTCAAAAATTGCTGAAAAGTTGTGGCAGTTGGTCAGAATTGCACGGTAGTAATGAATTTGCATTCATTTTTTCATTAATAGTTGAAATCCTGGAGATTGTGAAATCTAATTTTTCCATTACGCCAAATACAGTTCAGTTCACCAAGATCTGCAACTTTAACACAAACCTTCCCAAACGAAATGTGACCTCTGCATTTGACCCATCCGTGAAGAAGCAGTGGGCAGCTGACATGGGCAGCAGTGCTTGGCTGTTGTACCTTGCTCATGAGTACCTCAGTGGTAACTTTACCAGTCCAGGATTCGAACCTGCGACACCTTCTGACTACAGGGCGAATGCCCTACCGTTACGCCACCATCTGCACTGTGATCAGAGGGTCGCCGGTTTAAGTCCCAGACCGGTAAAAGTACCACTAAGGTACCCATGAGAAAGGTACGAAAAGGGACTAAAGGTATCGTCCCCAAGTACTGCCCACTGCTCTTTCACAGATGGGTCAAATGCAGAGGTCACATTTATTTGTGGTGCTGTGTTTGCTGTGGTGTGTTCACAAAGACAGATAATCACTCAGGTAAAGATTTTTCTCCCTTATATTTATATTTGGAGAACTTCTGTCTAAGCAAAGAAAATGATGTATTACAGCAAAAGCCTGAAAGATCACACATTTTATTTTTACACGACAAAATGTGTTTGAACTATTCTTTCAAAATAATGCTTGGTGTATATTTACATCCCCCACTCTAACACTACGTTCAAACTATTTTCATTAAGAGAGCTGTGGACGCAGATTTCTAAAGCGTGGACTTTGACGACTGGGTGGCTAGAGGTTTCTCAGCCAAAGGTGTAATCCAATACGAAACAGAGGTGGGTTCTATTGCAGGCCTGAGCCAAGAACAGATACAATCTAGGTTGGCACCAAGGCTGAAAAGCCACTGAACGCCTGGATTAAATAATATTCTCCCTCTTTTTTAATTTCATTTCGAGATTCACGGTTCTTTTCTTTCTTATCAAACTGCCTTTGTACGCTTGCATTCTGCCTGCCATCCTGAACAGAGGAAACCAGCCTGAGCTATAAATTCCCACAAGTAACAACGAGCAGCAATAAACACCGGAGAACATGATTCACGTGCTGTGTCCGCACGGTGACCAGTTGAGCTTCGGTTGCATCATGGAGGACGATACGCTTTAACAATTTCTATTTTCTTTCGAGATTAACCAAAAAAGAAGGTAGAGTAGCTTTAGGATGAATCTTTCATCTTACAAATTACTACTTTCTGGCATCTTTTACTGTTCGATCTCTAAAAATGTGTTTTTGTTTCGCTACTTACGCCCACCCAAAGCACTTCCAATGTTTCATCACTTCAGCCATCATCATCATTATGCAGCTCCACCTGAATCACACTCCAGCAGGCATTCCGCACCAGTACACTCACCACATGTTAGCTAAAACAGGGAAGTGGATGGAGAGAATTTACCATTTAGGAATAGTTGATGCTTAGGAGGCCAGATTTGAAATGATCGCAGCTGATCATTTTAGTAGGACATCAGGGTCCACTTCGAAAAATTCAGGACCTTCTTACACAACTTTTACACGATTTTTCCAGAACGGTGTCTCCATCATTCCACAAGGTTTTGCTCTCTGTTGGATCCACAAACACCTCTAAAAGCAGCACCCAGCTAAACTAGTTGCTTGCTCATTCAATTACTAGGTTATGGTTAGTAGTAATTGTTGAGAGTCAAAAGAAAAGCCCAAAAACATTCATCCAAGAAGTTTTCTGTCGTTCAAAACCAGGCAGATGGAAAACTAACACAAGCTGGAGATGGGAACTGAAAGACTTGGGGCCTGTGTCCACAAAACCCTTTTTTTTGTGCTGAGAGTGGTTAAACTCTCACTTCCTGATTCCCTTTTACCACTTCTCTCAGCACTAAGTTACGAAAAGTGTCGGGCATTCTGCATTCGTTTTAATTTCATATAAACATTGTCACGTGTTCCTTTGAGATCGGTAGTTTAGCCGCCAAGATTATCTCTACAATATAGAGAAAGAGCTGAACTCGTGTTGGGGGAAAACGTTAACTAGTGCCTTTACGTTAGTTTAAAAATATGAATCGATTTTTTTGGAATGCATGTATCGATTTTGAATTGACAGAAAGAACCACGATCAGAATTTTGTTGCACACCCCTACTAATGTCATACACTCACACCAGAACTACCATCAAGTCCCTAATTATTACGCTACCAACTGCCCCTTAGTGTCGGGGGTTTTCTTTTGTTCAAAATGGTAAGCAGTGGATGATACACTACACCGTCCAATTTGGTCAAAATTCGACTGCGTTTTAACAAAAGTGGGTTTGATCTTTTTCTGGACCCTCACGAGTGATCCATCGAACACTTTCTCCTGTAGTGTTAAAGCTGTTCTGCAGGAAATTACACCACCATTGCAGTGGCATTACCTCATGTTTTTAGTGCTGGAACAGCGGCGTGAACCGTCACTCATGTGCTGCAAACATGAGCCAGCCTTTAGATGTGTGGCAGTGGGGTCTAAAACAGTGATTTTACACTCCGATTTCGACTGCCACAAAACTCTTACAAAATAAGAGATTGATTCCTTTTCGCAACACAGTCACCAGGTTCAGCTGATCAGAGAACAGTGCATTTTTACTATTTATATAACATTTATTTAGTCCAAATTATGTTGTTCTAAAATTATACATATATATAATCCTAACCGCTTATTTTCAGGAAGGGTCACCAAAGCCTACCCAGGAACACCACAGGGCACACAATTCAGACATGCCAATCAAACTAACAAGCAGGGTTCTTGCCTTGTGGGAGGAAACTGGAGCCAGCAGGAAGAGAACAGGGAAACACACCCAAAGCTGGGACTCATAGTAGAGCTGTAATATTCGGTTTTATATTCGGCTCCCTCTGATTCACTCACCAAACTGATCCGGGTGTGCGAGTCACTTGAGTCAGAATCGCCCAATCGCCAGCTGAATCGCTTGTTTTTCACAGAAGAAAGTAAACGTGGCTTGTGATGAGAGTCAATGCACTTCCAAATGAATGATAAAGCATCAAGACAAGGCAACTACAGTGGCAAATATTTAATGTCAGGTGGCACTAGAGGAAGTTAACCAGCAAATTCATTCTGAATGTGGTTTGGGGAGCGCTAACCCGCTGGTGTGTGCGATTCAGGGGTACGTTTCCCAAAAGCTACACTATGTTTGCTGCTAACGTACACTATGATTCAGATTTGGCTGTAGAGGAAGTTAACCAACAGATTCACTCATGAACGTGTGTGTGCTTCGCGGCTGATTTGACCGACACGAGTCCTGTAGTCTACGAAGAGGATTCAACTCTGTAGGAAGTTGTTAGGATTCCTCTTTTGAGTGTGCTGGTGCAAACAAACTAAGTTATGACATTTTTAGCAGCTAAACTTGCTTCTATGATCTTGTAGTGAGTTTGAAATGATTCTAAGATGTATGTACGTGATGGGGTTTATATTTTAGTCATGGTGTAGTTAGGACTCGATGGATTGGGATTAATGGAGACCTCAGGTTCGTCTGTTATTTAATGGATCTGGGTGAGTCATGAATCACCTGACTCTAACTCTTATTCGAACCCACAGCTCTGGAGGTGAGGCAAAAGCACTACAAACGTATTTATAAAATATTTTTTTTTGTAAAACAGTAAGTACATTTGAATGATAATAGAATAATTTCAATATTATTACTACTTTAATTGCAACTGTGTTGAGAAGAGTATTTGGTGCTTTGGTACTTAAGTACTCTTTTAAACACCACTACATTTACTCCACATATGTAACTGAACTCCCACTGACACCTCAATTTACCTCAATCTTATTAGCTCATTTTTCACTCCAGTTTTCCCCCCACTGTGGACTTGAACGTACTGTACTTGACTGCACTGCTCCAGGGCATCGGACTGAGGCCTACGGTGCTGCCTCATCATTATTGAAGATACTTAGCAGTTATGCATGGGAATGACACCCACAGGCAATCATCCTCAGATCTCAGATTGCGATTGCTATGCAGAAAGCATCGCTCAGCAGCTTGGTAGAATATCTTGAATCACCAAAGCATATCGGCCGCGTGTCCCCTGGACGCCGAAGCTGACCTCGAGCCGTTCACCTTGCAACTCCACACCGTGTCTATCCTTCGTCAGTTGTACACAGCTTACAGCATCAATCCGCAGAGCAAAGCAAAGCCAAGCCAGAGAGTGTTTCTAGGGTAGTAAGTTGGCAATTCCAAATGCTAACGTTAAGTGTGTTGTGTTTTCTGCATTAAATTTCATGCCTGAATATTCAGAAAATGTTCCAGATGATTGTCGATATATAAAGATGATTACTGAGATAAACATTCAGAAAGAAATATATGTCTATAAGAGATGCAATGGTACAGTGTGCCCACGGTTCGGCACGTTTTGCAATTGTTGGGCCACGGTAACGGTACAATGTCGGTACATTAAGGTCATCTTGGCTCCAACATCCAGTAGGTTCTTTGCCTTTTCTATTTCTGGGGCAGAAACGAGTATTTGAATAACACAAAGGTACAAAAAATGGTCGAGGCAATTCTTCGTTTAATTCTTTTCACCAGCTAGAGCATGCGCCGCTTGCGTTTCACACGGACGCTTATTAGTGATGCACACGATTTTCAGTGGCACGCTCAAGGCAAAATCAAGCGCAGCTACAAAACGCAACAAAACCGTGTTCATTTATCCAAGATCGGAATGTCCGTGTGGATGGAACTTTCCCATGCCAGTTTCCTGCTTATGCCGCTTCAACAATGCCACGACGACTGCGTTATTAAGCCTTCACCAAGACACAGGGGGAACATAAGAAGGAGAAACATGGACGGGCAGAGTGAATGATCTGACTGAGGTGAGGAAATGACTCTAACAGACACTGTTCTTGAGTTGGCGGGATTTTTCAGAGCGTTTGGCATTTACTTACTGCACCCAATCTACATGCAGACTGGAGAAAATGTCACTACTGACAAGTTACTGTATCTCCCTCTCTCTCTCTCTCTCTCGGTGTGTGTGAGAGACAGAAACCAAGAGAGGAAAAGAAACTGACAGAAAGAGAAGTGGATGAGAGAAGACTAGTGGGATACAGAGCGAGACAGATGAGGGAAGAGAGGAAAACAGAAAGAAGGGAGTGGTAGAGGAATGGGGAAGGAGCGAGAGACAACAAGAGCGAGAGACACAGAGAGACTACAATACTCATTAACTCTCAGATATATTAGCATTTTCTGTCAATTAATTAGCTCCGAGAATGAAGTTCCTTGCCGGTGTCAAATTTCGTAAAAAATTTTTTTAACTTTTACTGACAATCCTTAAACAATCGAGCTCTGAAGGGGATCTGAACGACATCAGCCATGTACACACAAATTGGACGTCGTTTTCTTAAAATTCCGAGATGGCATTTACCTGGAAAAGGTCACAGCAGAAGATGAGGTGCTGGGCCAAAATAGCCAGGTTTATATTTAGGCTTATATTAGCTGGAGAGCTTCATTTGTTCAGTTTAATAAAGGCAGCCCTGACTGGTTTGCAGAGTTACACAATCAACTCACAGGAACTATGAACCGCAACGAGTGATTGTCATGTGAGAACATAGCACAGCACAGCACACAGCGCACCACAACAAAATGTGACCTCTGCATTTGACCCATCCTTGAAGGAGCAGTGGGCAGCTAACAAGTAGTGCTTGGGGACGGTACCTTGCATATGAGTACCTCAGAGGTACCTTTACCGGTCCTGGATTCAAACCTGCGAGCTTCTGATCAAGGGCCGAACACCCTACCGTTATGCTACCAAGTGCACCTGGATTTCAGATGAAACAAGGGGACAACATCAGAGGAACAAGCATAAACACAAGGCCTCGCACCAATATAACAAGGTTAAGGGACTTGGTCCAGCGTCCTAGTGCTGGTAGTGCTGGAGGGTATGATAGAGCTGGATTTGAACCTACAACCTATTCGTCAGTCAGCAAGAACCCTTCCTTTAGACCAGGGACCCCAGTCGGAATGGTGGTCCCTGTGACAGAACCAGTTGAAAACACCTGCTTTAGACCAGCGTTTCCCATTCCCGGTCCGCGCGGAACACCGCCCTGCGCAGATTCGGTATTTCCCGCACCGCCGCACGCCAATCCTACGTTGCTAATTAGCTAATCGGTAGCATCAGCTGTGCTGTGGGTCGGGAAACTGAAATCGGTGCAGAGCGGTGTTCCGTGAGGACTGGGATTGGGAAACGCTGCTTTAGACAACCACTTAGATGTTATCACTCCACAGGACCCTTATATCTGTGTCCTAGCGGCGGTTATTTCCTGCACCATTTTTAGGGCATTATTTGGCAGAGCTGGAGGAAGGACAGAGCTGGATTTAAACCTACAAAAATCAAGCATCCAACCACTAAGTCACTTCCACATCTTTTGTCTTGCACTGTTACATAAATGTTGGAAGCGTAACCGTTACGGTGTTCGCCCTGCGATCGGAAAGTCATCGGTTTAAATCCCGGACTGGTAAAGGTACCACTGGGGTACTCATGAGCAAGGTAATATCTCCTCAAACACTGCTCCTTCACGGATGGGTCAAAGAATGTCAAGAGGTGACATTTCGTCGGGGTGGACTGTGTGCCGTGCTTAGGTGTGGTGTGTTCACAATGACAATTATCTCAGCATCTCAGTCTATGGACAAAAATTTCATCATGGTCGTGTGGACAGCGACTGATGATAAAGTCACTTTGACCTTGATCTACAAAAGTTTTCGCCCGTTTCATCGCACTGCGACATGAGCACACTGCAGGAACATGCAACATCAAGTAAAATGAATGAAATCAAACGTCATGCTTTGTTTTTTATACCAGTTTTTCGCTGCCTGATGCAAAGGGAAAACTCAGTCGGTCCTCACTTTCAATGACTAAATCTACAAGAGGAGTCTGTCTGATGAAATCTTATTTACTCTGATGGATGGGCGCTTTTATTTGATTTTTAGGGGTCCAAGCATGATTAGGGGACCGAGCATTATTTTATCCTACAAAATGAACTGTGCTGCTTGAACCATAAATCACAGAAGGCGGAAATCTTCAGGGTAAGTAGGAACGCTATGAAACTCGCCATATGCCGAAAATCATAGTGATCGGCCGATAATTGGGGCTATAGCAAAGGATAAAGGGCTTTGACCACTGAGGGGTGATTAGAAGGAACTTATGACATCACACAAATTTCTGTGATGCCATAACAGAGCTTGTATAATTTGCATAAAATGATAGAAAACCATCCAATTCTTAGATGAGCACTGTTAGAGGTTAGTTTCTTTATAAACACAACTTACTGATACCTCAAAACAATAAAAGAAGATTCACTACCAAGTCACAAATTTCTATTCGCATCTTGAATTCTTTGTCCCGTGTCATTTCACCTTATTTGATACTTTCTACGTTCTAACTTCTTATGTCTTAATATGATTCATGAAGTTATGTGGTTTTTACCTCATGTTATTTCACTTTATTCTTCTACAAACATACACAGACACTGCTGGTGGTCAGTGCTGACCCTTTTGTGCTGCTTTTACAACTTGTGCTTGGACCCCGCTTGCGGCTACATTTAAATATTTTTTTGCTATGCACTCCCTCAGCTTAATCATTATAGTACTAATACATTCTTACCAAATAATGTGACTCATGCCATTAGTAAAAACAATTCTTATATTAATACGCATTAGGAATTTTTAAAAATATTTTGATTCCTAATATCTTGCAGCCTCACCGTGAGCCATGATGAACAGCTTCACATCCAAATAGATTAATAAAAAAATAATTAATTACTAACATGACTATTTTGTTTTCTGAAACGTAACATCACAACCCTATTATGCCATTTTTTTCCCGCTGGCAATCTGGAACCATACAAAACGTCCCGAGCTGCAAATTCACTACAAATTTAAAGCAAGTGCAGCCACACTGACAAACAAGGCCGTTGTGTGAAGTCTCTGTCCTCAAACCAACGTCGCTGCCATCTGGTTTGGCAAAGGCCATGAAGAAGAGCATAGCATCTGCCGCGCTGAAACATAGCATCTGCCACTTTTTTACTGCGAGGAAATAAATATTAAAAAAAGAAATAAATTGCCACAAACTCTATTCTGAACAAAGTAGAGCAACGGTTTCAATTACAGCACAGTCTCAGTTCCATCAGTCAGACTGGGACGCAGGAACGACGGAGTCAGCTAAGACGTATGTACAGAAGTGAGTGATGATTATGTCAATGTGGTGAGCAGTCACATATCGTTATCCAATTTTAATTCCACACACTTTTTCAGACTGCTGCTGCTCCTCCTATAGTTTGCGCGCTAGAAACTTTGTTCCAACTCTAAAACGTGCTGCCTGTTGTTTCTTTTTCTTGCTTTTCATCATCTCTCGTTCTTTCCCCGTTCACTTCAATGCATTTTAGTCAAAAGCCAGTTTTCATGTCACAGCTCCAAAACTTGAGCAATCACATTGGCATCTTCTAGCAGAAATGCATCTCTAGTTTGTCACTGTGAACAAAGCACAGCACACCAAATGTGAGCTCTGCATTTGACCAATCTGAGAAGGAGCACTGGGCAGCTACATGGGCAGTGCCAGTGGTAACTTTACCAGTCAGGCATACATTAAACCGTTACGCTACCAACTGGCCCGTTAGGCCTGGGAAGTGGCGCTGCAGTAAAGCGGGTTTATGGTTCGACATTTGTGCTAATTCCTACATATTAATACGACAATGAGCAGAACAAGCAACGCAACACACTACAACCCCAAAGGCAAATCACAACACTATACTGTTTAATCTCCTTAACAACACCAGCTCTCGCTCGCAATCTGTGTTTCTGATGGTTTTAGCGCCGCAGGATTAGGGACCATCACAAAATTACAGAACTATGTTTAAACAAATCATTTTTGAGACGTTACTTTAATAACAAATATTAAAATCGTCCCATGTCTAGATCAAATTGATCAAATCTCCTGTTAATGTCAGGATTGAACAGGAATTGAAATGCACAGAATCAAATACCATAACATTTACTTTTTCCCTCAGTAAGTTTTTGGCGTTAGACGTGTGCAAAGACAAATCGACCCGAGCCTCTAAAATCCACTGTGATCTTTGCCGTCGCCATCGTATTTGACCCCGGAAAAAAAGTCCGTCCAAATGGAAAAAGCCGACCGAAATGGAAGCGACACAATTAAACTTTGAGGCTCCGGTGTCATTTCCCAGAAGCAGATCTCATCCTCCATCTGGGTGACCTTCACTGCCCCATCAGTCCGCTCTGATGTCATGCCAACCTGACCTTTGTCGGGGCTCGGCCTCTTATCTTTAACGCGGCGCGATAAAGCTGCGCTATTTTCCTCCTCGACGGTTGTAAAACTCGGATGGGGAGAAAAAGTATTTTCTTATATAAGCGGTCCAAGGCGAGGTAGAGGAGAGAAAGGAGAGACGGCGATGGAATAAAAAAGACGGTAGGAAATCAAGAAAGTTCTAGAAGAGCCTGATAGCCGGCATCTCCCCATTGGGACGCTGGTGGTGACGGAGTTTTGTGCCGCTGCAGTCCCACTGGGAATATGATAAAGAGGTGACGGGATCGCTGTCTGTCGATGCGTTTAGCATGTATCATTCCCCCTCTCTTCCCCCTCTGGGGCTTTTTTTTGTTCTTCTAAAGTTCCAGTGTTTTTTTAGTCTCGGTTCACTGAATGACAAATTTGCAGGGACTTACAGGGCTGAATGGTCATTTGTTGTGTGTGAACACACTACAGCATTGCACCACAACCAAATGTGACCCGTCCCGGACCACCTGCATTGCCGCCGCGAACCACCAGGGGGCCGTTTGAAAACTCCTGCTTACCTCCGCATAAGATAATCTCCTAATCCTGGGTGTCTGTATCTAAACTTGTCATGTTGATGCGTACGGTTGTGTCAGGAAGGGCATCAGGTGTAAACGTTTTGCCAGTTCAAAATGCGAACAACAAGGCGGTTGAACCTTTGTGGTGAACCCGACAGGAGACGCCGAAAGAAGAAGAAATATAACATAACTACTCCCAGTGTTGCTACTAAATGTAAACCATATACTGAATATCAAAGATCAGAGCAAGAATTTGTCTGAAATTAGGCAAAAAAGGCAAATGGCCAAAACAGGAGCATTTTCTTTCCTCAGGCATCACAACATGCCAACACAAGCTCCTAACTACATCAAAACACAATCAGAACTACTCATATGAAATCGAGCTTTTAGGACTTCTGACATCACTGTGTGGAGTAATGTGTTACTTTTTTGCTGTAACACAGTATTGTAAGGCATTACTAATAAATTACAACACACTTTTAACCTGAAATTAATATTTTAAAAATCACCAACACCGTGAGACAAATTCCACTAGTAAAAGAGCTATTTCCTACGGTCATTATGCTACACCACGTCGCCCTCCACTGGATGTAGAATGAACTGCACTAAACTACATTTTAGCATGTTAGAATGCCATGTCCTACTTCTGCACTTATTCTGGTGAAAGTAACTCAAAAGTAATGCAGGACATTACAATTCAGAGACACTAATATTGTGATGTAACAAATTACTCTGAAATAACAGTAACTAGTAATCTATAACTAGTAATCTAATCTTGCCTTCTGGAAGTAACTTGCCCAACACTGCTTTACACAACACCATAGCAAACTCCAGTTTTAGTATATTAGCGCTCATACGACATTATTTACATCAATGTTTCAGAGGTCTCAGGTACGGTGGGTGAGAAAGCCCAACGCAGTTCAAAGTTAAAAACGCGCTGCAAAACCACAAAGCGTTTCGTCCAAGTTCACAGCGCATGCTCAAACACACTACAAATTCGTAGACGCGACACAAACTCAGAAATCACTTTCATCAATTTCGTCATTACACGTTGCAAAACAGAAAACACATGCATCTTCTAAAACGTGCTGCAAACACAGAAAACACATGCATCTCCTAAAATGCGCTGCAAATACAGAAAACACATGCATCTTCTAAAATGCGCTGCAAACACAGAAAACACAAGCATCTCCTAAAATGTGCTGCAAAACAGAAAACACATGCATCTTCTAAAATGCGCTGCAAACACAGAAAACACAAGCATCTCCTAAAATGTGCTGCAAAACAGAAAACACATGCATCTTCTAAAATGCGCTTGGCAAGCTTTTTACAGGTTTACAGTTTCTTATTAATGGTGATTTTTAAGGAAGTGTTTGGTATTTATAAAACTTCATTTATATTGAGTATGAACATATTGATAATAAGTTATTTTTATTTGTATTGTTAAGGGCCTAAGCATGAAGAGCGAGAGAACCCTCTTGTAATTGTTGAGTTTCTTATTATATACTGTTTAGTTGATTATTATTATTAGTAGTAGTAGTAGTATTAGGAGTCGTAGTAGTAGTAGCATTTTATAGTATTATTTTCCCCTACAAAATGGATTGAACCGTACGTCGCAGAAACCTGATTCTTTGGCCTGAGCCAAACCACTTTTTACTTGGGACTATGCACTTCCCATTTCAAGATTTTGAGCTAATTTGCACAATATGCAAATCTACCGACTGAACCCGCACCAGGACCCCATGGAGACATCATCATGAAACCAACTGGGATTGACCCTGTGGACCTCTACTGACTTAGCAGCACAATACTGAACTAATTTCAGCGTAATGTTGCTGAGAGGGTCCTGCAAGTGGCCCAGCAACAACCCGGGATTCGATATATCCCTTGGACTATTTTTGTATCTTTACTTCTTTAAATAACTAACAACTCATCTTGAACTATTGCTTGTTGTACATTAATGTTCGTGCGCCCAGTCACCCGGAGGAGGATGGTGTCCCCTTCCGAGTCTTGGTTCCTCTCAAGGTTTCTTCCTACTAGAGGGAGTTTTTCCTTGCCACTGTCGCCTCAGGCTTGCTTGTTGGGGGGTTTAGGCCGGTTATATGTAAAGTGCTTTGTGACAATGACTTGTTAAGAGCGCTATATAAATAAATTTGAATTGAATTGAATTTGAATATGCTAAACAAACTCCTAGTCTAATTAGCTAATTAAGGCAAGTGAAGTGATGAATCTGTGGATTTGGCCTGATATCGTAACAGAAAGCTTTGTGGGGATTACACAAAGGGACAGATAAAAATTAGCGAATATTTATTGCAGCTGACAATTGCAGTTACTATCTGAACAATAGCCAGCGCTAAAACACTACATAAAATTTCATAATAGAACATTTTTGCAATTTTTTTCCTAATTTTAACTTCTGACTCACTGACTGCTTTCTTCGACGCTTACTGCATCAGCTGGTGTTGTGCTGCCTTTTGTAACTTTTGCTTGGACCCCACTTATGGCCGCTTGCAACAATATTTTTCCTATTATTTTTATTACTATTTTTGTTTGCCAATCTTTATATAAAAAATATAGATGTATTTAACAGAGGTGGGCAGTAATAAAGCATTTGGACGTTGTTACTGTAGTGAGTTATTTAGAGATTACACATTAATTTTCAGACTTTTTGCCTGATGTTTATGAGGCCAGAGTTGATGAATAATGAATCTTAATGAGTTTCATTATCGGCCTCGTTATTAAATCAGTGCTGGAACAAATCCTCATATTACAAGCATTAAGATAAAACTTGTAAATAAGATTAGCACTGGTCACATGATTCCTCCCTGTGGACATCAGTGTGTGTTGCTTTCTTCCAAACCTTTTTATTCCCTCATTTTTCTAATTATTAAAAGTTATTATATGATGAACATGACATTTCCAGACGACAGCAGGACTGTCAGGTCCCAGGCGATATATATGTTTTAATATAGCCACAAACGGCAATAAGTGAGGTCCAAGCTTAAGTGGCAAAAAGCTGCACAATAGCAGCTGATGCAGTAAGACTCGAAGAAAGCAGTCAGTGAGTCGGAAGAAAAATAAGCAAAAAAAGCTCTATTATGACATCACAAATTTATGTAGCGTTTTATCGTCCCCATTGTTCAAATAGTATCACCGTATAGTTTTGATTAACTACATTAATATCATAATGCAGAACAACAAAATGAAATGACATAAGATACTACATTAATCATATCAAGACATAACGAGTTATAAAATAGAACAATAAAGTGAAATGACAGGAAAAAGAATTAAAGAATGCAAACTGAAATTGGTGACCTGGTAGTGAAGCTTCTTTTTTTGTTATGGCAGTAAGTTGTATTTATAAAGAAACTAACAGTGTTCATATAAAACTTAGGGAGGTTTCTATAATTTCATGTAAATGATAAATGTTCTGTTATGACATCACAGAAATTGATTTAAATAAATACATAAAAACTGCGGGTGTTTAAATATGAGTTTTAAATGTCCATGTGAACCCTGACCAGGCCAGGCCTAGTGGCCTAGAAATATTTTTGCTGGCCACAATATAATGTGATTATAAATGTCGGAGCTCAAATTTTGCCACCCACGCCGCTTTCAATCCGTTTTATAGCGGCTGTGTGGTAACGCAAAGAAAAGATGCTACTCATCCGTCTCTTAAAAAGGGGTGGAATCAGTTTGTGAATGCAACGGTAATGCGACAGACCTGGCTGCTTGTTGGACTATTGTGATGTGACAGAGACCCATCCCGTCTGCTATTTCACATCACAGGTTTATTGTGTCCTTGCAAAGACCATGGCATTAAAAGACAGAAAGATGTATTCGGTAAAAGAGGAAAGGTCGAATTTGTTCAGGGCAGCGTGCTTATTTTTCAGGCTCGGCTCTTGGAAATCGTATAATTAGAAAAGACTTGCGTTTACAGCATTGGTGGCAGAAAATGTTTGACCTCCACAATCATTCTGGCACTTTTTTTGGAAAGCCTGCAACTTTCATTTCTGCTGCTTGGCTGCATCCCAGTCAGACATATCTAGCGAGTGGAAAAGTAACATGGTAATAAAGTGCTTGTTGTAGCTGTAATTATCACCAGCGCATTACAGCTCTAATGTGTGCAAAGACAAATAAATGGTGGTACAATTGTCATACAGATACCTGTTGACCTGTTGAGATTATTTATTATTATTTGTCATTGTGAACACAGCACAGCACACAGTGCACCTCAACAAAATGTGACCTGCATTTGACCCATCCGTGAAAGAGCAGTGGGCAAATCAAAAGGTCGCTGGTTCGAATCCCAGTCCGGTAAAGTTACCACTGAGGTACTCATGAGCAAGGTACCGTCCCCAAGCACTGCTCCCCGGGTGCTTCCCAGGTTAGTTGCCCACTGCTCCTTCATGGATGGGTCAAATGCAGAGGTCACATTTGGTTGTGGTGCAGTGCTGTAGTGTGTTCACACACAACAAATGACCATTCAGCCCAAGTCCCGGCAAATTTGTCATTCAGTGAACCGAGACTAAAAAACACTGGAACTTTAGAAGAACAAAAAAGTTACGGAGTTAGGAGGTTGGCACTGTGGTCGGAAGGTCGCCAGTTCAAGTTCCCAGACTGGTAAAGGTACCACTGAGATACTCATCAGCAAGGGACTCAGCCAAAAGCTCCCTACTGCTCCTTCACGAATGGGTCAAATGCAGAGGTCACATTTCGTTGCGGTGCACTGTGTCCTGAGCTGTGCTGTGTTCACAATGACAAAATCATCACTCTCACTTGCGCTAAAAAGCTGAGCATTTTATTAAATTCTATAATTAATAGAAAACAGGCAGAGACCCCAGTGCAGGACTCTTACATGTTTGTTAAATCACAACAGTGAGGGGCAGGCAGCTGGTCTGTGGTCATACACAGGCAATTAGAGTAAACAGTCAAATCCAAATTGTAAAGCAAAGGCAAATGTTGTAAAGCAAATAAGTTTGAATTAGCAAAAGAGCAACCATCAGAACAAATCCAAATCACCAGGCAAGAAAGCACACGAGAAAACAAAGCAACGTCCAAAGCCAACAAAACTACATAATCCAGAGGATGCTCAATATGCAGGTATAAGAACAATGGCAACACTTGTACCCCTTGATGTGGTAAAAATGTATGACAGTGCGTATACAGAGAGGATCATTAGATTACAACTTGTGGTGAAGGTGATTGGACAAAGAGGATCAATCTCCAGACTTAAAACGCCGTTATCAGCCCGGCCGATAATCAGTCGACTCTTACTATAAATACATTCTGTATGGCAGCAGACTAGATGCACACAGCTGATCTTCAAACTGAAGTTGTTGCTGTCTACTTTCTAGCAATGAAAGTTTCCGCTAAAGCTGCTTTGTCCCGAAATACCAAACTTTGACAAAAAAATAGCTTCTTCTATGGGCAATTTTAATTGGTTCTTTTGCTTAAGGATTCACTCTTGGGCTTAGGTGTCAAATGAGTCCTGTGTCTTGGTGGCCTTTGAATCACAAAAGTGGCATTATGGCGTTACGTTCCATTACAGCACATTTATTACATTTTACTTCAAACATGTGCATATCTAATTTCATCAGAAAGGAGCCGCTGGGATGCCCTTTGTCTCCTTGCACGCTGCTATATGGAGCTTTTGTGAGTAAACGGGGATTAATTAGACGGATCCACAACGAAACCGTGCACAGTCGCACAAAACACGGCAACACAGATGGCAAACGCACGAGCAGAAAAACATATCACTGCACCCAGATCTCTCCTTCTCTCACACACACACACACACACACACACTCCAATTGAACTTTCCTTCCTACAGCAGTCACCAACCGTGATTGGTCACCTAAGCAGGTGTGTGTGTGTTTTCCATTACTCCAACTGCAGGGCCCTGAAGTTTCAGCTTCTTGTTAGCAGCAACGGAGAAGCCTGTAATTACTGTAAAACAGACATCTACCATCAAGGACAATGTGCTGCTTCTTGTATTCCTTCTCCCCAATTTGGTATTTTGGGTGCTTGAGGTGGGAAGGACCAAGGGAGGGACGGAGTGATAGACTGTCGGAGTGTTTTTTGGGCAGAAGAAAGAGATGTTTCAAACTAATTGCAGGGCAAAGTATAAAGTATATTGGGTTGAGTCACGTTCATAGCCACACACTCCTACGACTGGGCATCAGTCAATCAATTTAGTCACACTGTGACCTCAACTCGTCTATAAAGAATTAAAGCACTAGAGAATTAGGGTTGGGTACCGAGTTCGGTACGTTTAACGGTGCCGACCAAATGGTGCCGGTACTACCGGTTATTGGTTCATGTAAAAACTAAAACGGTGTCTAAGAAACGTTTAAAATTATTTTGGGGCTTATTTATTATTAGGGTATTTTTTTGATGATGCAAACCAGGTACTACAGATTTAGAGCAAGGTATCGAAATGAAGGACCTAAATGACCCCTAACCATAACCGAACACCAGGTATGGGTTCAGATGTGAAACGTACCCAACCCTATAGAGAATGGCATGCATTTAGTGTAAATACTTCGACATTCCTGTGGAATTACACCAGATGGGCTTCTTTCCACATGTTTTAGCAAATCTCATGACCCTGTCGCAGGTTACCGTACATGAACGTGAGTGATTATTTGTCATTGTGAACACAGCACAGTACGCCACAACGAAATGTGAGCTCTGCATTTGACTCATCCGTGAAGGAGCAGTTGGCAGCTAACAAGGGCAGCGCCAGGGGCGGTACCTTGCTCATGAGTACCTCAGTGGTAACTTTACCGGTCCTGGATTGGAACATCCGATCTTCTGATCAAGAGGCGAACTCCCTACCGTTACGCCACCAACTGCCCCAAAACTGCCCTTGGTCCTCCAACTTCTGCACACCAAGAAAACCCCAAAAGATCTGCTGTTTTGAAGAGATCATCATTAGGATCTTGCCAAAGCGGCTTAGATCCATTTTTACCTCCTTCCAACACAACTTTCAGATCAAAGAATCTGTTCTCTTGCGCCCTAATTTATGTCCACATATGATATTGTAAGACGTTAACCAGAGTTAACCACGTTCTGTACTGTATGTGAAACATGGTTTAAGGTTTGAGCATAATTCTTAGGGAGTATCCTAGAGCAAACGTATGCAAGAAAAATCACTGTGATGTTCAAATTTCTATGATTTGTCCTCAAGCATTAACAAACCTGAAGAACGTGAAGAATCACGTCCACACCCATTGCAGCTGGAACTTGCATCTTGTAAGCTAATGCAATAACTCTGTCAAGGTTGTGTTGTTATTGCTGCTTTGATGGGCGTTATGGCCCCGGCGTTCTGTGGAGTTTGTGGTGACCCCTAAGGGCCCCTTTTCCACTGACCAGATTTACTGATTACAACATGCTTTCCAAAGCACACTGGAGGGAGACCAGGAAAAAGGAACACTTTCCACTTACTGCACAATATATCAGCTTTTGTGAGCACTATAATATCATGATGTTATTACTGCGACCTTTGTGTACCGCTGTAAAGCTGTGCTAGTCAGTATTTGTGTTTTACACCCCACTAGAGCACTCTGTAACCTCAAAGACCAGAACATTCTGCACTTTGGGAATAACTTAATTAATGGTCAGGGAGTTTGCCCCCGTGATCGGAAAGTCATTGAACGAATCCCAGACCGGTAAAGGTACCACTGAGGTAGGAAATGCATACATCCTGGAAACGTCTCAATATATCGTACCACAAACGCTGCTACGTTCGCCCTGCCGTGTGAAAAGTAAAATATGTTTTATCATTGTGTCGTATCGCTATCGTCATCGTAAGATCGGCAAATCATCAAAGCATTGGACCTCAGGGACTATCTGTTTATAACAATTCTACATAAAACAATATAGTATCAAATAAGTGACGTGTCATATATAAATCTACAAAAACAGCTATAGGAAAAAAAACACTTTTCTTAAACATTCTTACAAAGTGAGACCAGAGTCTCATTAATGGCATTTCATATACAACACTGCAATAAATGTTTTTGCACTGCTGCCACTATTTGCACAATATTGAACACTGAATGTATAAATAGACGGGATATAGAATTCTTTTCATACTATAACTGTTTCTAACCTCCTGCACATCCAGTGTAAAAGTGTAAAAGTCAATTCCACATTGTAGGTAATACCGCATCCAAACTGTCTCTCTATCCACCTCTATTTCTAATTCTAGTTTAAAGTTATATTTAATATTCTATGTCTAGGTTAAAACATTTATTTTGTACTTTATTTATTATTGTTTATTCCATGTGCCTTAATTGTTCTTTGTTCCCTTTTTCCTACTGCACTGGAGCCACGTCGTCTCGTCTCTCTATGTATCTGTACAGTATATAGCAGAGATGACAAAGTTTACTTTGACGAAAAGTTAACTTCACCATAACAGCGTCCGGTTGAAATAAAGTTTCAGGACTTGTGCCAAGGCTGCTTTCAAGCCTCACTGGGGTCAAATGTGTCACTGAGGGCCCACTTTAAACTAATTGCATGGTCACATTAGAGATTATTGTGAAACCAGCACCATGGAGTTTCTCCCTCTCTTTCTACGTCCGTTGTATTAAAGACTGCTATCGAAGTCTCATGCCGGCAGCGCGGTCAAAGGGGTATTGTGTTAGGAATTACTAGGAATTTAAAAGTTATTATAGCCTTTCTGTCCATATAGCTGCAGGGGAGTTCGGAAAAAAGGGAGGAAGCAAATACGGCTAATTAGCGCCTGCTGTTTAACCTGCTGACTTCCATTACGCTAACGCTAACCGGCGAAGAGCAAATTTGTGTTCAGGCGTGCTAATGGTCACTTTAAAGTAAACTACATAGAAAGCTGTGTCAAATAGGGTATAAGATGATTATATGGCAATGTAATGCCACATTGCACTCACAAAATCATTTATATTACATGTGAAGCCACCCCGGGGTCTGACTTTTTAAGAGCTTTTGACTATGTACTAGTGCAACCCTAATTAGCTGTTCATTTTGTACAAAAACAAAATATTTGCAGCAGGTTGGCGGCAAACTTGGGGTCAATTTGTGGCAAACAGTGGAGTTTTCCAGAATATGTTGCAACAAGTTTGCCATTGTCAGCCATTAGTGGCAAATGTTTGGCAATGTGATGGCGACAATGACAAGTTGACTTTTGGTAATAAATTTGCCAGTAGTGGGAATCTCTAGTAGTGGGAATCGCCAGCACCACAATTTGCCAGAAGCTTATTATTTATTTATTTTTTACCTGTGGCCTCCTATCTGAGAAGCTCCGCCCACCAGGTAGAAACTGCTAGTGCTTTCTGATCCGCCATGTTTTTCTGCAAGCACTAGTGTAGGAATGGCAATGAAACCAGCTGAGTGTTGTGTTGTACATGTATGGCTGTATGGATGCTCGAGGGGCGTGTGTGGGCAGCAGTGGCTCATTTGAATTTAGGTATACTAATGAGAAACAGCCTGTTCTGAAAGGAACTGAAATAGAGGAGTAAAAAGCAGGCGCCTAATCTGGGAGGTGTTTCCAGCAAACTACTTCGGAGACATGTCTAGTGGAGCTCACAAACCTATTTTAACTTGTTGAAAATTGTATAATAAGGGACCTTTAATATTGTGTTGGTCAACGCAGTATTAGACTTGATAAGACAAGTGTGTAAAAGTTTGAAACTGCAACACAGAATACGGTGAGATCACAGTATTTTTGCATACCTGCTAAACGGTTGGGAAATCGCTGCTTCGAGCATCCAGAACTTGGTCTACATCCTGAGTTCCGTCCTGCCTCAAACAATTTAGCCAGCCATGTGCTCTGGCATGGAGCGTGGAGGTGGGTTTTGGCACACACAAGTGCTACTCAAATAAAGGGGGTGAAATATGGAGTCATCTGCCTTCAGGACCATGTATTATACATGCTAATATCTCCCTCAAGCACACTTTGGTTTTGCTACTAATTGCTTTGAGAGAATGAGAAAGACAAAGAGCACAAGGCAGACGGGGGGGAGGGGGTGGAAAGAGAGAGGGAAGGAGTGAGGGAGTGAGGCAGGGAGGGAAGGAAGGAAGGGAAGAGAGACAGAAGAATGTTGGAATAGCCATCTGTTCTCAAGGTCAGTCATCTCATCTCAAAATTATTTAGAATGGAACAAAACCTTTAAACAGAGAAGTGTTTAAAGAAATTTGCCCTTCCACAAACGTCCCACCCAAACTAGCTGAAATGATTAACCAAACATTGACCAAATAATGTTCTTAAAATTCTGGTGGTGGTGGTTAAGGAAACAGCAAGACTGATAGTAAGATTAAAACTTTCTAAGCAGTTGGATTTTAAATACTCTTCCAGATTCATTGACATTTTGAAGGCAATATCATCAGTAGGTACAGTACTTTGGGGCAGCGGTAGCTAGAAGTGGACCCTGGGACAGAACCAGTTGGAAACCCCTGGATTATATCATAATGGCATTGCTTGGTGGTCTTGGTCTTGTCTCGCCTCGGTTTATGTGGTCTTGTCCCCAACTCTTGTATTATCTGGTGCCAATGGCCTTTTCCTACAGGACAAGGTTTGACTGAGTCATTGTGGAGGATCCATTTTTATGCTAACAAATGCCTCTTTTTAGTTCTTTAGTGTGTCTGGGACAAGCAAGAATATATAATCAACTCAAGTGTAATATTGCAGAATGTTCCAGAACACTCTTACCTTATTCTAATTAGCAGTGCTCTTCTGCTTTTTTATTTATTTATGTCCTAAGTGGGAGAAGCACTAACAGTGTAACTCTTAAGTGGTTTCAACCGAGTAATGAATTTGCCTCATTAGTTTTGAAGGTCTTTAGCGAAAAATGATTTGCTTTCACCAAATGTTTGTGCTGGAAAATCTTTGAACTGATGTAACTCTCAGAGCCAGTTGAAACTAAATTTCCTAAAGTGAACAGAAAAACATCAGGCTCTTCGTAAATCCAGCAGGCACTGAAGAATATTATAAAATAGAATAAAACCAGGGTTCTGATCTAACGTTTTAAAAATATATAAATTAGGTACAAAATTAGACTGATTTTTGTTTTAGCTGAAATTGGACCATTAGAACAGATGGAACTTGAATGAGTCGATTTTTGACTGTTTGCACTATTCGTTTATAATAAACCAGCAATAGAGATGTAAACCAGTACATACAACTAGGAAATAAATGAGGTGCAAACACTTCTGTCTATTTGGGCAAAAGATAAGTGAGTGAGTGATCATTTGTCATTGTGAACACACCACAGCACAGCGCACAGTGCAGCACAACGAAATGTGACCTCTGCGTTTAACCCATTCATGAAGGAGCAGTGGGCATCTGACATGGGCAGCGCGCCGGGAGCAGTGTTTGGGGACAGCACTTTGCTCATGAGTACCTCAGTAATACCTTTACCAGTCCAGGATTCAAACTGATTTGGTCATCGGCATCGGACCGAAGCTTAGATTTGCACAATATTTTCAGCCGATATTTGATAACGCATTTATTGTATGTTGGAAAGACAGCCCTTGTGCCAGGCATGTCCAAAGTCTGAGGTGGGATTTTATACGGCCCGTGTTTTCCGTCATAAAACGTATGCCGTTATTTTGTGCCAAAATTCTGAGCATGGAGTAGAACATTCGCCAGCAAAATCTCTTGTCTTTTCACCCACAACTCTGCCTACACTCGTGAATCAATTTTCAACTAAATTGCACGTTTGCCTCACTTAGCGAACGGGCGTTGCTCCAAGCTGCGCTAGTATGCATCTCAGGAAATAGCCGGGGTGGTAGCTTAACAGCTCTCTACGCACTAGGTAGTGCACCAGGAGAGTCACACGCACCCTATTTGACTTGGTACACCACATGGGGCGGGAAGTGAGTTTCTTAAAGTGTTGTGCACTACGCTCAAAATGCTCCGACTCTGTTTTAACGCTTGCTTGACTTGGCGCTGTGTTAGAAATGTAAGAACTATGGCGTTATTTTTTGTGGCAAAATTCTGAGCGCAGTGGAACGTTGGCAAGCAAAATATCTTCCTGTGCTTGTGCTGGACTCGGTCTTCCTCATTTATTGGCATCGGCAGATATATGCATAAAAAATATTGGATATCGCCATCTGTCAATAATTCCTATATCGTGCAGCATTTGTGTATTTCAAATGGAACATTATACAGAGTTCCTGACTCTCGGAGCTCATAGATTTCTGATTCAAGATTCTGACGTCATGACAAAATGACCATCCACGCTCTTATGAGATCTTGCTTTCTCTTTGTCCCATTAAGGAATTCTTTACTTCCCTTTACTGTGGAGCCTGTGTAAGAATTTAGCATAACATCAATGTGTGCTTCAGACCTGCTTACGCTACCGCCTAAAATCTCTTTCGTTTATTTTTCCTTCTGCCTCATTTATCCATCAACCTTCTCCCTTACCATAACAAACACTCTCCAACATCCCACAATGTATATCAGAAGTCTGTGTTCACATTCTCTCTGCCCTTTTTCAGCAGCACACCCTTCTGCTGTTCTTCTTGTTAACACTTGTGAAGCAAAATGCAGGTGTTAGACTCCAGGTCCTGACACTCAACACAAACAAGAAAAGACCTTTTCACCCAAAGTTTTCATTCGCAAGGTGATGTTCTCTAAGACGACATGTCACGAGAGACTCGGCCTCGGTGCAAGTGCGAGACGATTTAATATATGTGCAAGACAAAGGCAACGAACACAGTTCAGGGTCGAAAATGCTGACAAACAAGTGAATGAAGACAGTTGCAATAAACAAATCCAGGTGAGTGACAGAGCAAGCAGACGACTACAGCTAGGAAAATGCCCAAACGCAAGATGCCACACAGAGAATCTACGATACTGTAACAGTCCATCTAAGAGATTTGACTAAACATGAGACTTCGGTCAGGCATATGGTGATCTAGTGGTAGTATACTTGCATCCTGTCCATGGCTCCACTGATAACACTGCATCATAAATCTTTTCTGTCTGCTACTTGGTCTAATTCACGTGTCCTACAGTAAATCCTGTGTGCTGAATTCAAATCTGCACTCAGAACTTTCCTAGCACGTCCAGATTTTAAGTTATAGCCAAAATATTGTTTTGTGACAATTTGGTATTTTGATACACGTATTGTTACACAGCAACACAATAGCAGCTGTTTCTCTCTAACCAGCAAGCTGTAATCTGAATGCGTAAACAAGATGCTCACAGCATACCAGCAGACAACATCCAACACTCACAAGCGCAAAAGCAAGTGCCTAAAGCACTTTTGAACAGTACATTAATAAGCAAAGTCATCAGGGCAGGTTTTAAACGCCGAAGTTAATGCGGTTTTTGTGCCACTTATGAGGGTGTACATATCTTTTTTCAACACAGTCGGGAGCCTTACCAACATAAATCTAAGCCCTGTTTAACTCAGTAGTGGTTTCTATTCCCATTAATAGAAGATGAGTTCGAAAATCGACTGTTATGGACTTTCACGATCGCGGCAGGAATCAACAGAGGTATGTGACAGCCTGCTTAAACGCTTGTTTTATACAGTTTCTTTACCACTACTGAGTCGCTTTATTTTTCTCTACTTGCACTCCACAAAACACTCGGACATGGAGTCTCGTGAGCTTTGCCTTAAAATGGTGGTTTTGTCCTTCAGGATGTGAAAATCTGGCTTAAGCAGAGCACTACACCACAACGATATGTGACCATTTGACCCATCTATGAAGGAACAGTGAGCAGCTAACATGGGCAGTACCTCAGCAGTATCTTTTACCGGTCTGGGATTCGACCCTGCAACCTTCTGTTACGCCACAATCTGCCCTATGTATTGTTTTTATTCTAAAACAAAAAGGATTGCTACTTAAAAGCATTTTCACAGCTTGCATCAAGTTATATATTGCTAAATTATCCTTTTAAAGGAATTTGCAGTTCTCTTCACTGGAGAAAATGACGAGACCACGGCACCAATAAAGAGCTCCACTGAATGTTTGGACGTTCAGACGTCCTCCCAGCATCATGCCATTCCTTCATGTTGAGGTGCAAGTCCTCAAAATTACTTTCTAGTTGCCTGGCAACTACTTATGAGGGCAGAAGTTAGACAAAGACAAGGACAAGAAATAGAACTTGAACGCTTACGTCAATGTCGAGCCAAAAATTGAACAATTCCCGAACAATTTGCAGCCATAGGCTATGCAAGTAAAAAGGGAAGGAAATAAAACATGTAAATCTCATTCACACCCGTTTGCATCTACTGAGAAAACACACACACACACACAGTCTTTGTATTACTATCTTTGTGAGGTCTTTCCATAGACTCCCATAATGACTAGATGTATATGATTTTACAGCTACACCTAATCCTAACCCTAACCTTAACCTCAGTAACCAAAAGCACATCTTTTACCTCTTTTAGTTTCTCAAACAAAACAAGCACATTTTCTATAAAGTCATTTTTCCTCATGGGGACCTCTCAAATGTCCCCACAAAACCCAGAAAAACAGATAAAAGTGATTTTAGGGGACAAAAAGGTCCCCACAATGCGATAAATACATGGACACACACACACACACCCACACCCACACACACACACACACACACACACACACACACGCTTTTGTGTTCCTTAGCAGGGGCCCAAATACTGAAGGCCTGGGCCTTGAGTAGGTTGATTTGCCCTCCATTTGTCACAAGAATTTCCGCTCCTGCATGAAACGCGGCAGCATCACTTGTTCCATAAGGAGATTAATTAGCCGAAAATAAGCCTTCAATTTGCACTTTAAGTGCTGCTCAAATACAAGGCAACTGAGAGTTCATTAAAAATAATTATTTACCAATTATAAGACTTCTATTATTATAATTTAAGGTTTATAGTCACTGATTAATGACAAGCACTATATTGTAATTAATTTTTTTTTTTTTTTACAATATAGTGCACGTTAGCAACTAAGTGTATGTTAGCAACTAACAGTGTATGTTAGCAATTAACATAGTGTACATTAGCAACTAACAGTGTTCCTAACGCAGTATAGTTAGCAACTATGCTTTTTGGAAACACTCCCCTGTTCATTAAAAACTCGATATCGTCACACCAACTCTTCTAAGATGCCTAGGGACATTTCTATTAGAGCTGCAACGATCCAACTTTTTCCAGTTTCAATACTGATACTTGGATTTTGGGTATCGGCTGATCCCGAGTACCGATCAGACAACAATTTTTAATGAAAGTTGCGTATTTCTCTGTGAGGACAAAACAGATTATTCTGTTATGCTTAAGGAAATCCTTGACTTAAATACTGTTTAATTTACAGTGTAATAATTAAACACCCATATGTATATGCTAAATTATTTATTATTAAAATCTCAAAAATTATTTATTTAAACACAGTTCTGTAATTTTGCGACGGTCCCTAATTCTGCGGTGCTAAAACCATCAGGAACACGGAGATTGTGAGCGAGAGCTGGTGTTGTTAAGGAAATTAAACAGTCTAATCGTGTGAGTTGCGTTGCTTGATCTGCTCCTTGTCATATTAATATGTACAAATTAGCACGAATATCGAACAGTAAACCTGTTTTAACGCAGTGCCACCGGTAACTCCATAGATCATCATTTAAAGCACATTGTTAAATGAGAGAGCTATTTAATTTTATTTACCAAGTCCTCATTTAGGCTCAGTCCCTGAATTTCTCTGCTTAAATAGGTGAACAAAGGTTACAAGCCCCTGCATTACTGCATCTCAAAAGGTGTTATGCTGGAGGCGCCCAATAGTGTGAACGCACAGGAATAGCAAGACAGGTGTGGATGCAAACGCATGATGATAAACAATGTGTGAAAAGTGTGATTTGTTTTTTTGTGGTTTATTGTCTCTCCTGCTGTGTGTCCACTTTGCACCATAAATTTGTTCACAGTACCCAAGTGGAGATCAGGTATGCAGCTTCATTTCTTGCACCAGTCACTCCTGGGGCAAAGCGTGTGTGACAGCACCACGGCATGACAGTGCATCTTTTGCTCCAAGCTTTTACTCCCTTGAATGGTGTAGACGGTCTTTGCTTTGCACACAAAAATCAGACCAAGTCACCGTCATTGTTAGTGTACAATCACAAAGTCACACAGTGCACTGCAACGAAATGTGACCTCTGCCTTTGACCCATTCGTAAATGAGCAGACTGACAGGCAGCAGTGCTTGGCTCCCGAGTACTTCAGTGGTACCTTTACCAGTCCGGAACTTGAACCAGCGACCCTCCAACTACATCTTCATTGACCCCAATCCATCGAGTCCTAACTACGCCATGACTAAAATATAAACCCCATCACATACATACATCTTATAATCATTTCAAACTCATTACAAGATCAGTACAGCCATAGAAACAAGTTTAGCTGCTAAAAATGTCATAACTTACAGTTTGTTTGCACCACCACACTCAAAAGAGGGATCCTAACAACTTCCTACAGCGCTGAATCCTCTTTGTAGACTGTGGGACTCGAATCAGTAGCACAGCGCGATGCGCACACACACTCATGAGTGAATCTGTCGGTTAACTTCCTCTAAAGCTGGAAACACACAGCTGAATCTGAATCGCGGGTTAGTGCTTGTCACTGTCATGAGTGAATCCACCGGTTAATTTGCTACAGCCGGAAACATACAGCCGAATCTGGGGTGCGTTTCCCCCAAAAGCTAAGCTTATTTAAGTGCTAACGTAGTTATTAAACTATGTTAGTAAGCAACTAACTTATTGCGGCTAAAACAGTTAGCAACTATGCTTTTGGGAAATACACCCCTGAATTGCACACACCAGCAGGTTAGCGCTCCCCAAATCACATTCAGAATGAATCCGCCGGTTAACTTCCACTAGTGCCACTTGAAAATAAACATTTGCAACTCTAGTTGCCTTGTCTTGATGCTTTATCATTTATTTGGAAGTGCATTCATTCTCATCACAATTTCTTCTGTGGAAAACAAACGACTGACACACCCGGATCAGTTTAGTGAGCGACTCAGAGGGAACCAAATCCTAAAAAGGAACCGAATATTACATCTCTGCGTCACAGGATCACATGTAAAGCTACAACTTTTTGCTGCTTGATGCAGAAGGAAAAAGCATGGTTTAAAGCACGATTAATAACGATCGCGTACTCAGTGCTTAGTCTATAGATGTAACAGCCATTCAGCAAAGATTCAAAGATGCTCAAGCATCCAGGCAAACTCTCGGAATGAACATTAAACTGGAACCCCACTCCTAAAGCAACGTCTTGGCGCCTCCTCCAATTAACCATCATCATTCGATCTTTGGACTCAATACCCTAGTTGACTCTGCAACCGCCATTCAAGCGATCAAAGGCCTGCCCTTACGAGCTCTGCTCCGGTTGCCAAGGCCTTGGTATGGACCTCGTGGAGAAAAGACAGATGGTGGTGAGGTGGTGGTCTGATTAGGACGGCGCTTCATCACCGACGCCGTCTGTCGGATCCCGTCCCGCCGGCGTGGCGCTGGCTTGTGTCGGTGCCAGAGGATGTCACTCTACCCAAATCTATCTAAATGACAACTGACCCGTCACGCTTCACCAACCTGGTCCACCAGCTCTGAAAGGACAGACATCAGTAACCTCTACACAGCCAGCTCCTTAATTATAATAAACTCCCTAACACACCAGGCGTCACTTCGCTTAATTCAATTAAGTCCATTTTTATTGACTTAATTGTTTGAGACAAGCCATTTGCCGAGGCCCAGACTGCGGTGCTGACAGTGAGAATGACGGTGGGATGAGTAATTAATGCGGTTTTTAATTGAAGTGGAAGTCGTAGAAAGCCTAGAACGCACCAAGGAGCATCCGGAAAGCTACGAAAGTCCATGATCCTTGGCGAGGGAAGCAAGAAGAAATGCTTTGTTCATTTCACTGACATCTCCGCATTAGTGGCCGGAGGTTGATGTATGGTTGTGCTAAATTTTCACAGCCACACGTCATTTGAGGAGGCTGGGCTAGCGATGACAGTAGGTACCACTCTCCCATATGTGGACAAGGGAATTAAGAGATGCTTAGAAGCTTAATTGACTGATTATGAACGCATCATTATTGAGAACGACCCCTGCTACACTTACACTCAGAAGTACATTTCAAGCTTTCACCTCCAAGCCCCAAGTCAAGTCCAAACCTATAAGAATGATAAGAATCATGACCCCCATGGCAAATCATTGATTATTTCCATTGCGAGACATTTTTGATATGAAAATGATATAAAAAGGTGTTTTAACCTAATGTATCAGTAGCAAACTATGACCACAAGATGTAATGTCTTATGGGTCACAGATGGGTTAATAGTAGTGGAGATGACACAGATCCGACACATGAATCAGATATCGGTCTGATAACGACTCAAATAGCTGGATCGGGTATCGGTGGCATTGGCCGATCTGTGGAGTCATTCTGATAACGCGCACACACTCAGTTTGTTATGCATCAGATGTGGCGCTGCAGTAAATCTGGTTTAGAGTTGGACATTCGAGCAAATTCTTACATTTTAACATGACGACAAGCAGAACAAGCAACGCAACACACTACAACCCCAAAAGCAAAACCCACTATTATACTGTTTAATTTCCTTAACAACACCAGCTCTCGCTCACAATCTCTGCGTTCCTGATGGGTTTTAGCGCCGCAGGATTAGGGACCGTCACTAAATTACACAACTGTGTTTAAAGGAATCATTTTTGAGATGTTATTTTAATAATAAATCATTTAGCATATACATATGGGTGTGTAATTATTACATTGTTTTAGTTGAAAAACAGTATTTAAGTCAAGTATTTCCTTAAGCATAACAATAATCTCAGTCATGTATTCAGTTTTTAATTTTCCATTTAAAAAAGACCCGGAGATTTGTATCATATCGGCAGATGTCCAAATCCATAATATCGGTATCGTATCAGACATTAAAAAGTGGTATTGTGCCATGTCTAAATTGTAGGATACTCCTGCACCACACCCACACTCTGCACTTGACCCGTATATGTGTTGCAACAAACAAAAACAAACTCTTCTGCAGAAAGTCCTTCCAAGTTGTTGATGTAAAGTCAAAATCTTGATCACCAAGTTCGTCAAGTCGAGTCTTTTAGATTTCTGACTTCAAGTCATGGCAGTCATGAGTCCTACACATCTGCCAAAAAGCCATCTTGACCTACTGACCTTGCAAAGAACATGATCCAACCTCTGTGAAGCTTTATAATTGAATTCAAGCGAAGATTACTATTTAGTTAGTAAGACAGTAGCTTTAACCACCACCAATCAGGATAGTGTCATTTCACCCCAAACATCCGCAATTAGGAGTAAAAGGAACATAGCCGTCTTAGGGAAACGGAGATAAGTAGATGGGGAAGATAAAAAGAAGCCATAACGGGAATTTAAACCTCACCATTACATCTACGCTCAGAAATGAACAGCATGTTCATTTTGGCAACAGCAGCGTTCTATCCTTCGGAGCATGGCCGTCTGATGCGATTTCATTTCGTTCGGGTTTATGCAACCTCTTTAAAATGCAATCTCTTTAAAATGCGGCCCCGTCGAAGGGGAAAAGACACAGTTGGAATGTGGGGAGTAATAGCAGGGGGACGTGCTCGGAACTGATGGGCTTTTAAAGTGTGTGTAATACTGCACAAATCCAACTATTTGGAAATTATAGAACAAAACCAATTCTTGTAAAGACTGGAGTGTCATTTAATCTCTTCAGAATATTGTGCCAAGATCGTTGTTGTGACCTTATGCTGTGTTCAGATACCATGGCCTGTATAAAGACACTTCAGTCTCAGAAATAAAAAGGTTTGCTTTATGTTTACTTCAAATTCATTGTGGACCTTTATGGAAAAATTTCTAGATGATTCTGCAGAGGAGCTACATCTCTATACAGGCTGCTGTGTTACTCCACTTGACTGAGTTAAATATTTAGTTAAATAGTTACTTCCTGCATCAGACACTTTTCCTAATTACAGAGAACGTCTCCCTGGAGCAACCTGAGGCTAAGGGTCTCGCTTCAAGCCTCTTGCCTTAAAATAACTGGTTATTGGTTATAGCCGACTACCCCATTGCTTCCACCAAACATTCGGAATCCCATCATCCATTTTTATTGAATGCTATCGAAAGCACATAAAAGGTTAGAAAGTGGTATTTAAAGGTCCCATGTTATAACTTTGGTTGCGTGCTTAGGAGGGCCTCCGGTAATGAATGGAATTGCCGAAATTGATTAGAGAGAGGATAAACATGAGAAACAGAAAAATACTGTCATGTAATCCATTATTTTTAACAATGTCACTGTATTCCGATTACCCATAATTTGTAATCTGAATACGGAACTGTAAAATCCCCAACACTGGTCACAGCCACGTTTAACCCTAATTTTTGATTTACTGGCTTCCGATCTGCTCAGAACAAAATATATTACATCAAAATGAAGTGCAATGAAGAGGACGAGGGACGGGCTAAAATTTAGAAAACAAAAAGTTACTTTATCCAAACCATTCTCATGCTAATTTCATATAAAGCTCATTTGGAACACACAGGAAAGGTGAGATATAAACACCTCACATTTACATTCAGAAATAACTTAATGGTTAACAAAAATAGTGGTTTTGTTTCTTTTATTTAAATAAATTGTTTAAAGAATAATTACAAAGGAAGAAAAAAATATTGCTACTTTGACTCGCTCTTGCAAAGTTATTGCAACAAAACACCAACTTTCATTACAACTTTTTAGAAAAAATAAAACAAAAGTTTTTAGGCCACAACAAGAATTGCTATTCCTGTCTCAAATACCAGATGTGGGTACTGGTGATCTAGTGGTTGGGGTACTTGCCTCTGGACCAAAAGGTTGTGGGATCAAATCATAATTCCAGCACTGCCAACAATGGGTTCCTGAGCAAGACCCTTAAACCCAAGTTGCTCTCATGGAATCTAGGAAAATGGGAGTTACTCTGGATAAGAGCATCTGCTAAATGCTGTAAATGTAAAATGCAATCTTCAACACTTCAAAACGTGTAAGAAAAAGTTGTTTTGCATGTTTTTATGATTGGGAGTTACCACAAGGAAGGGTTCCTGTGTATACATACCAAGTTATCATAAGATAAATAATTTCACCTCGCTGTGTACTGCAGCCCTGTGCCACCGAGGTGGATGGAATACGTAGAGCGCTCGTATCGGGACATGATGGCAGATGGCTGTATGATGATGATGACGACGACGCGCAAACAGATGTCTAGGCTAAAGGCTTCTCAGTCAACAGCCACAGTCAACAAATCTAGTGATCATAAATCTATCAAGATCTTCAGCAGTCTGAATTATACAAAAGGGATGTAATGACATTCCACAGTGTGATTTTTATGACTTTTAAAGCACGATACATTTCATTTTCAACACGCAACCAGAAAAACACTAAGAGTCAGTTTCTCCAACCACGATTAAGCTGATGACTAGACTGGCTTCAAGGTTTCAGTGATAAATCTCAATTGGTAGTGCAATTTAGTCCAAAACTAGGCCTAATCCATGTTCAAGAATTTGGAAACTTGGATCACACCAATACCTCCAGGAACATACAGATTCAAACCCTTGAGCATTCATATGAACTTCCCCCTTGATGACAGAATATAATTTATGGTTCTTGGATCATGGTTTCAGCGTTGTTATAAGCATTGTTATTGGCAGAGACAAGACTAAGACTCTGAAGGGCCCAGACTGAATCAAGGCCGAGATCAATGCACGTTTTACACCAAATGACAAATAAGTGGAACATGCAAAGCCTAAGCAGCCCTCAAAAAGAGCTGAACAATACAAACCCCATACACTAAGCCACATTAAACATGTTTATTCAATATTTCTCGCTTACCAGATCATTAAGGATTTGGCAACTTTTAATGTAAATTCAGCCAATTCCCACAAGCTTGCAACCTTGCAATTTTGACGCATCATTCTCATTTCCCACAAAATGTTGAGTCATACCTCAGCAAACTCACTTCTGTGTTACGTTTGGAAGACGCAGGAAACGTAAGATATAAACAAAATTTACATTCAGAAATAACTAAATGGTTAACAATAATAAAGGGGAAAAAACGCTACTTTGACTTCCTTTTGCAATTTTATTCCAACAAAACAGCTAAGAACACCTCAACTTTCATCACAAAGTTTTAGACAAGATGCCACAAAATTAGCCATTTTAGGCCACAACAATCTCAAAAAATTCCCCCGAAAACCTGGAGGTATTGACTTACACATCTATAATGAGGAAATCGCTTCACTGGTAGCAGTGAACATCATTGGCTGCACTTGAAATGAGCCGTTCGCTCCTTTCGCCTTCTCCTTTTTGCCTCAGGATGTCTATAATGTAATAAATTAAGATACACCCTTCGCAGGGGACTGTGACCTTTCTGGCTCCGGGAGTCTGGATCAAAGTCATGCACACCACCGTGAGAGCAGACCGGTTTTGGAACAAGGCCCAGCAACATCTCTGCGTCAATAAACGTTGCCTATGCTTGAAGGACCTTCGCTGGGATCCGAGAAATACTTGCAGTTGCTTGATATTGGGAACACATTCCATGAAGCCCTCAAAAGTACAGTTCTTTTGTGCTGCTGTTGCTTCCAAAGACATCTGTGAGTGTTGCAACCAAGGTCTGGTGATTTTTATGCATCACACACTTCAAAACTCAACAGCCTCACTTGACAGTTTCGCAGCTGAGGCGCTATTGCTATGTGAAACGTCACCCTACCAATTCATAACAGGGCACATATAGTTGACCGGGCAAAATGTAGCAAGACAAAAAAATCTGGCTGAACAACATGCTGCAAAGTGGGCACTAAGCTCTACACTATGACCCATGTTACTGCCAAAGCTCATCTGTATTTAGTACTGACCTAAAGCACAGGTATCAGTAACAGACCGAAGATTTGTCCATCTCTAGTGTAAAACCCGGCGTAAGGCTGCTTAGCTATGAAGTACTTCATTAGATTTTATGTTCTAATGTTTTTTGTATTGTTATATCCCCAGTAATGGCACAAGAAGCTGGATCAATTTTACTCAAGATAAAACTGTAGTCAGACTTTAACATTTACGCCATTTACTAGATGCTTTTATCCAGTGACTTGCATTTTTCCTAATTCCAGGTAAAATTTCTCTGAGAGCAACTTGGAGTTAAGGGTCTTGCTCAGGGACCCATTGACAGTAGAGCTGGAGGTAGGATTCAAACCCATGACCCCTTGGTCCAGAGGCGAGTGTCCTAACCACTACTAGACCACCACCACCAGCACCACAACTACCACCCCTTTCAACAGAGATATTCCAGAAGATCACAAACAGTAAGCAGCCAAGAAGTCACAGATATTGGACAACTAATAAAATGTCTTTGAATGTGTTATGTTTCCATTAAGCAAACTGAAGCAGTTATCATGAATTTTAAAAAATATATTACTGATATCAAACTAAATAAGTTCTATTTGCCACAATGTTTTCTGTCCTTGTCATATAATCTTAATCTTGACAGAAATTTAAAGGTACTTCAAAGCAAGATTTTATACAACCCCAATGCAGTTTTGTTACTTTAAGAAGTAGGCTAATCATAAAATGAATCTAATGTGTCACCAGAGATTAAGGAATCGTAAATTTGAAATACTGATCTCACTGGCAAAATTAGTACAGCCCGAGTATTCACATTTTAACATTTAATTTACAGCATGCAAACCATGTTTATGTTTTGTGTTTTGGCTTGTAGCGCCACCCACCACTATCTCCCAGTCACGAAGTCTGTAGTATTTCAGCATCCAGGTTGCCAGTTACCACCGAGCTGCAGCTACAAGCAATCTGGATTACAAACATCTGATGTTACTAAAACTAAAAGGCCTCGCTATGACTCTCAAAAACGTCTTGACCAAAGCAGAAACGAAACAAGAATCAGCACAGGAGATGCGTTTGAAAGACGGAGATGGCTGCCAGATGCCAAAGTGGCTCATTTTTTTCTGGTCAGGTATGATTTAGCCAAGGTTGGCTAACTTGCATCACCACTAGACATAGGGATGAATATTTCAAATATTCTCAACAGTTGCATGACGTTATTCACGTTGGATCATAGATTGTAGCTTATGTGCAGGTGGGTCAGCGAACCGACTGAATTGTTTGAGAAACAAAAACGGTGACTTGTGACGGCTAACATTAGCATCGTGTAACACTGAGACAGTGTGGTAACATTGCAAACATTAGCACACTAATTATAGCAATACCAAATATAACATGAGACACTAGATTGGCCAAATATGAGGATCCACCAACCAATCTGGCAACCTCGAGTCTGGGGAGGAGGGGGAGGGGAAACAATGCGCTACACTATTTTTAATTTGACTGCAGTACAGGTTTTGGCCAAAATCTTACACATAGCTCCTTTAAGCCTAGCTTAATTCAGAGTTTAGGCATGCCCCAGCCCCTAGACACATAAATATAACCTAAGCAGAAGTTCTAACATTAGTTGCATCTTTAAGCTTCTTGTTTAATGATTATAAAAGTCCAAGGCATAAGCATTTCCTTAATTCTAACCCTATCTTAACCCAGAGTTTATTATGTCTTGGCTTAATTTATAACCTTAGCATAAAATCTAACCTTTCTTCCACATTTACACACCAGCCTAATTTCAGGTAAATGCTTATCAAAGCCATAGGCCCTCAAACGCAAGAATTGCACCATGTTCTATTGTATTTTGTTTCTAGGGGCCTGCATTGTTTTCTGGACACCGGAACCAAGATACAATCTATGCCTGGCAAATCACAGGGCCAAAATTGGTCAGGAGAAATTCTGTCATGATGAGAGGACATGGCAACCCCCCCCATACGACCTTCAGATGCCTCTGTTCTGTCCAACAGGTCGTCAGAACAGAACTAAATGAGACAGAGCCCCACGTCCGCTAACGGCAGCCGCGTCCCACTGCGTGAAGGCTCTTACTTGGAGGGAAGAAGACACTGTGATTCATAATTGCACAGGTATTAGCGTTAATTGGTTTTCATTAACCTTCTCCCTAGCGGCATTTATCTCGGTTCGTGATCTAACGGCATCTGTCCTTGTAGTACACACCGCTACAACGTTTTATAATTACTGCAATTACCATAAAGGGCATCTGAGGAGAGAACTGTAAAACTCTGTAATTAGTTATTAAATCCAATTGGTTTTATCTGTTAGGTTCAGGCAGAAGCGGAGCTGGGTAAAACGGCGGTAGGCATTTTAAATTAATTTACTAGTGCCGGCCACTTTGTGTGAAAGCAAAATTCGCAGAAACGCAGGTTCAGACTTGTAATAGGCAAACCAAGAATAGGAGCAATCAAGAAATCTTTTAGATTAATTAAAAAAGGTCTCACATATGGTTCTCTATATGACTAACATTAGGATTTGAGCAACTTTATAAGGAAAAAATCTAGTGCAGCCCAATTAAAAATCTAACTTCATAGCTAGACATTTTTGGCTGGTTTCTTGCTCATGGATTAAGCCTAGTCTTCGACTGGGAAATAAGCCCTTTCAGTTTACTACTGCAGCCAGTAAGCCATGTGTGGTCGAGCACAATTTAACCCCCATCTACCTTAGTTTATGACCATAGGAGGTCAGTCAGTGACACTGACATGGTCATGTGTGTTTTTCCCTGTACAAGTGTATAAGACTGTAGCGATGCTGGAGATTTATACCTATCAATATCACAATTTAGCATATTTCATAAACAGACCCATATATTTACATCCAAGAATGTTAGTGTGCTCAAAAACTAAATGATGATTAAAATCACAGACAAAAGAACATTTGTCATGTCACAATGTGACTCCAGTTTCTACACAATGCAAGTTGAATTCATAAAATACTGGAATGTACAAGTAGAATTCTATTAAGCAGTAGATGGGAAAAATGGGAAATGGTAACACAAACACAGAACATATGGACTGTTGTCTCTAACTTGACACTAGCAAGTTAGTCACTTCCTGTTTCCTGATAGTGCTAAATCCCTTTTTCCTTCTAATTTTAATTTCTTTTTTCCCCACTATACAACTCTAAAACAAGCTTTTGAGTTTTTGAAGAGGCTAAGAATCTACGCAGCATTTTTTTAATTCTCTGCAAGTTAGTAGTGCTCCTGACACTCAGACGTGTTGTGTCTAAGTGAAAGTACAGATACCACTAGTCAAACGTTACTCCAATACAAGTGAAAGTCGTACAGTCAAATTTTAAAGGTAAAAGTATTGAAGTACTTGTTTTCAAAAATAAATATTAAAAGAGCATCTTTCACCGCATTGTTGCATTATTGCCACAACACTTACAACACCTAATGCCACTGACTAGCTTGTAGAACCTGTAGAATAAGGAACTGGTAGAATGTTACAAAACGAAACTACGAAAACCAGTCATTAGTTTATTTTCTAATTAACTGTAAGACTACACACCCTCACAAAACAGCATGGTAGTGTTCTGACCCAGCTCTGGCAGTGTGCGCACACATATACTGTATGTGTATGTTAATCAGGAGGACAGTGCAATAAATGCAGCCTGCTCACAACATAACATTAACATTCCAACCTGCTTAAAACCCAGCTCTACACCTCTGGCTTCATGACACACCAACAGCAAGTGTTGAAGTAAGACAAAAAACTGTCTGAACTTGGTTTTATAGTTACAGTACACTGTCACCTGCCAAAAAACCAATCCCGTTTTAGAAAAGGGGGGAAAAACATCTACTTTATCCACAGATTTGAAAGTAACTAGTAACAGGAACCTTGATAGAAATGGAGTGAAGTGAAAGTTTTCCAAAAAATACTACTCAAGTGGAGTACAGATATTTAAAAACTGTACATAAGTACTCAAGAAAATGTACTTTGTTACTGTCCACCTCTGGCATTTATAATACATTTTCTTCAGATATACCCCTATGCTAAGCAGTGCTTTAAGTGGACAATGAAACTTTAGAATTAAAACTTAAAACGTAGTCCAGCTCTAACTGCAACGGAGATTGTGCATTCGCTGGGAATGAGACTGAGATCCAACAACCGATTGCACCTTCTGTGGGAATGTACTGTGGTGTGTGAAGCTATGCTTTAAAGCCCAGTGCTACTTATAGTGCTGATTGAAAGATTTGTAAATACAAGTGCACAGTGAACTGGTCAGCTCAACAGTAAAAACTGTCCCTGAACAGAATCTGTGACACACTTTCAGTTTTGCTCAACTGAGGTGCAAAAAAATCTTTAACAAAACCAAGTGTCCATCTACTGTATGTTATTCATCCAACCTTCATCATCCATTATTCATGACAGGCTCTAGCAGGAACCGTTCACGGAATCACAAATCAACCATCACTGCCAAAGTCATTTGGACCAGTCCAATCCGAGAAATTCTGATAGTAACAAGCTATTTGAGAGACTTTATTCTCCTTCAATTTCTGTAAACCTTCTTTTTTTTTTAAAACAAATCACACATGTAGTGGACCTTGCCCAGGCCATTAGACCCCATTACAATCTGAATACCTCAGGCAGGTTTATATCCAAATTGGACACCAATCTATATATTTTAGTAACATGAAAAAGCCAAAGACAGTATCTGTCAAGGAGAAATAACAATATTTGGACTGATTGATTCATACAAAAAACACACTTCTATAAATGTATTGCTGCCTGACAATAATGATGTAGCCCCTAAAGTGCAGGAAAATGCAGCTAGCGTTCACCTTTTCCAGAAAATAGATCACATATAGGGCACAAGCTTGAGGATGTATTCATTAAATAATGCAAGGCACGGAGATGGGAGGTGGAACAGTGGCGTTAACAAGGTGTTATGTGTGCTGTGCTCTCGGAATATCAATTCAGTTTACTAGGCGGTGTGGGAAAATCCTTGGGGACAACAATAAAATGCAAAGGCTTCACAAATGTATATTTAAGTCAGAGATTTAAGTCAATGTATCTAAAGATCGGAGCAGGCCACCCCACTGGCAAGTAATTAGGGGTCCAAGCACAAAGTGCTATGGAACCCTCTTGAATTTTTTTTCTTTATTATTATTTTTTTCCTCCTACAAAACAGATTGTGTAACTTGAACCGCAAGTCGCAGAAAGAGGAAATTTGAAGGGTAAGTGGGTATGACGTGCCTCTCGGCATGGGCCGAAAAACGTGGCGATCTGGCTATAATTGGTGCTATAGCGGTTTGACATGTTTTTTGGATATGGAAGATGGAAATTTACAAAATTTCTATTTGAATAAGAATGGGCGCTAAAAATGCAGCCTAAACCGCAACTCGCACAAAGCTGCAACTTAGTTAATAAGTAGGGATGGTGTTCTAATTAGCATTTAATGAAAAGCGTAGAGATCTGCAGCATATGCAAACCAGACTTTTTGAAACTCCTTTTAGGCTGATTAAAGCAAGTGAGGTGTCAAATGAATCTGCAAGACTTGTCCTAATGTCCTTTTCGTGATTTTTTTTTTTGCTAATTTTGAATTTAGATTCACTGACTCTTTAACACTTACTGGAAAAGCTGACATTTGCTTGGACCCTTCTCATTGCCATTTGTGGCTATATATTTTTTAAATGATCATGTTTCTACTTGCCATTTACTGTCAATCTTAAAGTTCAATCTAAAGTTCATTGGTTTATACAGTATTATATACATTATAATGCACAAGTATGTTATAATACATTTTTGAAGGTTGTTAATGCAACAAACGATCACATTACAAGTGAAAGCTAGCCCTAATACAAAGCAGTAAAGTCTGAGAGCTTTAGAGGAACTGTAGTGTGAACAGACAGAAGATCGAGTTCTCTTTTAAATGGACTCACAATGTGAACACAAAAAGCACCAAGTCCCTTTTCTGACCACTTCTAGAGGACGAGGAGGCTATACTGTATGTGAGAACTCAGTCATCCATTTCCTGTAAAAGATGTCTTTCTGCTGCGAGAATCCAGCATTCATTTGTGCTAAAGTGAGGAAATAGAACAACTTTGGGCAAGACCATTTTTTATACTGCTCTTGTCAGCCTCCTCGCTTTGTCCCTCTCCAACTCTCATCAGTCATTTCTAATAAGGCAAAATTACCGGGCTGCGGGATTCGAGTAGCGCTCCCAGCACTGCGTAAGCCAAGCACCTTCTTGTAATTGCTTTGACACCTCTGTAAGGAGCAGCTGGCCCATTTATCATGGCTGGGGGATTCAGGTTGGATGGACAATAAGTAATTGTTGAATAGTGGGTCTGGCTGCGAGCGTTCTGGCTTTTATCAATTTCCTGCCCCTTTTTTACACGGGAGTAAGTGCAGCAGTAAATTTATACCACGCCGTAAGCAATTATCTAAGTGTTTCTGGATAGGGAAAGAGAATTTACACTGGCAGTGTTTCAGATCATGTTGAACTTAAGGGTCAGAGCACTATGTGGCAGTGCTAAAACATGACGTTTGAATGCCGCCCGAAAGCGTTGGTCTTGGGTGCTTGTGTGACTCCATTTTGTAGGTGACCCACATGTCCTTGAAGCTGGAAAGACAGATTTCTCACAGTGGTTGTGTTGTGTTTTGGTTTTATATTCATCAAATGCTGTAGATATGACTTTAGCAGACTTATAAGCATGGTCTACTTCCTGGAAGAGTTAACCTTCACTAACCGGTTACTGCCAATCAGCACTCCCTAATAGCAGGAAGAGTTAGCATCCTTTGCTAGCCAGTTGTGAGTGACGCTAACTAGAGTTCAGAACTTCCTACAGCAACCCAGTTACATGGTTCATTTTGGGATTAGAGACTTACTTATTCTACATTCCAGGGCCCTGACAAAAATATTAATGCTCATGGCAACCAGTGTTGGGGATCTCCTTTTAAATGGTAGCTTTTCAAGCTACAAGCTACTTATGATTTAAAGATTAAAAGTAGCAAAGCTGCGGCCAAGCTACTGTTGAATATAGTTGTTAGCTACGCTACAAGCTACAGAGGAAAAAGTAGCTAACTATATCAAAGCTACTTCATCCTGTAATACTTAATATTACACCTGCAGGATACGCTCGAAGCCAACTCATTAAAAAGTGTTTGTGCAGTAATACGAAAATCTACATTTCTGACAATATAATATCAAATCACAATAAGACATTTTGGAGGTAGAGTGTGTTTGATTTTAGGCTCACACAAGTTACACTCAAATGTGTAAATTTTGTTCGCTTTGCCATTCTGTTTCATACATTTTGATGGCCATGGGTTCTTGCTAACATTTTGACAAGGTGGACTGATTCCATCTTGCAGCTGCCAAGAGTGCTCTATGATGCAATAAGTATGTGCAGGGCAGACACGTTAGTTTATCATCTTCTACTTTTACCAATTCAGCACCGATCAGAAACATAGGGTAATTATTTGTCTTTAAGAAAGCCATGGTAGTTGTAAAAAAGTTACATCATTAATTGGTTCCAGAACGTGCAGGTTAAGTTGAAAAACAATTGAACTACAAAGGGGACCCAGACCCCCTATAAACATACCAAAATGTCTTTACTCGCGCCGTCACATAGAAATACAAGAAGTCTTTGAGGAATGATTTGTTTTTCAAACGTTTTGAAAAAAAAAAAAATCTTACCTTTCTCTTCAAAAACGTATACAGGTAGTCCCCAACATATGGTTGAGATGTGTTCCGATCGCTGGTGTGAGTGAGGAATCAGTGGGCAGGCTGTGTTCCAATGTGTCGTACCACACACACAGCTACTTTTGCCTGTCACATAGAACAGAATTTTTTTTTTACAATTTTGTTGCATAGATAGTATTAAACATTTCATTTTATGATATATTAAGCTTGTTACTGCTTAGTTACACTCTTAGGCGCTTGTTTTAAAATGGTGTACGTCTGAATAAAACAACCCAAGTGTTATAGAATTTTATTTATTCCATTACTGTAGCTTCACTACTGAAGAGTTATCAAAAAAAAGTAGCATTGCTAAGCTTTTGTAAGCTACTCCCCAATACTGATGACAAAATTACCACTAGCCAGCACTGCTAGACGTGTTGTGCTAACGAAGCGTGTGCCAGATCATGCCGTTTTCAAATCGAGGCATGACTGCTAGGATCCCTGTTGCTGGAAGTGCAATATTTGCAGTGGATTGTAACAGTTTGCCCAACATCATCTTTCTTGTTTAAGAGGAGAGATTTGTCGCTGCTCAGCTTGTCATAAAAAGCTCTAATTAAATTTCCAGTCCTTAAAGATGCCTTTGGCAATGGGTGCCATTTAGTGCGTGATTAAATAAAAAGGCTAAAAAAAGAAGAAGCTAAAAACTTATGAGGTAGAAATCTGTGTAACAAGTGAAGCAGCTAGACATTGCAGAAAACCAGTCAGAGTGAGTGTGAATGAACAATAAATCAACCAGTGTTTGAACCCAGTGGAGCAGTGCTTGGGAAGAGTACCTTGCTCATGAGTACCTCAGTGGTACTTTTACCGGTCTGTGATTCGAACTGGCGCCCTCCCTAACCGTTGCGCTACCAACTGCCCCGACAGAGGCTGTGAGTTTGAGTGTGACCCTATTCTACCTCTAGCACTTCAACTTAAGCAAGACACAAATGACAAGTGTCTTGCAACCCAACGGAGAGAACGCAGCGAGGCGGAGCTCAGAAAGCTCGCTTGAATAGAGGTAAATTGCCAGTTAAGTGTTAACTTTCACAATGGTTTTAAAATACACTCCAATTAAACTCAGCCTGGTCGCTTTTTGTAAATTAACAGGAGTGTTGCTTGTACGTCTGTGTTGCCAGATGGCTCAAACTTTTCTAAAGTAACAATAGGAAGATCAGAAAAAAGGAAACTGATGGCTGACTGATCTGATTACAGAAAAGAGCACATTACACCATGGAGTTCCGGCGCATAAAACAAAAGAACAGACTTGTCTTCACTTTTGGGGCAGTTGGTATGGTAACGGTTAGGGCATTCTCCCCGTGATCGGAAGGTCGCTGGTTTGAGTCCCAGGTACAGACCCCAAGCACTGCTCCCCGGGTGTTGCCCATGTCAGCTGCCCACTGCTCCTTTGTGGATGGGTCAAATGCAGAGGTCACATTTCGTTGTGGTGCACTGTGTGCTGTGCTGTGAGGTGTTCACAATGACAAATCACTCACTTTCACTTTTAGGAGTGAGGGGAGGACAATACAGTTTAGATGGGAATCAGGATGTGTGTGAGGCAGAGGCTGGATGAGAGTGAGGAGAAAAATGGGCAGAGGAAGGACAAGAGTGAGGACAAAATGGGTGGAGCATGGATGGAAGTACGGTCAAGCAAATGTGATTGTCATTGTGAAGACATTAAAGCAAAATGTGACCTCTGCATTGGAGCCATCTGTGAAGCAGCAGGGGGCAGCTAATGTAGGCAACACTACTTGGGGATGACATCATGGAGGCACCTTTAGCAGTCTGGGATTTGACCCAGTGACTCTCTAATTAACTCTAATTAACCAAAACACTACAACCGCCCCCAAAGGGCAAAATGGGCAGAGCAAAGATGGACGTGAGAACACCAAGGACAGAAACTGGACAAGCACAAGGACAACGTAGAAGTGGACTGGAGCGAGGATTGGTACGCTAGCCAGGACAAAGACAGACATGAATGGGAGTCGAGTCTGTGGGGCGGAGTGGGTATGAGGACAATGGAGCAGCACTACCACCACTGGGTCTCTGTGCACGACCCTTAACCTCAAGTTGCTCCAAGATGTGTCTGCTTAAAAAAGCTCTATATTCTCATAGAACATAAGATATTGACCACTTTCAGAGTTTTGATGATGATATTTTCATGTTTGGGGTGCTTATTCTTGGTCCTCTTTGTTCCCAATTTATCCTTGCCCAGTCTTCAATGTGCAAGTAAGTCTATGGCCCCTCAGAAACTACAAAGCGTGTAAGTAATGGCTTATATCTTTATGACAGGCCATGTTCTGGTAGAGGTCTCGGTCATCCCAGTGGGACCAAGTAACACATCTACTGCTTGGATCTGGAAACAACAAGAACACTGGAGTGTGAAAAGTCACACCTGACAGAATGAAACAATTTAGATGTGAATGGTTTTTTCCTCTGTGTGTTAACATGTTGTGTGCTGCCACTTAATTGGAGTCTACTTGGAGTGCTTGGGGATGGCACCTCGCTCATGAGTACATCAGCGGTACCTTTACATGTCAGGGATTCGAACTGGCGACTTTCTGATCACAGGGTGAACACCCTAACCTTTATGACACCAAGTGCATTTGACCCATCCATGAAGGTGCAGGGGGTAACTGACTTGGGGATGCAGCGCCTGGGGATGATACTTTTCTCTTGAGTACTCAAATCACTTCGGGATGTGAGCCAGCAACTTTCCGACCACGGGACGAACTCCCTGTTACGCTACCAACTGCCCCAATCGACCACCAACACCTCAAATTCAAGTGCAAGATTCTTCATCATAATGGAAAACTGGCACAACTCGTCGTGACTTGACACTGCCAGTTTGTTACCTTTTCTAGACCACGCCACACCCACCACAGGCCGAAAATCCAAGTTTAAAAATCCGCTCCAGCCTATTAAAGTTTCCAGCTTCACTTTCAGACTAATTAGTGAGTTCTACACATCTCACAGTGAACAAACGCGAATGGGGATTTTAGGAAAAAAGTAGACAGAAATAAAAGAAAACAGATGGGATCGTCACAAACTAGACCCACTCTTACTTTCTGAGATTTAACATTTGCTGCATTTAACCTTGAACCTTGATTTTATTCTAATACTCACAAATAAGTACAATCCCAAACGATAATGATTTCTAACAGAAAACAGACGCCTTGGCTTTCATTTTTGATCCAGCACTGAAAGAGTAAAAGAACAATTTAATTAAATCTCACAAACTCTAAAAAGATATTCGAACACCAATTCACCATTGGCCAATGAAAGACATGAAAGCAACACTCCTAGTTTCCAAACTCCAAGATTTAACATTCTTCAAGTACTTAAAATGAGAGGTACCTACATATGAGGTACTGCACCTCCAGACCCTGCAGTATCTTCTGGAGGAAACAGACTGAAGTGAAGTGAGTGAATGTTATTGGGAACACTCCACAGCACACCACAAAGAAATGTGACTCTGCATTTGACCCATCCATGACAGAGCAGTGGGCAGCTGACATGGGCAGCGTCCCAGGAAGTAGTGCTTGGTAGGCTGGTCCGTTTGCTCATGAGTACCTCAGTGGTACCTTTACTGGTTCGGGTTCCGTAACCGTTACGCTACCAACTGCCCCGGAATTGTTGAAAGATTTTGGTTATACAGTCGAGTGTGCTTAAAAAAGCCACTTTGAACGCTACCTAATGACTAGGATAAGATGGAGATTGCACCTTTGCAGGAGTGAAGAGAGACAGAGAGAGACGGCCGACTGCTTTCAGCTCTGCTCCAGCTCCTCTTAAGTCTCAGCAAATTGAGGAAGGTGCTGTAGTGGAAGGACGAAAAACTGTTTCACAGAAGAATAATTCCACAGTAAAGCCGTTGCTATAGTTTTTATTAGAACCAAGCACACTAACACTCACTCTCTCTTTCTATCTATCTAATTATCTATCTGTCTATCCATCCATCCAGTCTATCTATCTATCTATCTATCTATCTATCTATCTATCTATCTATCTCTCTCTATCTATCTCTCTCTCTCTCTATCTATCTATAGTGACTATCTATCTATCTATCTATCCATCCATCCATCTATAGTGACTATCTATCTATCCATCCATCCATCCATCTATAGTGACTATCTATCTATCCATCCATCCATCCATCCATCTATAGTGACTATCTATCCATCCATCTATAGTGACTATCTATCTATCCATCCATCCATCCATCTATAGTGACTATCTATCCATCCATCCATCCATCTATAGTGACTATCTATCCATCCAGCCATCCATCTATAGTGACTATCTATCCAGCCATCTATCCAGCCAGCCAGCCATCTATAGTGTCTATCTATCCATCCATCTATCCATCCTGTCTGTCTATCCATCTATAGTGTGTATCTATAGTGTCTATCCATCAATCCATCCACAGTATCCGTCTATCCATCGATCTATCAATCCATCTGTCTATCTATGCATCCATCCATCCGTAGTGTGTCTGTCTATGTATCTATCATGTCTGTGTCTATCTACCTATTCCCTCTTTTCTCCCACTCTCTTCCTTTATGCTTCTCCCTCCCCTCACCTTCTCTCCATCTACCTCTATTTCTCTCTCCATTACTCTATTTTTATTCCCCTTCCTCTCACTAACATTCTTTTTTGCTTCCTCTCACTCCCTCCCTTCACATCCATACTCACCACTCTCTCACCCCTCTATCACACAAACACACACTCATTCTCCCTCTCTCCCTCAGTCTTTTTATCCATCCATCCCCCTAACCATCCACTTCTCCGTCCCCCTCCCTAACTCAGTGGTAATACACCGACGTCAGCTCCACTATAAACGCTCAGAACAGTGAAGTAAATGATTTGGCTGTATTGTTATGTTGTCTTGAACTCACTGCAAACTATACACATGGCATGAAGCGTAATGAAGTAATGAGTCAGAAGACGAGCAGGCAGACAGTACTGTTGCTGCGATCAACATTTGGTGAGAATGAAATTATCAGGCTAAACACATCAGGCGGTGTAGAGGTGAGAGTTTAGGGTGAATGGCTAATTAGTCCTAATTCATGCTAATGCACCTCTCTAATATTGACAGCATGATGCATAAACATGAAATGGCTCATGCATGCATTTATGACCCATTTGTTGACATATGATTCTTTTGCACGCACACACACACAGACACACACACACACACAATCACTAACTGAACAACAAAGTACTCGGATGTTTACTGCTACTAATAAGCTGTTCTTAATGGGCCCATCTGCATGAATTTGATGAATTACCACAGAACACTATTAACAGTATTAATATACAATCAGGCAAAGTTTTCACAAAAAAAATGAGTCCATATCAAAGGAAGTGTATAGAGGACATAAAACTCACAGTAAAAGATTCCTTACAAAGAAAAGATTCCACTAAAATGCACCATTAGAACACTACTACAGGGTTGAAGAAGAAGCAGAAGCTGTTTTAGCGTTTGCTATCAGGCAGAAGGTTCCGTACCATCATGACTAAAATGGAGGGATTTCTGTATTATACATGAAAATTGTTTTTATTTTCTACATTGTAGATTAATATTAAAATCAAAATTAAGAAGGAACACATGGAATTATGCAGTAAACAAAAAAGTGTTGAACAAACCAGAACATTTTATGTTTTAGATTCTTCAAAGTAGCCACCTTTCCCTTTGACGACAGCTTTGCACACTCTTGGCATTTTTTCAATAAGACTCATGAGGTAAGGTCCTGCAATGGTTTTCCAACAGTCTTGAAGGAGTTCCCAGAGATTCTGAGCTCTTGCAGGAAGCCTTGCCTTCACTCTGCGGTCCCTTATCCCAAACCAACTAAACTGGGTTTAGGTTATAGTATAAAACATATTCTAGTTTGTTTAACACTTTGGTGCTTACTGCATAAATTCCATATGTGTTCCTTCATTGTTTTGATGTTTTCAGTATTAATCTACAATGTAGAAAACAATAAAAAAAAATTTAAAAAAAACATTGAATGAGAAGGTGTGCCCAAACACATACATACACATATATATACACATACACATCTGATATGAACAGCAATTAAGCATTAAAAGCATTTCCCTGTCATTACAAAAATACTTGATGCGATGTCTTAAAGTTTGCTTTAATTTGCTTGTTTTCAAAATATGCTCACACACGCATGCTAAAAACTAGTGGTGAGTCAAATTTTGTTTACACTTACTTAGAATTTCAGTATTCCTTCAGTTTGGTTGAGTAGAAACTGAAGTCATTACCATTTTCCACTGTTATGGAGTAATCAACAGAAAAATTAAGTAAATCTAAAAGTACACATTGTTCCATATCAGATTGCTAAATCCATGCATGTCCACATCACAGACATTCTAGATAAAAAATTGTGCTTAAGAACACAGGGACAGACTCAGCTCCAAATATGTGAAATTCCAAATTTGATGATGGCCAGATCATGGCAGAAATCACCATCAAGTTGATGATTAAGGTAGAGTCAGACTTTACTAGGACACCATACTCCTAGAACCTAATAAAGTGGAAGCTTAAAATATTAAGGGCTGGTTTCTTGCTCAAGGATTAAGCCTAGTCTTGGACTAAACTGTAGTACCAATGACGTTTTACCATTCAAACTCAAAGTTAGTATAAGACTAGGCTTAATCCTCGACTGGGAAATTGGACGCAAAAGTACTATTATATAAATGGACAGACAATATTAATTCCCCTAATACTGACAATCAGCTGACTCAAAATAAATATTCTTTTTAGTACAGAAACAAAAAGGATAAATGCCCATGCTGGCCTTCGTATGTCAGCAATAACCACTTACAAGCTGTTCAAAAGAAAACGTTCAAGTGCCTCTGCCATTTATGTAAGGGCAAAGTGACCACTCAAGAACTTCTATGAAATAACACTAGACAAACAGCGATTTAAAAAGAAAATAATGTCAGTCCTCCGTCTATCCTCAGTGACTCCTTCTCCCTCATTCGCCAGATTGCTTTTGAGGCTGTTCTTAAGACTGAATTGAAGGAATAAAAGACTTTGATTCTATAGACTGCTGTCGAATACTAAAATTTGATCACTGGGCTCAGTGGGGAGCTGCAGTGCCACCGACCATGCAATTATCAAGCTCCCTAGTCACGTGCCGCCTTCCAAGACTTTCAGCACCCTTCATCCAACACATCCTTCATTTTCATACTCAACTCTGCCTGCACAAAAGAAAATTTGTTATTTTTTTATGTGTTTGTCTCACTTAGCAAATGCGAGCTTGCACACGGGCTGTGTCCTGAGCCGCGTACTGCTGCACTTATTTAATAGTATGGCAGGTAAGACGCTCTTATTGTACTTTTCTATATGGTAGTATGCATCTCAGGAAATAGCCGGGGTTGTAACTTAACGGCTCTCTCCTCACTAGGTAGTGCACATGGAGTGTCACACATGCCCTATTTCACTTGGTACACCACATAGGGTGGGAAGTGACCTTTTCTTAAAATGTTGTGCACTACGTTCGAAATGCTCTGCCCTCGCTTGACTCGCTTCACTTCATGCTCGCTTGACTTTGTGCTGTGTTAGAAATGTCAGAACTATGGCGTTATTGTGCGGTGAAACTTGGCCAAGCAAAATATTGTGTCTTTACATGCAAATAATTTTTAGATTGTGCACCCCTAAAAGCAAACACACTTGCTGAATTAATTTAGATTTCATATAATTTAGACTTCTTAGACACTGAACTGCTCTGATCTTAATGATTACATTTCTGCACCATCATAAATGCAAAGACAAATTGCAAAACACTGCCTTATAAACACAGCACTTATCTTCTGTTATTAGCTATTACTAATGCACTGTTCGTTGCAAACCTGGAACTTCATCACAATGTCTTTGGAGCAAGCTGCTGTGAAAAAAACTGAGATTTAAGGTTAAAAGGAACGACGATAAAAGCCAATCACCATCTCAAGTCCCTCCCGGAGGACAGTGGGATCTAATCTGCACCTCATTTTCACGCTCTCATTTGGTAAGCATATGCAAAGCAGATTAACGAACACGGGAGTAAACATCTGAAGGAGTTTGCCCACGTTTTTTTTCACCTTCCCCCAGTAGGTTGTTTTCTCTGTGTCCTCAACGAGCAGGAAATTTCATTTGCAAGCAAATAGCATTTGGGCCTTGTGTCTCACGCTGTGAAGCTGCGGAAGCACAACCTACTCAGGGCATAATTGTGCTGGTCCCAAACACCTGCTGTGAGTCCAGAAAAGGGAGTATGCATGGGGTGGTAGCGGGGTGAAGGTCGTGTTGGTGGGAAGAAGGAGGATCGTAGAAGATTCCACTTCCTGTCAACCGGTCATCAGCAGCATAATAGATTGTTTCCGTCATCATGCATGCTCAATAGTCACATCACGATGACCTTATCACTTAAAATATCGTAAGTTGAGACATACTGCAGTAACAGCAGTCACTACCAGCACAGCAAGAAATGTACCTGGACGTTTGGAAGACATGCTTTTTTCACTAAAATTGGGCTTTGAAAAACCAAATCCTATCTCACAATTTCCAGGTTCGACGCCTTGGCGTTCAATTCAATTTATATAGCGCTGTTAACAACAGTCATCACCACTAAGCGCTTTACCTATAACCAGCCCAAACTCCCAACAAGCGAGCCTGAGGTGACAGTGGCAAGCAAAAACCCCCTCTAGTAGGAAGAAACCTTGAGAGGAACCAAGACTCAGAAGGGGACCCCATCATCCTCCTCTGGGCGACCGGGTGCATGAACATTAAATATACAAGTAAACAAACAAGTAAACAGAATATGCAAACTCCACACAGAAACACCCCATGGTCAAAACGGGGATTGAACCCAGGATCTTCTCACTGTGAGGCGGAAGAGCTAACCACTGTGCCACCATGTTGCCATCCTAATGTAGTTCACACACAAAATAATGTTTACCTTTAAACATGTTAATGGTTTGGTTGTTAAAAGTCCAGGATTTTTAATATCACTGTTAGTATATCACAAAAACAATTTCACACACTGTGCATCCCTGAAAATATCACCACCAACCCCAGCATTTCAACATTACACTGCTTGACATCTAACCTTTCCAGAAATGTCTTGAAACTGACTAAATTTGAGACAGATGGCTTCCTGAGAAATACTGGAAAGCATTTATTCCACCACCTGTAATCCAACCTGTGTTTTAGCTAAACACAGGGAGCGTCACTCACACCAGGTGAAATCCGATTTCCAATCTACACAGGCTTTCATTCCACTTCCCAGCCAGGAAAATTGAGGGTTTCCCCTTCATTGTTTGTGCTTTGGAGTCAAGCTGTGCTTATTTTCTTACTTCAGCATCAAAATATATCACAGCAACATATCACAGGCATGTTTTTGTCATGGTTTTATTGACTTTTGAGAGAATAAGACCCTGGAATGCATAGAATATCCGTAATTGCTCTACATTATGATCCAGCTTGTGCAGCTCAGTTATGTCAGATGTGACTGTGTTGTGTCAGTTCATCAACAAACGAAGCCTAAGAGCAAATGAATCGATGACTGGAGTTTAAGAAGATCCATTCTCAAGCTCCGAGCAGAATTAGAGGCAGCTACTCAATAGTAAAATCAATGGGGAATCTCAGTTACAGGAAAGTTTAAGTCCTAAACGAGCTCCATGACCAGTCATTTAATCTGGCCTCAAGAGCGGACATTTAATCCCAGGGCAATGGAAGTCCCAGAGCCGCAAAAGACCTCAGATAGATGGGTTTAGTCTCATTAACTGTACTGTAACTGAAGGCTTAAACTTTCACAAAGGAGGTCCCACAGGGATGAAAACATGTAAAAGTTCTGTAAATCATTTGAATCCAATATTTGGTCTGGGCCACTGACTGTTTATTTAAAAAAATCAAATGAGGATTTGAAAAATGCAAAAATTGATGTAAATTGCATTATTTTCTCCATTGCTACCATGGTAACACAAAGACAAAAATGTAACTTTGTACTCCTGCAATTTTATATTTCATTATAGTTAACGTTTAATACATCAAAAGGCTTAAACGAGGCTCATACAAAGACTAACAGCAGGGAGGCCGTGGCAGTGACCTTCACAGAGACGCTTCAACCTAAATCTTCCCCGGTAACCTGGAAATCAATTTCTCGAACGCAATTAAAGAGTAAGTAACGTAATCAGCAGTGCATTCAAGCCATCAAAAACATTATCAATTTTCCCATTAATATCATTTCAAGCAATTCTATTAGTAGCTGTTCCTAACGCAACATTGACCTCACGCAGGGGCCGCACGGAGTCACTGCGCCAAACTTACTCTCCACAGCGTTCAGGACTGAAACAAAAGGGCTGGAGTCAGAGGCTCCGCTTCAACAAAACAGAGGCGTCAGAGCTGTTGTTTACGGAGATGTTCAGACAGCGTGTGTGTTTGCACTGGACTAAAGGGCTGGAATATGCATGCTAGTCACGCTGGCTGCGATATCAAGGTTAAAGTGGAACAGAGTTTGTTTGCAATAGCGGTGGCATCAACCTGGTGGAAGCACCTCGCTAGACGAAGTACAGAGCAAACAGCCAGTGACTGGAGAGGAGTTTAGTTTAGTCTACTGAACTGCGCAGGAGCTAAATGTTAAAACAGGTTCAAAAACAACATAAACGTTATAAGTGATCAAGTTTTATCAACACAACCTACTTTTGGACTATTATTATTATTATTATTATTATTAATTATTATTGTATTAATAATAATAATAATATAATAATAATAATCTGCCTCATAGTAAACATTAGCACTTTAATATAATTATAATTATTTATAATTTTTTAGAATATTACTATTATTCACCTAGACATAATAATAATAATAATAATAATAATAATAATAATAATAATAATAATAATAATAATAATAATAATAATAATAATAATAATAATCCTTTATCATTACTAGTCTCGGTTATCATTTGTAGCTAAATTCATTCATCCATAACTGAAGTGTGACCAGCAGCCTAATAACTCCCTCCGATGCCATATATGTGTTATGCATCTCTAGGCGACATAGAACTCATGAAAGCGAGCATGATTTGAGTATTTGCCGCATAAAAAGTCACAAATACAGCCTGCGCCTACAGTAGTGATATAAAGAGAGGAAGCTCTGTGAGGGAATGGACTTTGAAGCATCTAAATGGCCTTTTTACTCCCTCTTATTATGCATTTATTTACAGCAGTGGAGAGATAAGCCCCAGAATGTGATTACCTGCACCTCCACGTTGGCTCGAGGCCTTTAGTAAACACGTGTTTTGGCTTAGATTGTGCTTGGCTTTCTCCTACAAGGCCATCCTTCCTCGCTGCTGATACCCGACCAGTTCTGTTAGGAGAATTAGAGGAAGATGAGGTTGTGAGTGAGTTATATACATGGGGGTTGGGAAATGAGTTCTTAACATGTGAGACCACACAGCTGAAACCCCCAAGTGCTGAATTCATTCATGCAGTGCTGTTTTTTAACACGGAGAACTGGAAATGAAGTGTTAATTCTATGCTGTAGGGAAGTGGAGAGAGGCTGTAAGGACCTAATTGTTCCCCAAGAGATAGAAAACTTGAGATTTCTCTAATTGTTTTTTTAGGGAGTGAAAAGGTTTGCTTTTGGTGACTGAGGTTACGATAAGGTGTAGATGAAGTATTACACCTTCATATACACTTACATCTAATCATCATGCGAGTCAACGGAAGGAGCTCATAAAGAGGAGCAAGATGTGCAAGAACACACTACTTTTACAGAAATCCATCAAAATTACAGAAGTCCACCCACCAAACTTGCCAAGTACACCGATAATCCACTTAATCATTCATCTCCCCCGTCGCTTTTAGATTCCACCTTTTCTGTATGGCAGGATAAAGGCATTGACCACTTCTCTAATCTCTATATAGATGATGTATTTACTAGCTTTTCCAGTTTATCATCTGTATACGACCTGCCTGCAACTCATTTGTTTCGGTATTTCCAAATTGGTCATTTTGTGTCAAAGTGTTTTCCTAACTTTCCAGCTTTACCGCCCAAGCAGCCTTGGGAAGAACTGCTTACACTTAATTCACAATACCATGGTGTGATCTCAAAGATATATTATCATATTTTATCATTTGGTGAGCACACATTTACCAAAACCAGGAATGCTTGGGAAGAGGAACTGGAAACTCAAATGAGTGAGGCCTTCTGTGAAAAAGTTATAGATAGGATACATTCTACTACTTCATGTGCTCGTCTTAGTCTTATTCAATTTAAAGTCCATTCCTCTAAGACAAGGCTATCTGGAATTTATCCTGATATAGTGGATAAATGTATAGATGCCATCATTCTCCTTGCCATTTAAGTCTCATATTTTTTCAGTGCCCAAGTCTTCAGGGTTTTTGGAGCGTGTTTTTTAGTACTATATCTAGTGTATTAGGTATACAAGTGCTTCCATGTCCACTAATTGCAATATTTGGTATCCATCAGGACTTAGCTTTATTAAACTCTACACAAAAGGATAGTCTAGCCTTTGCATCTCTGTTAGCTAGACGTTTCCTGCTTCTGCACTGGAAATCTGCTAGATCCCCGTCGTGTATGTGCTTCCGAATGAATGTGTGTGTCTGCGTGCTTTTTGTTTCCTTCTTTGTCTCTCTCTTCTTATTCTTGTCTTTTCTCCTCTCCAGTTCAGTAAGTTTGTTTTTTGAAAGTTACAAAATTTAAAAAAGAAAAAAATGTAAACTACATATTTTACATATTGTAAATGTTTGTTATACATGTGTTTCAATAAAAATATTTGGGAAAAATTACAGAAGTCCAACAACAAGCAACAAGGCCTATGCTTTATTTGTTTGCGATTGGCCAGAAATGTGATTTACGGGAAATCTGAGAATGACTTTCACACTATTTTCAAAAAATAATTAAGACTTCCAAAGGGTATACGTAAGAGTTAGATCAGGGGTAGGATTAGTTGTAATAGTTTCTCCCACTTAATTTGTCTAAAATCCATTACATTTTTTCCCTATGTCTTATGAAACAATAGGAGAGTCTTTGACGACGGCCCTATACACTGTGAAACAGCAGTAGACTCCTGTACCAAATTAATAATAATTATAGTCAGAAGCGGCTAATAGCGGGGTCTCAGAAAGCAGCACAAAACAGCTGATGCTGAAGAATCGAAGAAAGGAGTCAGTGAACCAGACTGCATAAATTTATGGAGCATTTTTTGGACCCCTGGAGGTCAAATCACATTGTAAAATGTCAGCTTTTGTCTGTTACATTTTTTTTGGTAATCAGAAATATTTTAGTCCTAGGAAGGACAAACTGCCAAAATTCTATTCTCCAGCAACTTTAATTTGGAATTGCCTGTGACATCTACAAAAAGACTGCCAGCCTAACATACATTTCAATTCTATATAAAAATATTACTGTAATAATAGATTTGTTTAAATATATACTGTATAAAAATATATACAATTAAGCTAAATTATCAATTGAAAAATAAGCCTTGTAGCATGTGTGAAGTGTTTATCTAAGTATTCTGAAAACAGACTGAGGCCATTGGGGCATAATAAGATGGGTTGAGGTAACAGCCAGGAAGAAGTTAAGCCGCATATTGCAAGCTATAAATGTAACAGTATTTTAATGCTCACAAACACACTCTGAAAGTATCAGATGACACTGTTTTTGACACTTGCAAATAAATAGTCTGCATCAAATTAACACTTCTAAAACTTCACCTCTTTCTTTGGCAGTTGGTAGACTTTCCTCCCGGCACCCCTCCGTTCCTTTCGACCCAAATCAGTTTTGATTCAAACCTCGCGGAATGAAGTGAATGACATCAAACATATTGTCAAAGACTAATCAGAAGACCGATTATAATGCCTCCAACGGGAGCCACTCCATGTCTAAAAAGGCGTGCCAGTAAAGGCAGTGGTTTGAATGAACGACAGCTTATTCTGTGAATAGCTTATGATTGCCAAATACCACACTTCCTTACAGCCCCGAACCACTCCACAGTGGAAATAGAGTCCCCGCCAGGCCAAAGCTTCTGGGGAAACCTTTTAACAAATAATGTCCACTTCTTCATTCTTTCACCCCACAGGGGCTCCATTAGTTCAAAATGCCATAAGCTGTGTATTTAAATAAAAGTTTGGTGGATGTCAGAATTCACATATGGCAGGTTTAAGTCATTCCTGCCTGCTTTATAGTACTTTGAGGGAAAAACCTTTGAAAAGTATGACTTTAGATGAAGTTCTGACTTGTGAAAAAGTCTACTTGAAACAAAGATGGTTGATTGTCTTCTGCATGAGTCACGTGAAGTTCGAGTAAAAGAGCTCAAATGAGTTTCAGTAAATGCTTAACTTCATATATGCTATCAATGGAATTTATGATTTATATAGGGGTGGGCCCTTAGCTACAGCCAGTCCCTCCAGGGTTTCACATGCTTTTTTTGAGTTTGTTGTTGCTTAAAATGTCCAGTTTTGTGATAGCTTTTCTAAAAAAAAATTGCAGTGCTTTTAGGTTTACATTTGTTGCAATAAAGTTGCGGAAAGAAGTAGCGATTTCCTTCCTTTAAAATTATTCATTAACAATTAATTTAAATGAAGGGAACAAAACTACTATACAAAACTATGCGCAACAAAACTATACTATGTTGGCTCCCGTAGTTGCGGGATAGGCGCTGGTCCCCACGAGCCGATAGGGATTAAGCAGTTCAGATAATGACTGACTGAGTGACATAACCACTATTATTTTAAAGTCAGAGTAAACTTTGTCATTTCTGCTATATACTGTACAACTATACAGAGAGACGAGGCGACATGGCTCCAGTTTACCAGTGCAAAGCACAAGGAACAAAGAACAAAGAACAAATAAGACACATAGAATAAGCAATATACAAACAGAATATAAATAAAATATCAACTTTAAACTAGAAGTAGAGAGAGAGACAATTAGGATGCAGTATTCAGCCTACAATAAGATCTTGGAGTTGTCTTTTACACTGAATGTGCATGAGGTCAGTAACAGTTTCAACATGAAAAGTTCTATACTGTAATAAATAACTGAAACAGAATCTTTTATAAAGTCTGAGCTAACATTCAAATTGGATCAAGTATGCAAATATTGTAACAGTGGCTGCGTTAACCTATAACCATTTAGTTTATTTTGAAGGTAAATCTGAAACATTTTTAATCACATTTCTTGCGTCTTCCAAGCGTAACGAGGAAGTCAGTTCGTTGACATATAGCTCAATGCTTTGCAGAAAACGATGACGAAATTGCAGAAAAGTTGCATAAATTTGTCAACGGTGAGGCTGAGAGATCACTTTAAGATGGGCTTAGCACACAACTTATTTCTCAAGCTGCAACTCTGATCTCATTTTGTTGGAATCTGACCAAACTCAAAAGGTGCAAACTGTAATGCTAGTAGAGGTTGTGTAACATAAAACTTCAAGTACATAAAAGTTCTAGAGTGCTGTAACATGGTAGGAGATGCTCCTTTGAAATCCAACCAAAAAGGGTAGATGTCTTGAGATCAACTGAACTACCAAATCTTTCCCTTCAAACTGAACATGAATAATCCTCTTTGTCATTTTCTCTTCCTTTGCCTTTCTTTTTCTCAACACCACTTCAATTAACCAGGCATCCTGACAGTAGACTGTAGGCCAAACTCCATGCCAAAACAATTAACGTACCTCTGACGGCAAAACCCTTATCTCCAGCACACTGTTCTCAATCAGTTCAGACAACCTCTCTAAAACAAACAAGGTTTTACTACAACCGCCTTTCACCTCATCCTGGAGAAACATCTAAAAAAGACTTACCTCATGCGAAGCCTTCTTCACGCTTTTGCCAAGTGCTGGGATGAATCAGGGACTGACTTTGCCAAAACAAGATGTAACAAACCAAATCCAGACGTGTTAAAACAAAGTTAAGCAAAGGAACTGTAAATATAGACTGTACCAATAAGGAATAATGGAACGGAACAGCTACAACAAACACAAAACCAACACCTAGGCAATTTAACGACCAAGTGTGGCACATTAGCAAACAAACAAGACAAGGACGATGAAACAGGGCCACTAATGACCTGACAGTGGCCACTAGTGGCCTGGCAGGGCATCACAGGCCAGATGATGAGAGGAACATTGCCTCATTGATAAAACAGTGCAAAGAACTCCAATTAAAAATGGTGTATACAAAAAACTTGGGCCAGTGCATCCATTATGCAACATAAGACAAGATTGTCACTGCAGTATTTATGTTGTTAGTAGTCAAACTTATTATTTCACACCTTGATCACAATAGTTCAGTCAACACACTGACATTTAAACACAGCAGTGTGAGACAGTGTAAAAAGTGTAGTTTTGATTTAATTTTACCACTGAAAAGTAATAATAAGGAAATGAAGGAATAATTATTACTCATACATCCCTTCATTTTCTGAAGCGCTTAATCCCTATCGGAGTGGTGGGGAACAGAGCATATGGGCCTACAGGCCTGAGGCAGGGACGAACCCTTGGTGGGGGATACACACTCACATCCACACCTAAAGGGGCAATTTAGAGTAACCAACCACCCTAGAACACATGCTTTTGGACAGTGGGAGGAATGAGAGCAAACTCTACACAGAAAGACCCCATGGCTGATCCGGGATCGAACCCAGGATCCTCTTGCTGTGAGGCACACACTCCTCTTCCCACTTTATTAGAGCCAGGCGATTCATGACTCACCCAGATCCATTAAATAACTGACGAGTCACGAATCTGAGGTCCTCATTAACCCCAATCCATCAAGTCCTAACTACACCATGACTAAAATATAAACCCCGTCACGTACATACATCGTATAATCATTTCAAACTCATTACAAGATCAATACAGCCATAGTATCACGTTTAGCTGCTAAAAATGTCATAACTTACAGTTTGTTTGCACCACCACACTCAAAAGAGGAATCCCCTAGGAACTTCCTACAGACTTGAATCCTCTTTATAGACTACGGGACTCGTGTCAGTCGCTAATCACAGCTGGCCATAGGGAGCGCACATCTGTTTACGTTTGTTGCCAATGAGACGTGAGGGGCCAGACATATGGCTTGCTCGGTCCGGATCTGGCCAGCGGGCCGCCATTTGGGGACCACTGCTTTAGGAGGAAGCTCAGCTGAAGTGTGGACTAGACTCCCAGACCAGAGCTTAGGTGACACCTTACCATGCCTATGAACAAATAACCTTAACTGGTTGTGTTCCAGGATTGCAATGTAAGACAACAAAATGTGATTGTACAAAAAGCATAAAAGAGCTTCTGACCGTGGCTTAGGCTTAGATTTTAAGGAATAAAAGAAAATAGAAATAGGAGCCTGCATACCTTGTAATTCATTAACAGTGTGGAAAAAGCCACCAAAGTCACAAGGATATGTTTCACAGAAGGCAAAGAAAGAGCGGTTTTCATCTACAAAGGCTGCCAAGTTGTCAAAAATAACCCTCACTGGCCATTTCTGGGGCAAGGTCAAGCCGGATCATGTCTATACGTTCCGGAACAGAGAAGACACAGGAAGTTTGAGAGACACACTCATCCTGCACTGTTCTGCATCTGACTGAATATGACACTGGCTATTTTGGTTTGTCTTTTGGTTAACTAACAAAAGTGGAACAACTGCTGCTTCAAATCAACCTACTCACATGATTACGATCTCTTAAAGCTCCCATATTATGCAAAAATTCATTATTTCTGTTCTTTGGACATCATTTGGGTCTGTGCTGCCTCTACACACACTAAGTTTGATTAAAAATGGTAATTTGTGTTAGTATTTATTCACTAATGTCAGAAATCGTGAGATTAAACTAGGCGTTTAGATTTCTCCCCTACGTCTACATCACAGTAGGGGATATTTGAATAACTCCACCCTCATATCTGAAAAGCTCCGCCCACCAGGTAGAACTGCTAGTGCCTCCTGATCCGCCATGTTTTCTAGCAAACGCTTGCATAGAAATGAAGAGGTCTACCGAGGGAGTGTTGTGTTGAACATGTATGGCTCTATGGATGGCCTGTTAGCAGCAGCCGTGTGGATTATTTTCACGTGAGGTAAACTCTCGCCGTGCCGTCTACAGCCCAGTTCCGGAGCGAGGGGCGTGCGTGGGCAGCAGTGGCTCATTTGCATTTAGGAATACTAATGAGAAACAGCATGTTCTGAAAGGGACTGAAATAGAGGAGTAAAAAGCAGGTGAAGATGCCTAATCTGGGAGGTGTTTCCAGCAAACTACTTCAGAGACATGTTTAGTGGAGCTAACAGATCTATTTTAACTTGAGAATAAAGAGTATAATGTGCGACCTGTAAGAATTTAGAACAAAGTTATTCATGATCTTATAGACTGTAGTTTTTCTGGTAGAGAATGAACTGTTCGATTTTCAGGGATTGTTAGTGTATACAGTTGTTGAACTCCAACCAAAACATTCAGTCTCATGTTCAGTGATGTAGAGTATTATTATTATTCCTTACATTTATATAGCACTTTTCTCACACCCAAAGAGGTTTACAGTTGAGAACCGGACACAACAAACTCTCAGATATCCCGGGGAACAGCGGCAGCCATTTTGCCCACAGCATACACTCTCCCAGGCTATTAACTCACATTCAAAGACGCACTGACACACTGAGAAACTCACACACACTCACACCTGAGAAACTTTAGAGTAGCCGATCAACCTAACTGTGCTGTTGGATAGTAGGAGGAAACCGGAGCACTCTGAGAAAACCCACGTAGAGAGCACACAAACCCCACACAGAAAGACCCAACACACAACCTGTGGATCGAACCCAGGACCTTCTTGCTTACTAGTGCTAACTAGAGAAATCCACTTCATCTCTGTACCTAAATTTTATTTTGAGTACTTTGTACTTGGTCTGAGAGTTATCAATTATAAAAACTTCCAGATTGACTAAAATTAAAATGCAATATTAATAAAACTATTTATTGCACATTTTTAACAGTTGTTAGCTGTTACATTTCACACTGTCATTTCCTTCTGAAGTGAGTGAAAAGGTTAATTTTCTTTCTGAACCTAATACTGAAGGGGTGTCGTTGACCCTGTAGGCTTCAAAATCCTAAATTTGGAATTAATGCTGCATGACAAAACGTGTTCCAGTTACTCCATGTCAACATAACGGTATCTCGGGCCACAGACATTTTATTTTTAATATCAGAAACTTTAGTACTTTTACTCAAGTAGTGTTCTTTTGGAAGAGTCAACTATTGGGATGATGGTGGTCTAGTAGTTATGATACTTGCCCCTTTGGAACAAGAGGTTGTGGGTTCGAGTGCTACCTCCAGAACTATCATCAGTGTGTCTCTGAGCATGACCCTTAACCCCAAGTTCCTGCCAAGAAATTGTACCTAAAATTAGTAAAATGGATGTCACTCTGGATACGAACGTCTGCTAAATGGCGTAAATGTAACTATTACTAAATCATTTTCTTTGTGAGAGTTGGCCCCATGATCAGAAGGTCGCCGGTTCAAGTCCCGGACCGGTAAAGGTACCACTGAGGTACTCACTACAAAGGGGCCCATCTTCAGGCACTAGTTTCTGGACGCTGTAGTGTGTTCACAATGACAAATACTCATTCAAATTCAAGCTATGCATTGTAGGTAATCTAAATATTTCTGTCTCCAAAATTCAACTGTCAAAAACTTTTAACAATTGGTATGAACAAACTCTCGGGTAACTCAAGTTTAGCTAAATCCTATAATGACATGCTTCCTTTTTTTAGGCCATGCCTGTCTTTGTGCAACTCTGCTGTTTGTTGTTGAGAGGAAAAACAGGCAAAGAAGAGCGAGTCAGATCCGCCACAGCCCATCATGCGCTAAAGCCACAGTGTGGAAGACAGCGCAGACCAATCAATACTTGTCCGAAACACACCAAGGAAGTTAAATCCAATTACCTAGAATACTTCTGAAAGTCAAAACAACACTATTTCTCATTTCTTTTGTTGTCCTCACTCTGTTCTTCACCTCAGTCTGACAGACGGTCAATTTATTTGACGCGTGGAAACGCTCAAATCTTTGATGAAATAACAAGGATTATTTCTATTTGAGATCAATGAGTAGTCGGAAGGGGAGACTTTGTGGATGACAAATACTAACTAAAAAAATGTGTTATATGGACCATGCGAGAGAATCCACATCACAAACACACATCAGGCTTCAAGATAAAATGGCATGCATGAAGTATTGATGTTTGGTCTGACAGTAGTTTTTTTCTTACAGCATTCTTTTGTTCAAGGAACTTCACTTCACAGTAAGAGTTTAGTCCAATTCAAGAATTGAGCAACAAAAATGATGCCCCTTTAATCCCAATAGAACAAGTATTAAAATGGACTGAATCTTGTTCCATCAGGAAAATAATAAATGTTACCACGGACCAGGGTCTATCCCGGGAGACTTACGGGCGCAAGGCAGGGACCAACCCCAGGCAGGTGACAACACACCGCAGGGCACACACACTCACTCATTCATTCACACCTTACGGGGGCAATTTAGAGTCGCCAGTTAAGTGAAAGTGAGTGATTATTTGTCATTGTGAGCACATCACAGCACACAGTGCACCACAACGAAATGTGACCTCTACATTTAACCCATCCATGAAGGAGCAGTGGGCAGCTAACCAGCACCCAGGAGCAGTGCTTGAGGACGGTGCCTTGCTCATGAGTACCTTTACCTTTAAGTGGTAACTTTACCGGCCCTGGATTCGAACCTGCGGCCTTCTGATCACAGGGCAACCACCCTACCGTTACGCCACCAACCTATATTGCCTGCCTTTGGCCGTCCCCAGGGTTCGAACCCAGGACCTTCTCGCTGTGAGGTGGCAGCGCTAACCACTGCGCCACCGTGCCGCCCTATTAGAATTCAAAATAACAATGAAAATCTTTATATCACCAAAGTAAAAGCTGTTCCTAGGCAGATTATTCTATTATATACTGTACTAACCTGGGCAAAAAATAATGTCTATCACAGTGAAACATAATATTTTAAAGACTCACATCAAGTTGAAAATAATGTGGAGTTGCAACAAATACCGTCATGTCCTACTCTGAGCATAGGGTATAGTAAAGGAACCGAGAGATAAGCAAGAGACTAGTCTCAACTAAGGTTCACACGATCACAGTTTCTTTTCATGCATGTAAAAGGTGAAAATTAGCCTATATTTAATATATCTGTACGTTAAAATACATATGCAGCAATGAAAGTTCTCTTTATCGCATCAATTATTACCTAATTAAGTCCCAACATCTGCAGGCGTTAGCTGGGGATATTAGCGCACAGTCTATATTAGTCCCACAAGCCATCTTGCATGAGTTGTTACAAATGGTTTATGTTAGGAAGAAGGGCTAGATGTAGATGTTGTAGCCAATACTTAAACCAGAATAAAATATCTACAAATATAATCTGAGATCATGGTGACAACACCAATGGTAGTATATTTCCATAGTGGACAATCACATCCAATCATATATATGGGCAGCTGGTAGTGTAACTGTTAGGGAGTCGGCCCCGTAATCGGACGGTCGGGGGTTTAAAGGTGCAGTCCGTTTGCCTTCAGATCTGAGATACAGTTAACAAGATTCCGTCACATCCGCTAAAAACAGTGAAAACCGTGTTGGATGCGATCCATTTGAGTTCATTGATATTTCACATCGTCATCGCCCTTTATAAGGAGTTCGGAAGTGTTAAAGTCACATGACATCATGGTCAAAGATCAAACCCAAAAAGGGCCAAATTAACCTCAAATCCCCCCCCTTTGTTCCCAAAAGACTGCGACGCTGGCTCAGATGTGAGCATCCCTGAAACCCCTGATCCTGAAACCCAGGACCTTCCCGCTGTGAGGCGGCAGCGCTAACCACTGCCGGATCAAGGCTGTTAATCAACCTGTACGTGAATGCGATGAGCAGTCACATTTTGCTTTCAGATTTTCATTCCACACATTTTTTCTGACGGCTGCTCCTCCGGTGCTTGTATACACGTTTTTGATACGTGCACTCGTTCGCGAGTTCTGTCCATTTTTGCATCCGTTTCTTTCCCATGAAGCTGAAATTTCGACACTTTAATGCACGGTCCCCGTTCTTCACAAAGCCATCAAACTCGACTTGATTCCCATATCTGTAACCTCCATGACCCGCACCCGTCTTTTTCATCCTTTTTATCTGTCGTTTATTTTACCCCATAGGAACTCATTTGTTTTTCTCCCATTAAGAACACATGGGATTTGGGACTCGAAAGCTTTCCTTCACCTGTATTCGCACGAGAATCAACACGGTCCTTATGCTACATCAGTACCACCTCACTTAGCACAGATCTGTTTTGACCCACACTCGTCTTTTTCTTGCTTTTATCATCCCTCGTTCTTTCCCCTTTCACTTCAATGCATTTTAATGAAAGTCTTTCTTTGATCAGCTACAAGATTTGAGCAATCATATTAGTGTTTTCTTGCGGAAATGCATCTACCTTAAAATTAAAAAAAAAAAAGTTACATTTGTGGTGCATCCCTAAAATCTAGGTAAAGACCCCCAAAATCTTGCTTGTGGTTCTGATACACCTCCAAAAGAATTTCCATCATTACAATGTGGCTCTACAGCAGATAAAGCTTTTCAAAGACCATATCTAATCATTTATGTGGATAAAAAGCCAAGCATGTGAAAGCACTGAGGTGTGGATGATGCAATAAATGTCAAGCTAGATTGATGTGTCCTTCGATATAATGTTATCCAATATTTTCCTGCATAGAATTACAGCATGCACTATAGCCCTTAATGCTATATGTAGGGCTATTCAAAGCCCTTGAAGCTATAATTTAGCTGCTGGATGTGGTGATAGTGTCTGGGAAACTTTGTTTGGAGAGGGGGGAGGGGGTTGAGGTACGGTGTGTGTTCGTGTGTGATATGTGGTAATACCAACCTCCCCTTCATATAATGGGCCGAATCTCATCCATGTTGTAATTGAAGTGGGATGGATAAACAGTGTCTGCATGAAACTAAATCTTGCCTATCTTTAATTTTTGGCTTGTGCATTGATATCATTTCTAATAAACCAAGGGTCGCTCAAGATTCGAAAAAGGTTTCAAATAGGTTCTCTTCTTATATCTGAGTACGTTATGCAGTCATAAACGGCAAATATTTATCACATACAGGACACTGTGTGTGTATAATCAGACGTTTGACAGGGCCAAGTTCCCATTTTAAAGACCCACACATACTGAGGAGGTGTTTGTCCGTTGCTCTCAACCCTGCGACAAGATAAACTAATTCTGGACCGTTCATCAGAGCCACACTTGAAGCCAGGGCTCAGGGGACACCTGACCTGCTTTAACCATCTTCAGCAGCACCAATACGTCAATCCAATCTCTCAGGAAACTTGCGAGATTGGGTGCTTATGAGGGCAAAAAAAAAAAGAAATGATAAGAAAAACTATATCTGCCAATTTTCTATTTTCTGCCTGGACTAGGGACCAGACACGAGTTTTAAAGGCTTTTATTAACAAAAATTAAGTTGGCAAAAGCTAATAATATTGGAATTATGACCGATAATTGCTTCTTTTATTTTTCTTATTTTTTAAAGCCATTGGCGTTGGATCTTTAGATTTGCCTGATATTTTCAGCCGATATTTGATGACGTATTAATTGTACGTCGGGAAAGGTAGCGCTTGTGCCAGGCATGTCCAAAGTCCGAGGTGGGATTTCACACGGCCACGAGCAAAATCTCTTCTTTTCAGGCTCAACTCTGCCTGCACATACGAATATTTTTTAATCGAAGTAAATTGCAGGTTTGCATCACTTAGCGAATGTGAGCTCGCACATAGGGTGTGTCCCAAGCCACGTACTGCCACTTAATAGTGTGGTAGGTAAGGCGCTCTAATCATGCGCTAAACAGCCGTGGTTGTAGCTTAACAGCTCTCTACGCACTAGGTAGTGCACATGGAGTGTCACACTTGCCCTATTTGACTTGTTACACTACGTAGGGTGGGAAGAGACCCTTCCTCGACTCTGCATTCATGCTCGCTTGACATGGCGCTGTTAGAAATATCAGAGTTATGGCGCTATTTTTTTAGCAAAATTCAGAGCGTGCAGTGTAACTTTGCCAAGCAAAATATTGTGTCTTTATGCGCGCAACTCTGCCTGTGTTCGCACTCGAATCTGCCGTCCTCATTTAGCGGCATCGGGAGATGAAAATATCGGAATCCGACGATAATTGCCTTACTACTTCCTAAAGCTTTTTTCCAAACACTAAAACTATGCAGCTCATCATCACATACAAAAATGTGCACCTGAAAGTCACAAAAGTCAAATAATGACCTGTCCCCCCCCCACCCAACACACACAATCACACACACAATCACACACACAATCACACACACAATCACACACTCTTCTCCATTGCTGAATGAATATTAGACTTCCGTTAAATAACTGACAAAAATGAACCCAACACAATGAACACTGAAAGCACCAGTCATTAACATCTTTGATTTCTTTCTCTTGCTTTTTGCTAGTGCCACCAGACTCAACATATTGACACAGACATTGAGAGAGAATGTGAGACAGTTTGGGAAAGACTAAGTATGAAAAACAAAGAAATATTTGTCTGAGAAAATAAAGAAATCTGATCATTGAACTTGCTGTCCACACATTAAATGTGTTTTTTTTGACATCGTTTGCTAATAGCATCAGATCCAGTGTGCCAGTCTGTCAGAATGTCATAACACAGAGGTCTTGAGAGAACTAAACTAAGAACTAAATCACCAGATAAACGCCCTGAAGCAAGAAAAACACAAGAAACAAATCCAGCTCATTTAGGTCAAAGGTTATCCATTTAAATAATCCCTGGTTCATCAAACAAACAAAGAGCATTTGCACTTGTACAGAGATCTGGCTGCTTGGATTTACCAGTTTTTTCCTGCAGGAGCTCTTCTTAGGTCTGCTCATCTAGAATTCTTCTCTTGTAACCCTCATATCTGTCTCTGCAGATGAAAGAAATAGAGGCCTTTCATCCTGGTTCTGACCTCTCCTGTCCTTCAGCACAAATAAAAGCTGAGAACAATCTATTCTTTTTGATGCTCCGTCTCTAGTTAGCCGCCGATCTCGCCTGACCCCTGCCACGGGACACCTGGGCCGGGCACATAAGACCAGGAAAGTCTCTGTGTATGATTCCCACTCACTGTACACTGGTTTTGTTGTATTATTTACAGGAAAATAAAGCTATTTTAGAATCAGTTCAAATTAGTTTATTGTTAAATCTCAATCAAAGCGATTTACTTGCACAGATAGTGTCAGATAAAGTGACCGATAACTTTGATTTAATAATAATATAATAATTAATAATATTCTTGAATGGCAAAAACATTGTTGAATATACGTATATATATTAGAAATATATTAAATTATAAATATAATAGCACTTTTTTTCCCAGTATATACAATTAGTATTAATTCATTCATTCCTCGAACAACTTCATCCCAATGGGGTTGCAAGGGACTGGAGCCTATTCAGGGACCTTACAGGAGGTTGCAGAGTAGGGGAGCAACCCTGGGCAGGTGGCAAAACACTGCAGGTATATATATTAAATATCATTAATTATTATTATTATTATTATTATTATTATTATTATTATGGCTGGCTAATGTGTGTATTATTATTATATATTTTAATTATTTTAATTGTATTAAAATAATAAAAAGCATTAAAAAGAAAAATTACCAATTTGTTACATTTTTTATATTTTACAGCCTTTTAATGTTTTTATCTAGACTTTCTACTCTTCATATGTTAGATTTATTTTTGTTTACCCTCTTCCTAGAATAAAATGTTAATAATGATATAAAAATATCAGTAAAGATCAATGTCAATGAAGTAAGAAAGCTCCACTGGAGTTTCCCCCAATCTCACACAGATTTGGTTTTTCACTCAGCATTATCCTTTCATCTTCCCCCATACCTTCCTTTTCCAAGTACATGCAGCTGGCAGGAGCTGAAACCCACCACCCCTAATTAATACCAACTTGCACCAGCATGAATATAACAAAATAGCCACGGGCTGCCAGGAGCTAGGCTCATTTTCATGGAGGGCTAAATACAGGCCAAAGGAAAGAGGCCATTTTGGCTCAAACTTTAGAAGTGCAACTCGCTCAACCTGCCTCTCACTACGCCGCGTCAGTGCCGGGTGGCTCTCACCGAGGTCTCCAGATGTTGTTCCTGCCCTTGGAAAACGGGAAAATGACAGATATATTTTAAAGCAGGTTGTAATGATACTTGGTCCTCTACTGCGTGTCCTATTTTTCCTCCCTCTCTCTAAGCTACAGCTCGGTCTCCTCGATGGGTCGTTATCATAGTAAAAATAAATTAGTCCACTTTAACCCCCATGAATCATTTTTCAAAAGGCACCTTTCCTCGTAGATGCGCCCGTTCAACGTCTAATTTTAGGCGTCACGCGACATTAAAGAGCCGAGCTCCTCCATCTCAAGAAAATGCCTCCGATCTCTCTGACTTCTTACTCTGGCGGTCGTACAGAGCCTAAAGGATTAATTAAAAGTGAATTCAGGTGAGTGATTATTTGTCATTGTAGACACACCACAAGAGACAGCACATAGTGCACCCTGGCAAAATGTTTGACCCATTCTTGAGAACAGTGCGTGAGCTGACAGGTAAGCGCCGAGGAGCAGTACTTAGGGACCTTGCTCATAGGCCCACCTCAGTGAGCCCACCGTCACAGGTTTAACTCCCTATTCGTTACACTACCAACTGTCTCTATAATGTTCTATAAGAACATATAGTCAAAAACACCAGAAGTGTAACCTTCTCCAAAACATGAGAGTATGAGATGTATGATTTACTAGTATTCACTTTTCATAAGATGCCCAAACATGTTGAAAATCTTGAAAAATTAATCAAATTAAATACATGGATTCAGTAGTGAAACAAGATTGCATGTCACAGACCACCTGCACTGTTGCCGCAGACCAACGAGGGGCCGCTGACCACCAGTTCAAAACCTGCGGTCTAGTGCCTTCGATTTTGGATTTAGCCTATAATTTAGTCTTCAGATTGTTCTACACTGATATCAGCCCAAATAAAAGCAGAACAAATGGGCAAAAAAGCTGACCAACATAATAGCATATTATTACAAAATTCATATAAAGATTTACCAAGCACTGTAGAAAATAAAAATGTTTCTCAGAAGCAACACATGTACACGTGAATTTGTGCTTTTTCTAGTGGCGACTGTTCTCTTGAAATTAAAAACATTATGAAAAAACTAAAACATTGAACCAATTGCTTTTGGTTACTGAGAGTGAGACATTCAGGGAGACCTCATATTTTATACTTTCCAGCCAAAAATCTTCTCATGTTTTTACCCTTTTGATTATTAACAAACATTGATTTATGCCGTACAAATTTCTCAAAAACATCCGACTCTCGTCATTATCTCGGTCCAGCACCAGATCAGAGTCAAATCATCATTTGTATTAAATTTCTTAACTGTCATAACTTTTCTTAAGGTCTTACCATATCTCAGCAGCATAGAATATCATAGCATTATACGGTTGTGACTCACTGTGACTACATTCAGGAAATGTGAATTATTCAAACCTTTAAAGAGATTTCTCTGGCAATTATTCTGATTTATTCCTTGTGAAAAATAATAACAGAGGAGGATTTTTTTCTGTAAATTTCTCCTTTTAATTAACATTTCAATATAAAATCAACAATGCAGACTGGCCCAACTAGTGCTGGCTGAAGAAACCTACCACCCACCATCGGGCTGAAATAGCTCTACTCAAGGGGTGTGAAATGTCTCGCTGTGTGAAACTGACTGGTTCCACCTCGTTGGCTAACATCAACAACTACTCCATTCTTCCATGCCACGTGATCCTACTTTTCTCTCTTTCTTCTATTACTGTCAAAGTTTAACTTAAAATAATTTAGACGTCAGAGATGGGGAGACCCACCATTATGAAGCATTCCATTGAAATATCGGGAATTAAGCTGTCTTGATAATTAGCAAGGGAGTGGGAGTTCCATTGTTCAAAGTGGATAGATCATGAACACAAAACACACTGCTACCCTTATAGAGCATTTCAACTTCTAAAGCATTGAGGCAGAGACCATCAGCTGAGGCGCCAACACGCCACAAGGCACGCCATACTCACACCAAGCACACACATTCACAATTTAGGAGTCACCAAAATCAACCTATAATTAATGGAAACTACACAAATATTTTTCAATTTATTTGAAGGTATTTGTGTAAAAAATATTTCCACACAGACAGAGAAAGTTTCGCTATACGACAAAGTTACTATTCCCAGTAGTGACGTCACGTCGGAAGAGAAGAAGTCACCTGTTTAACAGATCGAGACTAATGTTGCGCAAAGGCTATTCCAATTACTTCAATTTCCTAAATACAGGGATGAACCATCCCTGAGATCAACTCTGGGGGTGGGGATGTTAGGGGTCTTCATCAGGGACCAACAATGTTAGTGCTTTAGAGGCAGTATTCAGAAGCCCCCAACCTTCTTTTGGTCAACTAGACAACCGGCGTGGTGACAGTGAAATTAAATTGAGTAATTATTTGTCATTACAGCACACCACAAACAAATGTGACTCTTGCGTTTTGACCCATCCGTAAAAGCAACGGTGGGCTGGCATGCCGAGGCAGTGGTCAGGGGCGGCACCTTGCTCATGAGTGACTCAGTGGTACCTTTTCCGGTCCACTAGACCACAATCATGGCAGCTCTTGGATAAGTATAATTATAAAATAACAACAAGAATTTTTTGTTTTAAAATTATACCCACTGTCACGTTTCATATCGCCATGGTTCCCCGTGGTGTGACGAGTAAAGCTTGCTTAGAAAAATAATGTTAAGTCAATCGTAAAAGATAGTCAGTATTATTAACAGTTGTTTAACATTTAAGGTAATTTATTTGCAAGTTAAACTATTAATTAGCTTATTAATAGTTTAACTTTAACCATTTAATATCTGCATTTCTCGTTTCTTTTTGCTTTGTAAGCTCCAGACCCAACTAGGCTCCTCCAAAACCTTTGACTTTTGGTGGGAGATGGACTGGGTAGAGCTTTCATTACTCCAAGAAAAATAATTATTTAAGAGAGTAAATAAAGAGATGCATCTGGGTCACAACTCTGCCTGTTCCAAGCCTAAGCCCGATTACTTGAATATTGACACAGCAGGGCTCGTGTGTGTGTGTGTGTGTGTGTGTGAGAGAGTGAGAGAAGAGTGTGAGGAGAGTGAGAGTGAGTGGAGAGTGAGAGTGAGAGAGTGAGGAAGAGATGGAGAGAGAGAGAGAGAGAGAGAGAAAGGAAGAGGTGAATGGAAAGAGATGGAGAGAGTAAGGGAGAGATGGAGAGAAGGAAGAACTCTGCCTGTTCAGAAGCCTAAGCCCCGATTACTTGGGAATATTGACAACAGAATGTGTGTGTGTGTGTGTGTGTGAGAGAGAGAGAGAGAGAAGGAAGAGTGTGAGAGAGTGAGAGAGTGAGTGGAGGGGTGTGTGAGAGAGAGAGTAGAGAGTGAAATTGGAGAGAGTCATGAGAGAGAGAGAGAGAGAGAGAGAGTGAGAGAGTGAAAGAATGGTGGTGAGGAGAGAGAAGGAAAGAAATTGAGAGTGAGAGAGAGAGTGAGAGTGTGAGTGAGAGAGTGAGAGAGAGAGAGAGAGAGAGAAGGAGAGAACTCTGCCTGTTCCAAGCCTAAGCCCAGTCCATAGGGAATGACACAAGCAAGGAGAATGTGTGTGTGTGTGTGTGTGTGAGGGAGAGAGAGAGAGAGAGAGAGAGAGAGAGAAGGAAGAGTGGAGGAGAGAGAGTGAAAGAGAGGAGAGACTCACTGGGTGGAGGTGGAGATGGAGAGGTGTGGTGATGGAGTCGAGGAGAGAGAGTGAGAGAGAGTGAGGTGGGTGAGAGAGAGAGGTGAGAGAGAGAGTGGGGAGAGTGAGAGAGAGGGTGAGAAAGTGGTGAGTGAGAGAGAAGGAGAAGAGAGTGAGGTGAGGTGAGATGTGAGGTGAGAGAGAGAGAACTCTGCCTGTTTCCAAAGACCCTAAGCCCAGTGCTTGGGAATATTGGCCTAACAAGAATGTGTGTGTGTGTGTGTGTGTGAGGAGAGAGAGGGAGAGAAAGAGAGAGAAAGAGGAGAGAAAGAGTGAGAGACAGTAAATTGAACTCCAGCCATTCTAATATATTGATTAAAAATCTTTCCTAAATCTAGAGTTATAGTGATCAAGACCACCCATCGAGACCAAGTCTTGACGGGCAGAGACCGAGACAGACCAAGACTCTGAAGGGGCAGAGACCAAGACAAGACCAAGACCAAGACCAGGGCAGCACCACGCAATCACATTTTACAATAAGAGTCGAGACCAATCCACATTTACAAAGCAAACTACGTACACGAAGCAACATTAATCATGTTTATTCAATATTTCTCTCTTACATCTCTCTATAAGGAAATCACGCTTCACCAGAAGCAGTTATCCAAACTGATCACATCATATGTTAAACTCAACAAACCACAGTGGAGCACTCACCAGGGAATGAAAACTCTTTTAAAGATGAGGGTAGCTGCTGAACACCAGAACAACACGGCATGAAACACCAGATAAATGGTGAATCAGTTTAAAGTACAGCTTGGCTGCATTTTAAAAGCATGAGAGACTGCTGGTCTGTGACTAAACCGCGCGATAGAGATCTTATAATGCCCCCTCTTAATGAATGTGAGTGATGTGAAGGGGCGGGGCGGGCGGGTAACGCGGTCGGCAGTAACATCATTGGTTGCACTTGAAGTGAAGTTATCCCATTCAGCTCATTAACAGTAATATTCTCAGAATTGTGGTCTCAAAAATAAAATCCTGAGTCCTCTTTGCCCAAGTCCATGACAAGACAACTACAAATACAGCTGATTCCAAGGCAAGAGACCTTCAAGCTTCGGGTGTGAGAACTTCTAACACTAGCATACTGCTCTGTGGGACTAGAAGTCAAGCATGGAAACAGTTTTAATGTCACCTAAGGGTGTGCTGGAAATACAGAATGATGTTGTTGATGCATTTCAAACTTGTAAATTTCCAGACATTGGAGAAGCAGACAGCATCTCACATATCACTTATTTTTAATAACCTCATTTGTTCAACCCACGTCATACATCCCTCTAATTTAGCTCCACATTCCAAACGGCGCTCAAATACACAAGAAACTGTACAGATGACAGAGCTAAAAGTGATCCAGCTCCACCAACTAAAATGCATTTCTGTACATTTCTCCTGTCCGTGAAGAATATACAGGCTCTTTTTCGACCCTGAGTGTCGGTCATTGTGAAACAAACAGGGCTAGCGCCTTTTTGATAAATCGATTTTGTCAGCAGCGCTTTCCTGCCGTGCCATTTTCATTTCGAAATATGGAACAGCGTGCTTTTCCCTTTGTTTTACAATATTTTGGAGCGCAGCACATTTGCTATTCTTCCAAAGATAAAAAAGGATCTGTGATTGGAAGTAACAAAACAAGGTTGGTTTAAGGGCTGAACTGATATTATTTTGTGTCAGTTCTTCCAGAGCAAACTAAGCTGCCTCTTTTTGTCCTGAAATGTCATGTCCTTTGAAATTAAGGAGAAAAGGCAAGGGGAGGGCGAGGAGAGAAACATCTCTCTAACAGAATGGTCAAAAATTACCGAGCGAAGATAATTGGGCCCCTGCTTGTACCTCTCTTCCGTGATCTTAAAGAAACAGAACAGTGGCGGAGAGTGGCAAAGGGAATGCATAAATGAAGGGAACAAGAAGATAGTCACTTTCTCTTCTCTCCTATGACCAGTTAATGCACAAAAAAGGTATATACAGTACTATTACCCAAAAGTTTAGGCAGAGTGTGAAAAAAATCACTTTATATAAAAACAAAAACGCTTTTCAAAAATGGAAGTGTTAATCATTTATTTTCATCAATCCAACAAAAATGCACAGTGTTGAATGAAGAAAAGAAATCTAAAATCAAATCAATATTTGAGTGTGACCAACGCACGCTAAAAACAGTATCAATTCTTCTAGGTTCACTTGCTCACAGTTTTGAAGGAACTTCGGCTGGTAGGTTGTTCCAAACATCTTGGAGAACTTACCACAGAGCTATAATCCTATAATCCTACAAAATAATATAATGACTACAAAATAATATGACTAAAATCCTACAAAATCCCTGACTTTGTGCAAGTGTACCTATAAGAATTGATACTGAACTGAAACAAAAATATTGATTTACATTTTATGAAATTGACAAAATAAACAATCATTATTTATATTTCTGAAAGCATTCTTTGTTTACAGCATTTTTTTCACCTGCCTAAAACTTTTGCACAGTACTGTAGTTGTAAAATCTCTATAAACGTTTTATGCATTTTATTCCTCAAGTCAACACCTGTTTAACATCTGTTGTTCGAATTTGGATCAGTCAAGAAGCCACCGTGAAAAGTCAAAAGACTGCCAGGTGACACTGCGGCCTAATGCTTGAGATCAGAGAAATAATCTTGCAGCAAATGTTATTCGTGGGAAATGTTGACACAAAAAGATCAAACTAATATTGTTACACTGTCAATATTTCTATGTTCATACCTGAAAGTTGAGCAACTGTTAACTGCAAGGGCAACTGGTAGTAACAGTTCAGGAGTTTATCCCCATGATCGAAGAATTAAGCCAGTTCGAATCCGGACTGGTAAGATACGCTAATTGCGCTCAGTTGCAAGAGTACCGTCTAAGCACTACTCTCCGCTGCTCTCTTGTATCCAGCTGCTCACTGCTCCTTCCGTAGAGATTAAATGCAGAAGTCACGACTGATTCTGGCATGAAAAATATTGGCCAATATAATATAAATAAATCAGAATCGATCTTTAAAACCCTGCTTCATCGATCGAGTTCAACTATGAAGTGACTAAAGGAAATACTACTGGAAAGTGCTTTAATGTGTAACTTCAGATGGTCAATTTTCCCCACCTCTTTTACTTCAGCGTGCTAACCTTTTGCCTTACCACCTCAGATACGCTTGAGACTTGACTTGAAAGAGTGCTGGAAAAAGGCAAAATCCTACATTATGGTAAAGAGTCCTAAACCACAGCATGGGCCTCAGGTAAACTGCACAGTTCATGTGTTTTCAGCAGAGCCCCTCCTGCTGTGTTGGCCTGAAGGAATTTTTTATGTACAAGCATAATTCCCATTGTGAAAGAAATCCGCCCTTTCTGTGACCGCGGTCAAAATAGTTCTTTTGAAGAGGCCAAATGTGCCATGACAGCATCCACGCGCCGAGGTGGAAAGGAAGAGCATTTTTTTGGTTCATTTCAGTTTTGTAGATCTTTTAACTATAGACCTTGTCATTAAGCAACTTTACAGACTTCTGGGTCTGACTCCCTAATGAGCAAACTCTGGAGTGCAACAGAAACACCTTGAGGGGGCTCGAAGGAAAAACAACAGAACCAACTCAGCAGGAGAACCCATCTTGCTCTGGGTGGCGCCAAACAGTGAAACCTAAAAGGGTTTGCTTTGCTCAAAAATAGTTCTTATAATTGAAAAGTTTTGGAAGTGCAAGAGGTATTTGGTTTAAAAAAGATGAATATAACTAACTTTGAGAGACTGAGATGGCGCTGACATATGGCTACTGCGTTTAGCGGCGGCCATGGTTGGATCGCAGTGGGCAGCTGACCTGCAGCACCCGGGCAGCGCTTTGCTAATGAGTACCTAAGTGGTACCTTTACCAGTCCGGGATTTAAACTGGCAACCTTCCAGTCCTCTTTGTCCGAGTCCATGACAAGACCGAGTACAAATACGGCGAGACCAAGACGGACTTGAGTACTAACACTACCTTTTGCAGGCACAAAATCTAACAACCGTGTTGTTTGATTTTGTCAAACTTGTAAATCGAGGCAAGTACTGCGTGCAAAAGCACTGAGCTCTTCTGCAGAGGCGATTGCCGCATGGAAAACCACACAATTCAGTGGGTAAATGGAGAACTGGAAGCGGGTATTGATCTGCAGCAATTAAGCGAGCCTCTTCTGCTAGCGCCTAGATCTTGTTCAATACCGAGTCAAACAGATGCAGGAGTGTTGCTTCTCTCTACATCTCTCTCTCTCCATCTCTGTCACAGGGCCTAGTATCCATCCATCGCTTTCTAACCTAAATATACTGAGATGAGGAGGCTCAGAATTCAAGACCAATCTCTCACTCTCACACACTCCCCAACACACACCCTGCGTGTGTGTTCGATGCTAAAACCATGAGCACAATCTTGAGTGCCCATCAGAGGAAGACTGATGACTCACAGCAGGCCCGGCATTTGGGAGGAATCTGTCTGCGCAACGGCAACCAAGCAAAAGCCCCCCATCCATCACCATTACTCACGTCTACATGTCATCCTGCCGCGGGACATACTGCCCAGGGTTGAGGGAGGAGAAAAAGAGAGGAATATACAGACAGTCATCAGCATGGAGTTACATGGTGTAATCTGCAGATATGTATTTTTCCACTATTTAGTAGGCGCTTAGGATGTTAGTACGACTGTTAACTTTTGACTATGCAATGCTGCTTAGGGTGTGGTCTGAATATGGTGCACTATTCATTCAATCTTAGTATCTTGGATATGATATCTTGCTCAAAAACATCACCATCTCATCAACATTTTGGCGCAATTTCATCCATTGGAAGTTTAATGATGCATAAAAATCCATTTTGATTATGGATTCTTGTTCATTACAAGGATTTAGCTACTTCATTTGAGAAAAACATTTGGTGATTAAAATATAAACCTAATGGCCTTTGTCACACTTCCTGGTTCCAAACGTTCTAATCAGTGAAGCAGTGTACCGTCACTTCCTGTTTACATCAGCTGTTTCAGACGCACTGGCCACCTCCTCTCGCCAGTGTTATTATGATGAACCTGGTTGCTCTACTTCAAAATGTGTACCTTTACACCTCCAACTGTCATGATTCCCCTGCAGATGAAAAAACCTACGAGGAGAACCTGGGTGAGAGTTAATCAGAAGGGCGAGGTCCGTCATTTTACTGCAGTTGACACTTTGAAAATGAGCTTCTTTATGTGTCCCTAAAGCGGTAAGCGTCTGAATCCGGTGCTACGCAGAGATTTTTCTTGGAATAACTGGTAGGAGGCTGGGTCTCTTGACAGTCGGTTTTCAACGGTCAGTGCTATCTTAAGGGGTGCATCTGACGTTAGTGTTAAGGTTCATGAATAAAAGTACCTTAAGGTTACAGAAAAACAGTTATTCCAAAGAAACCTCTGCGGTGTATGCTTATCGGGTTTTAAAAGGTGTTAAAAAGCTCTTTCTATCCAAGTGTAAGTTGCAGGCGTAAAGTGCTTCCCACGAGCTACAGTATATTAAATGATGGACCTACGTCCCTTCTGATTGACCTCTTCAGGTTTTCCATGATTAACTAGAGATAAAAAGTCTGACCCATTGCATCTGAAACAGTAAGTGTTTCTAGTCTGTATTCAGGAAGTGACAGTTGCACTGCTTCACTGATCCATGACTAAGAACCAGGAATATGTGACAAACATAGATAATTACCCATCCAGGTGTGTTCCCAAAAGCATAGTTGCTAACTATGTTAGCAACTAACATAGTGTAGGTTAGCAACTAACATAGTGTAGGTTAGCAACTAGCATAGTGTAGGTTAGCAACTAGCAGTGTAGGTTAGCAACTATCATAGTGTAGGTTAGCAACTAGCATATACATGTTAGCAACTAGCAGTGTATGTTAGCAACTAGCAGTGTATGTTAGCAACTAGCAGTTAGAACTAGAGAGGCATTTCCGCAGAGAAAATGCAAAGTTAGTCTATCTGTGTGTGTTTCTTTGTGTTTGTGTTTGAGTGTGTTTCTGTGTTTGTGTTTGAGTGTGTTTCTGTGTTTGTGTTTGAGTGTGTTTGTTTCTGTGTGTGTGTGTTTGTGTGTGTTTTGTGTATGTGTGTTTCTGTGTGTGTTTGTGTATGTGTGTTTCTGTGTGTGTGTGTTTCTGTGTGTGTTTGTGTTTGTGTTTGTTTCTGTGTGTGTTTGTGTTTCTGTGTGTTTCTGTGTGTATGTGTGTGTGTTTCTGTGTGTTTCTGTGTGTGTGTGTTTCTGTGTGTGTGTGTGTGTGTGTTTCTGTGTGTGTGTGTGTGTTTCTGTGTGTGTGTGTGTGTGTGTGTGTGTGTGTGTGTGTGTGTGTGTTTCTGTGTGTTTCTGTGTGTATGTGTGTGTTCTGTGTGTTTGTGTGTTTGTGTTTCTGTGTGTTTCTGTGTGTATGTGTGTGTGTGTTTGTGTGTGTGTGTTTCTGTGTGTTTCTGTGTGTGTGTGTGTGTGTGTTGTGTGTGTGTGTGTGTTTCTGTGTGTGTGTGTGTGTGTGTGTGTGTGTGTTTCTGTGTGTGTGTTTCTGTGTGTGTGTGTGTGTGTGTTCAAAATGTGGATTTGAACTTTTTTGCTGCTCTCACTCTAACAGCTAGAGTGGATGACATCATCGTTCCCATTCATTCCTATGGGCCTTTTTTTCACCGGAAAACCAGGAATACCGAACGAACGACAAGGCGTAGCATAAAGCTGTGAACAAGCACGCCAGATCGCTTCCGACATGTAAGAGTTGGAACGGTGTCTCTATCTCGAAAGCCCTGGGAGGAGTAGCGGCCAAAAAACGGGTGAACGGAATAATAATAATAAAACTTAAGAAGAACAATAGTGTGCTTGCTCTGCACATTAATAATAGTAATATAAGAGCGCACGCACACATTTCAAATGAAGTACAATTTCTTATGAATTTACAACAATAACTATAATGTGGAGAGTATAAGGGTTATAATGGCTACAAGTACAGGTGATATGAGTACTATCACACACTGTCCTTCTCACACATACAAATTCTCATGAATTTCAGAGCATATGGAGCTTGTGCAGATCATATTATAATATTTACAGATGTACAATAGTTTAACACAAACTCTCTGGCAAACTTCACAGAAGTACAAAAGTAACTTATACTACATACGTATATACATGGGGCAGTTTGACGCCAGTTCGAATCCCAGACCTGTAAAAGTACCACTGAGGTATTCATAAGAAAGGTGTCGTCCCTGAGCACCGCTCCCCTGGTGCTGCCCACTGCTCCTTCACGGATGGGTCAAATGCAGAGGTCACATTTCATTGTGTACTGTGTTCACACAATGCCAAATAATCACTTTCACTTGCACAGGCAGGACACAAGTTTGGTCTCTGGTTTGTGGCTCTTTTGGTTTGTGTTGGTAAGTGGACTATTTAAAACTTCTCCAAAGCAGAAGTCATATTTGTACAATCAACCTCTTTCAAGCTCAAATGCTCGTCTGCAAACTTGGAAACCCATCTGTACAAGTGCGAGGTACAGGACATCACGGATTTCAGGTTTTATTCAAAACATCAAATTTTCTCCACTATAAACAGCCAGACTGAATAGGTTCATCTTGACGGAGCCACTTGAAGTCTGCACTTAAATGAAATGCAAAATCATGTTCAACCACCACCCTCCCCCTCCTCGGCCCTCCAAACCCAGGGTCCCGTCAATGGCCCTAATTAACTGGGCTTGTTAGAATTTCCCCCAAACACGCTATTAGTTTTTCTACCTTGATGAGCCTCCGTGATTAAGTTGCACTGGAACGTCTGACTCGAGAGACAGAAGGAGAAGGATCATTTGCATTTTGCCACACGCTTATGAGAATTTGCAGGAATCCACTTTACATGCAAAATTATGAGCAGTTAACGGGCAAATTTGCTCATAACTTAAAATTCAATCAAATTTCATGTTGGTTTGAGTTGCTAATGTCAAACGCAAGGTGCAGAATGCACAAGTTTTGCGCCATTATTTACATTGGAATCCACTTTCTGATATAAAAAGGCAAAACAAATCAATTACCAAACATTTTGTGCATTGTTCAACACATTTCCTTCTATAAAGTAAGTTTGTTGACCCATGTAAAAGTAACAAGTGAAAAAAGAAAATAGCCACAAGAGGGGACCAAGCAAAAGTCACAAAAAAATTAGCAAAAAAACTCCCTGTTACATCAGGCCTAGTCCTATTTTTAGCTCCCCCTATTGTTCAAATAGCAACATTTTATATTTCCCTCTTCCATATCTTAGTTTTGATTGCTCATACCAAAATTCAGCAAAAATAGACTTACAGTCTTTATTTTTAGCGCCCTCTATTGTTCAACTGGCACCTTTAATGCTAGCTGGGCCTTAGCAGTCCAAAGAAACAGATACAACTAATTCGATAATTTTAGCCACCCCTTTGTGAAATCCCAAAAAATGCTTTCTGTTACGTTTCAGGCTAAGTCCGCAGATTCATTTGACACCTCACTTGCTTTAATCAGCTAATTAGCCTAGGAGGAGTTTGTGAAAATTTGTTTTGTATATTATATAAATGAGCTCACAATCACAAAATGCAAGGTCCATAGTCCCATACTCTTCAGTACAGCCAACCAGATCGTTTACAGTATGTTTATTGAAAATGTAACAGCAAAGCTATAAGGCTGACCAGTAACGTCTGCCGTAGCCCTTAACCCGTTCATTTTTCCTGGAACGTGGCTTGAGCAGAGGTTTTTGAATTCACATCGATGTTATACAGCCAAACTGGGTCCTTACAGACGTTATTCCAAGACAAATACTTCTACCATCTCTTCAGCTGTTCATACTGTGCCAGCACACAGGTTCAAAGATTAATCATCTCAGTTCCAAACACTCATCTGATGGCAAACACTGATCCTTTACAATTCTTACACACTGCACTCATGTCTACTAGCCCTAGATAAACTTACCACCAAAGCAAAGGTTCATTACAGGAGAAAAGTGGACGATTCTGAGGCCAAACCCCCCAATTTATTTCCAATAAAGGAGGAATTTTCCTTACAGAAGTGCAAGTTGCAGTCCAGAAACCACTTAGTAGGAAGAGAGACTGAAATTCCCTTTAAGAACCTTTTTTTGGTGAAGTAACTCATGGCACTGAAGCTCCTGGAAATGTCACAGGGGACCACATATTCAATTTTGCTGTACTCACTTTGAAGTCATGTTGCCTCGATACCTCAGGTATAATGCGGTAATTTCCTGCTATGAAAGACTGTCACCGTACTTTTGGAAAAAGCCCCTCTCTAGCCTAAGCACAAAGTGGCATTTATTCATCACGATGTGTGCGTGACGTGAGATTTGACTTGAGAGTGTCAGACGACCTTTGTTTAGTCAGTAAGAAGGTGGTAGGTATGAAGAAATCTGGAGATACAACTTCATGGAGGATGTTTGGATCATTCACATGCTGAAGGTGAAAAACATTTCAGTCTGGAGGAGATGAAACTACAGCCAAAAGCAAAGGCAGTTTGGTGAGATGAGTTGTTTTTCCCAAATGCACTTTAGTGGGTTATTTTGGGGTGAACTGATATCAGAAAAGAAGACTAGAGACTTCATAAAAATGTGAGTGCTCAGCAAGTGAAGATCGGCACTTAGCGCTGTTAGGAACTTGGGAAGGACTTGAGAAGTCAGGCGAAGAGAAAGCACTGTCCGTGCCAATGGAAAACATTTTGTGTTGACTGAACATTGCTCATGTCAGTCCTGCATTGGGTAAGACGACTCTCTAGGAGCCAGAGTTGAAGAGATCCCTGTACTTGGCCTCTCTCTCTCCTTGCCATCCGCCCTTCTTGCCCTCTGCACTGTAAATTTTAGCATTTGCAAAGTAAGGAAATGCCTTTACTCTGTACAGCTAAACAGCAAATGCCTACATGAGCTTTTTATGCAACACAGAGATCAGAATAAACACTTTTCCTCAGGAGAAGGTCTCACGTCCAATGCAGCCTCCACACCACTAGGGACATGACGGGTTCTTGAATTTCCTATGGATTGCATTTCCTGTGCACACTATACAGCCTCAATTTCACTTCACCTCTAATATCCTTGTTTGCTCTTTTATCTTTATTGCTGTTTTGTTTTTTTAACCCGTTTGCCAGCTCTATACCATCGGTTGTTATTTAGATCATAAACTCCACTGTTGCTGAATCAATTTCTATAAGGTTGCCGTGTGAACGCCCTGTCTAATATTATGTCTGCTCTTTCTGGCCTCATCTGATTTCAATATGGGGGGAGAAAAAGAAGCAGCAGCAAAGTCTCCACTGTGACAAATCGCTCACACAGCACTTCCCTCTAAGAATCAACTTGAGATTGTTAATTATCCTGGCAGACGAGGCCACACAGGAGATCATCTAATCAAGGCATTGCATATTAATCTGCGAGCCAATGCGTATCCTATCAGCCAGCATAATGTTTTATTGCTGAGGAACTACAAACGATTACTTCTCAGCGCCAGGGCAAACTTTCTCAAATATGTTTTTACACCAAATTAGTCTCATTAGTCAGTATTACTTTTTTCTGTCATCTCCATGTAAAAAAATCAGTTAGGTTATGATGTAATAATGATGTGCAGGGACTGAAGTGTGATGAGTTAAAAACTCTAATTCATTAAAATGTTTTAAAGATATGGGGATTTGAATATCTTCACTTCTTTAAAAATGATGGCAGGACATAAAGTCCTAAATTCGATTATTTGTCATTGTGAACACAGCACAGCACACAGTGCTCAACAATGAAATGTGACCTCTCCATTTGAACCATCCATGAAGGAGCAGTGGGCAGCTAACAAGGGAAGCACCCGGGGATGAGAGCTTGCTCATAAGCATCCCAGTGGTAACTTTACCGGTCCTGGATTCGAACCTGCAACCTTCTGATCACAGGGCGAAAACCCTACCGTTACGCCAGCAACTGTCCCAAAAACACTTGATGTTCAATACTTGATATTAGATCAATGAAAAGGTCTGAACAGTACAACCTAACCCTGGTTCTTTGCATTTTATTTAGTTAAAAAATGCATCTTTCCTGGGTCAGTTGGGGAATAATATTTTGGGTGGCTTACAGATTATGCATTAAAAAAAGATATGTCTGTGAATGTGATGTACCTAAAAGCACCTTTAAAGTAGGTTGTGTTGAGATCTACAGTCATCAAGCAAGGTACTCCTAATAAAGCAGTCCAGGGCAGATAATGCAGTCATTTAGAATACCTAGAAAACTGAAGAAAGCAGGTTAAACAACGTTCTCCTTGGTGTTAGTAATTGACAGAACTCAGTGGTAGTGCAGGACACTGTTCATGATGCAGTAATTGATACACACTTTAACAGCTCCCTCTCGATAATTTCCCAAACAGCTCAATAACCCATTTATCTCACCATGAACAGTCTCATATAGATCGCCACACTCCAGGAGTCCATTTCAGCAGCTTGCTAACGCCCCCTCCCCACACACACATCAATCCCTCATCTTACAGCGACTTACTAGCAATATAAGTTAGTAGCATGTTTAATTAACGTATGTTGCTGTGCATCATCCTCCACAGCAAAATGTCACAGTTTATTAGAGTATTTATCAAATTTGTGGCTAGGTTGCTAACTAACCCTAATTTCCGTTAGCTTATGATAAATTATGCTAAAATTAGTTAGAAACCTAGCAATGGATGTTAGCATTGAGCTCTGGATAAGAGTATGCCTAATAATGTTGGAGACATAGCAAGGAGAAAAGTTCCATATTCCACCTACTGTCTACAGCAGGAAGACGTTCACCAACCACAGCTTTTGTAAGCGTTCTGAGCAGGATCGGCAGAACGAACGCTGACATTATCGCCGCTCCAGGTGTGATCATACAGTTAGAGCAAAACAGGATCTCCAGATGACCTTTACAGCCCCTTGAGATTTTCCCCCCACGCCTGCCTCTGCAACTTCTTCACAACTTGAAGAAGACATCAGGCCAAGGTCCGACCCACAGTGAATACCAGGTCAACTTCGCGGCAATAGAATCTCTCAGGGGTTAATTGGTTATTGATGGTGATAGAGGTCCCCTGGGGAGCCAATACTGCCTCCTATAATTTGGGAGGGGGGTTGAGATAGGGACAGTAGATAGAGGAACTTTCCCAGGCTCCAGCCCAAAGCCAAGATATATTGCCGTGCAATCAGAACCCAGAAAGAGATTTAGTGTTGAAAGAAACACTTTTCGGTCCTCTTAGTAATTACTTTGCTACAGAAAGAACAGTCTAAATTGTATGTCACCTGAAAAAGCCTCTTTGGTCTGACAGCACACGAAACACTCCTGCAATTCGGTTGGTTATTACAAGCGGTGTAAATTACAGGTTTTATCACGATAAGATATTATAAAGATTAAATGTACAACGATTCGATTTGTGCCGATACCAAAAAGTCTGATACGATTTCGATTCGATACGATTCAGACCTCAGCAGTTGATATGTGACGATATGCAGATTTGATATAATCACTTCCCTTCAAATTAAATCCCAAAAAGCAGCTAATAGATTACATTTTCACATCTAATAAAATAACTAAAAGAACATTACATTCCTATTTGCACACATTAAAACAGAATAGTATGTAACTCATTCATATTTGAAGCTTCAAACTAAATACTTACAGTAATAATAACCAAGGTAGTATAGTCCTGCTGTATCATAGCTACACACTACACCTTTGGCTTGTTCCTCCTTAAATTACAATAAGAAATTCTGGATTTTAAAACAAAGCAAACATGAACAATTACACAAATTTTTCCTATTGCATGGAACGTCAAAATAAAAGTCTTACAAATGACTGTACATTATGGTAGCGTTGGGTTAGTGAAGCAAAGCTAAGGCTATTCAGACGTAGCGGACGTAGTGCTGTTTCTGGGATGTATCGATGTATCATTACGCCCAAGTATTCTTTGGAGTGATCGTCAAATGAAATATATATATATAACTGAAAATGATTATAAAAAGAATCATTTTAAGATTCAAATGAAAAGTAAAATCCTTCATAAAAACCACATTAAAACTAGAAGAGTAAGGTACTGTGGGCCCCTGAATAACTGTGGATTTTTCACAGATCTACAATCTCACAGCTTCATTCTGCCTGCATCATCTAAGAATATTTTGCACCACTGGCTGATAATCTTGTTATTGTCCCAATAAAGTTCTGATGTTCTCTTCTGCAACGTCCCAAAATCATACCAAGCAACAAAGTGTGTAATTCTATTTTTTCCAATGTTTCATGTTTTTCCCCCTTTCCACCCCATTATACTTTCCATTAAAAGAACCTCTGAGCGCTCCAGGGTGGTCTTGGTTTTGAACACTTAAGCACAGTCTATGAACCCAACATAGTATTGATCAACTTAGGTGTTAGATCACTAAAGTTAAGTTGAAAGAACACTAAAGCTCTATTTGCAGTGTTAGTTGCCGAGCAGAGCAATCTTTTGCTCCGTTTCTCACTATCTTTGTGAAAAGACTAAAACTCAATATAGAATTACACAAACTCTGTTCAAGTCGAGAGCATTGTCTCCCAAATGCCTTGAAGTCACTAAGCAGGAATGCCAAGTCCTCTAGTCAGATTTGAACAGATAAACTGGATAAACCTTTGCTTCTGTCTTATAATCACAGTTACGCAACAAAAGACATATCAGCATGGAAAAGCAAACAGCTTAAGCACAAATCAGTTGATCATGTTCTTGTTAATGTTGGATCCCCATCATAAAAGCACTGCCTCATGCGCACCTGTGACTCATAGAATAAGCTCTGACAAATGTTTCAGGCCACTAGTAACTACAGCTATTTCTGTCAGTGCATATCAGAAGAATTAGAAAAATGCCTTTAAACAGGAACCCCCAGGAATGCACATTTTTTAGAACAGACAGATTTTTGCCATACTCAAAATACACTCTGTAGGAAAGCAGACGAATCCTTGTGATCAGTTACATGCCAGTGTGGAGTGAGTCAGTCCCTGGGTAACTTTTATCTCTGCTCGCTCGCTCTCTCTCTCTCTCTCTCTCTCCCTCTCTCTCTCATTGTCTCCCACCAGCTATTAATGGAAAGTCATCTTGTGGCAAATACATTCCGAAACTCCCCAAGGTCGCACCGGTGATGCAGATGGAGGCGGCGGGCTGAGCGTACACGAAGTAATTTGGGAGAGGCTCTTGTGCAGATGATTCGAGGGCCGATGCTATCTAAGGGAACTACAAAGATCTGCAGCTACATTGTACACTGAGCAAAAAAGGTGAAGACCTATGGGATTGGTGAGAGACTTTTAAGCAAAAGTAAGTTGGATTTTAGTGTTAAAGTTGAATCCAATGAGGAAAACCACTGCTCAAAACTGTCATCACCATTTCTTCTATATCTCAAATGCTATAATTTCTTAGTCGTTAAGTCATATTGTATGAATTTTAGGAATCAATGTTTTACCTTTCACGGTTCCTGCCATGTTACTTTTGGATATACTTTTGGTGCCCCCTAGCGGCTGCTAACTGGTTTAGTACTTTCTAGTGTTATTTCTTATTGGTCATTTGTGATCACGTGGGCAGGACCATAGTTTAGAACAGCCATTTTGTTGAAAGTTTTGACCCTGAAAGACACAGTCTAGTTATTGCATCTGCCTGTGTTGAGACGAACCTTTGTTTTTTCTAGAAGAATTTAAAAATGCCTTTAAACAGGAACTTTCAGGAATGCACACATTTTTAACAAACAAGTTACCAGCCATCAACTTTGCTTCAACATCATTTAACCCCTCACATAGGGTCGCCAACTAGGTCTGACAAAAAAAAAAAAACATGAGACATTTTGCTAAGTCGACCAATCACTTTGCCTATAAGCGGAAACACATCCTAGAAAGTAATCACCTCAATCTACACAGGTATGAACGACATGGCACGTCCTGAGATCCTAATATCTAGGACGACTAAGTTTGATGATCATCCGGACAATTACTGGAGTTGGAAATCACCCTTCGTGAACATCATATAAGGACTGAAGCTTACCTGCCATTAGGGAGCTCAACCTTTTCACTTTGTGTCTAGGTCCTCAGTCATCAGAGCAGATTAAGAGAATCAGAGCTGTTCAATGATGCTGCTGCGGGGCTCAAGATGGCATGGGAGCATCTGAAGGAGTGCATTGGAACACCTGAAAGGATTGAGAAGGCTCTTTTAGACAAACTCGAGAGGCTCCCCAAGGTTGGCAGTAGAGATTATCTGTTTGTACTCACCTACATCTTGTGGTGTTAACCCAAAAGAGGAGAAACTGCCATTTTTTGGGACCCCAGAAAAAGATGGGGTCACCTTCCAAGTCCTCTCAAGGTTTCTTCCTGCTAGAGGGAGTTGTATGTCTGTTGTAAAGAGCGCTATATAAATAAATTGAATTGAATTAACCCAAAAGTGTAGAAACTGCCATACGGCTTCAGGAGAAATGAATGACACGTCACATTACATGTTTTTTTGTAATTCTCATATTTAACTGCCGCAGAACAGAAGATGCACGTCCATGCAAAACAAAATTCATAACCAAAATTGTAGTTGAATTCTGCATGTAACTATTGCAGTCTCTTTTTCCTACCTCTAGTTTAAAGGTTTTTTTATATAAATTTTTTTATATAAATAAGTCACATAGAATAAGCTAGCTCTCTCTCTCTCTCTCTTTATATATATATATACAGTCCTGATACTGATAATATTTGGTCTTAGTGCAAATGATCAAAATATTATTTGTGTACAGCAGTTGCAGTTCTAGGCTATTTTTATCTTCATAAATTTTAGCTCAGCACTCCATGAAAAATAGTTACCATTTTGTGAGGTAGCCAGTTCTCAAAACCTAGATTTGGCATTGAAGTACAATCTACCTATAGAGACCCTAGAGCAGGGGTAGGCGACTCTGGTCCTGGAGGTCAAGTATCCTGGAGGCTTTCCATCGTACCTGATTAGTCTCTTCTGGTGGTTCTCTACCTGAGACCAGGTGTGGACGCCCTGAAATCCAGTAGGATGGAAAACAACCAGAAGACCGGACGTCCACCACCAGAGTTGCCTATCCCTGCCCTGGAGTGAAGGAAAATGTTAGACTTCATCCAATGTCAGTCTAAAGACGAAAACAAATGTAGCATCTTATGAGCTCAGGTAAGCACACTTATACCCAAGGTCACAGTGGCACATTGGCACACAGGCGTAACTTCCTTCCGTCTCCTTCACAACATTGGGACGGCAACAGTTTAACGGTTAGAGGATTGCACCTGTGATCAGAAGGTTGCAGGTTCAAGTCTCGAACCAGTAAAGGTACTGCGGAAATACCCATGAGCAAGGTACAGTCCCCAAGTCCAACTCCAAGTCAACTGGGCACTGCCCACGTCAGCTGGTCACCGCGCCTACATGGAGGGGTTATATACAGAGGTTGCGGCACAGAGTGTGGCATTTTCATGATGAAGAAAGAGTCACATACACATACTGTAAGTAAACAAGTTTCAACAATGCAACATTATTTTTTCATTTTTTACACTTATTTTTCCATTTTGCTTTCATATATTTTGCCTGTTTGCAAGACTGAGTATCTGTTAGAAAAGATAATATTCAGTACCAGACAGTCATCACTTAAGGGCATAAATTAGTCACAAGAAACACAGCACAACAAACATAATGATGTAATCTTAACCACAACAAGATTTTTGGACACCACAGGTCTTCATGGGAACCTGTTCATTCCTCATAAACAAGTTTAATTGCCCTCTCACTTTTGGAGTTAATTGCTGTGAGTCTCTTTACTGCCGTTCTGTTTACCTCCCTCCCCTCCACGTTGGACACTGTGTTTGCTTATATTATTTATTCATGTGGGAAATTATCATTCTTTCCTTATGCCATCACTGGCCCATTGCAGGAGTGACTGTGGCTGAGTGAGCCAGTTCTAAGGGAAGCTATGTTACTCCATAGCTATGAATAATTCACTGATCTACATGAGCCCCAACCAGCAAGTTATCAAGAATATTAAAAATGGGAAACACCGAATACACAACAATAGGACTTGTTGTTCGGTTTCCCCAAAGCAACTGCATGATAATCCAATAATGAGGATTAAAATGCAAACCACCTGAATTTTAGTGGCCATAACAAAGCGGTGTGCTTGGTGATGTATGCTGAATATGGATGCTGTTTCAAATTAAATACTACATTTGAATTTTTTGCTGCACCCTTGGTCTCACCAACCTTGAACAGATTCGACATACCATGTTCTTCATCCTTCATTCAGCTTCATTACATTTTGTGTGCAGTGACTTTTAATACCGCTGCTGCTAATTGGAGTCAGCACCCAATACACCTGGACAAGGACTTCCAAACTCAATCTTATCCTAAAAATGTAATCTTGTAGTGATTTTGTTGGATATCATGCAAATGAGGTAAATGTGGCGGTTAATTCTTCTCCTTAGCCTACAAATAAATTGTTGACAAGTTAATATGTAATTTGCCTAATGCACAAAGTAATTAAATTAATTACAAACTAAGTGACTCAGACTCAGTTGCTACAGTTCCTAAAGATGCCTGATATGTTTTCAGTTGACATTTGGAAAATGCACATATTGTTGGAGTCATCAACTTCCTTCACTGCAGGTTTTGAGCCTCTAAGTCAAGGGTTTTCAACTGATTGTGTCCCAGGGACCACTTTTCAGACTAAGGTCTGTGGTCCAACCCCCCCTGTGAGTGGGGATGGTAGTATTTTATTATTTTTCAATATTTGCATTAAATTCATAAAAATTCCCAAATCATCTGAAAATGTTTTGAAAAATAAATAATAAAATAACATGTTTTTTTAATGTGATTTCAGAATCGGAAAAACAGGACCTGCATTGCCGCCACGGACCACCAGGGAGCTGCGAACAGCGGTTGAGAAGCCCAGCTGTAATACTAACCTGGTTGTGAGTCCTCAACTCATTCATTCATTATCTGAACCACTTAACAGAGATCATCCCGAGAACTACGAGCGCAAGGCGGGGACAAACCCTGGGCAGGCACCAACACACGGCATGGCACACACAATCACACACGGGACCAATTTAGAGTCGCCAATTAACCTATGTTGTATGCTTTTGGACTGTGGGAGGAATCCAGAGCCCCTGGCGGCAACCCACACGAACACAGGGAGAACATGCAAGCTCCACACAGAACGGCCCTTCAGCCAACCCGGGGATCGAACCCAGGAATCCCGTCATCAGTATATTTACATTGGTCATTTCATCAGATGCTCCTGGTGTTAGAGCAACTTGGGGTTAAAGGCTTTGCTCAGAAAGTTCTGGATAAAGCTGGATTTAAACAGACAACCTCTTGGTCCGTGAGTATCTTACCACTAGGCCATTGCTCAACTATATCAAATGCAAACGTCAAAACTCCACCCGAGACTGCTGAAGAAATCTGAGTGAAATCTCCAGTGACTAATGATTATCTACTCTCGTGCTGGGAAAGTGTCCTGATGCAGAACGTCACCTACTAGTTTGGTGTCCAGAACAATTAAGATCTAGGAAGGAACCCCAGCATCAGAATACTTGACCAAATCAGCTTGACGGTCAACAACAATTAGCAGGTGCGGATCCAGAGTGACTTCCATTTCCTAATCACAGGGACTCCCTGAAGCCTTTATGTACAAACATTTAATGAGCTTTAAGGTGCAGCTCCCAGGGAGCAGATGTTTGGGGACGGTACCTTGCTCACGAGTACCACCACAGTGGTACCTTTACCGGTCGGGGATTTGAACCATCGAACTTTGCTGTGCATGTCCATGGCCACCAGTCATTTTAAGACCTAAAAGACACCATTCTCCAAACATTTCTGAAGTTAACCAACATTATTTAACTATGCCTCCCAGTCCAAGTTTAAAAAGGTTCATTTTTACATTTTCATATTTGTTGAGGTAGGTTTTCAGACAGAATGGAACAGTTCTTTCCCACACCATTAATATTTAACACTAGAATGATATGCTAAGCTCCCTATGCAAATATTTGAAGCTCCTCACAACAGATGTGGGAGCATAAGAAATGGTGGAAACTCATTTCAGTGTTAGTACAGGCAGCCACGAGCTTGCAGTCATTTAGTTATATCCATTTACAAATTGCTGCACACAAACCCTGTCAACCACAGACCTAATGCGCTTACACATGAAAGTCGGAAAAACAAGCAGCAAGGCTTTACTCACCCCTGCCTTGCTTTTCATGTTCAAAAAACAGTTTCTCCAGTCTGGAGGTTTCTAAATAAGAAATTATGGCATGTAAATAAGAACGTCAGTACTGATCAGGCCTTGAAACTGATCAAACAATCTTACAATAGGCTCATTTAACCCTCTTCATCTGTCTTTATTCAATCAAAACTTGAAGTAATGTCTTCAGAGAAACTGAAATGACATCACCCCACTTTGCAGACGTTTTATTTTCTCCGTAAGCCTAGCTGCTAACAGGCAAGAGGCAATCAGCCCGCTAATGGATCCGGCAGTGTTACGCAGCTAATTGAGTTTCTGCCTTTCTTAAGCGGGCGGGTAATTGTAGAGATGTAACGCTACACCATCCTCGGTGACCTTCCTGTGCTGACAGGACACATTTGAAGCCAACCGGCGCTATTTACACCTCTCAAATGCCACCTGTGGTGGAAACGGGGGAAACGTAATATCATTTCAATGCTCTGGGCTTCACAAAAGTCCAAATTAATTACCTGTCAAAGGGGAGCAATGGGGGGTGGGGGGGAGGCAGAAATTCCATTCTCAGGGTAATTAGCTTCTTTACTAGTCCATTATTACTTTATTATCCCACGCTGGAAAGTGCGTGAAGTGAACACCTGTTAGAAGTGGAACCGAGTTAAGGCTACAGGTTATAATTATTATAAAAGAAGCCAAAATGTCTTTACTGCTTGCCAAAAAAGAGGAAAGCTTTCTTGAAATTTTATTTGACTTTTCATGTCTTGTGAGCGAAAATGCCTCTCATTTTTAAACTGCTGAGTCTAATGCCTTTTACAGGTGGTTATTTAAAGTTAAAGTTAAAAGTTTGACTTCTTTTGCTGGAACTGAAGCTCTCTGGTGGGATTTAGCATCCTGCCGTCTTTGCTGATCATTTTACAATCTTGGTCATCTGTTTTTAAGTGTCAGTTTATTAAAAATGTACAAAATTACTATTTATCAATTGTCAGAAATGCATGTTACATATTCGTAAATAAGGAAGTTTGTCCCGTGATCGGAAGGTCGCCGGTTCGAATCAGAAGAGCATAGGCGTCGCGGCCATTATACTTGAGGGAGGTGTGTCCCCCACACATTCCAAAAATAATGGTTTGGAACTAAAAAATGAAAAATTAGGAGGAAGATTTACCATGTTTACTTTAAGCTACAGTAGTATAGATTGGTTTTCTTTGGCTGACGAGCAGTTGTTTGCTCCCCAGACACAATGGACATGAGATTTTTTACAAATAAGCGGAAAGTAAGTCCACACAGGGCAGCTTTTTAAAAGTAAAATGCACCCTAAAGTCATTGTTGGTGATAAATCTTAGCCTCAGTAGTAGGTTTAAAACAGGCTGAAGCATATATGAACTAGTTGAAGGAGAAGTTACCGTTGAATCTGTCTCTGAAATAGTCATTCAATCAAGTGTTTACTTCTGTAGATGAAAGTAGGTGTCTAACAACCTGTTAAAATACAGCAATGTAAGAAACCTGCATCGACTTTATTTTTTAAAAAACATTCTGGTGGTGGACCCCCAAACCAGTGTCACCCCCTACATCACAAATGCTTCTGCAGTAAAGGTACCACTGAGGTACTCATGATCAAGGTACCGTCCCCAAGCACTTCTCCCCAAGGGGCTGCCTATGTTAGCTGACCACTGCTCCTTCATGGATGGGTCAAATGCAGAGTTCACATTTCGTTGTGGTGCACCGTGTGCCGCGCTGTGGTGCGATCACAATCACATAACTGTTCACGAAAGGGTTTCTCTTTTTAAAAGCAACCTCTAGTATATCATTTTAAATCTTCCACAGTATACGGTGTTACGCTGATTTGGATATTCAGCCCCAAAACAGCCACTCACTAGGTCAAATCACGCCTATATAAACCAATAAATGCAGATTCTGATGTTCTGTAATAAGACGGGGCTGCTATAATCAGTTCAACATTTTAACTGCCAGTTTGAAGAGTTTCATCTGATAAATCCTGATGGAGTGCCTGAGATGAGAGACAATGACGGCTGCACATGATGAAGTCCAATCATCCTGATTTATTCCCGATGGACAAATTCAATGTCCTGCGTGATTGAAGCCTTTCATAGGCCATTAGAAATATAACTGGCATGTTGATGTGCACATTATTAAGGCATAAGTGGCAAAAGCACTCATAAGGCATCTAAAAAAACGTGCTTGTGACCAAAAATATAAAATATTTCAGATTTCTCCCTTATTCAAATGTTTATAATTATACATTTTCATTTAAAATTGTGGTAGGAGATTCAAACCATTTATTTTAAAGATATGCATCAAGAATCATTCAGTATTCAAATCACTACATGTGGAACTGGAATTGAATGGTGACCACCTTATTCATAAACACTCAACTCATTTTGAATAAACTGTCAGTAAAGTATATACTTATTTAGGATCTTTAAAAAAAATCATTATCTACTCAAAATTCAATCTACACTAACTCTAGATGAAGACATGAAAAAGAATAAGAGAAAGAGAGAAGGAGAAGCGGAGGGGAAAAAAAGAGAGAAAATGGGGAGAGAGGGAGAAAGAATGAGAGAGAGAAGAGGGGAGAGAGGGGGAAAGAACGAGAGAGAGAGAGAGAGAGAGAGAAGAGGGGAGAGAGGGGGAAAGAACGAGAGAGAGAGAGAGAGAGAAGAGGTGAGAGAGTGGGAAAGAACGAGAGAGAGGAAGGGAGAGAGGGGGAAGAACGAGAGAGAGAGGAGGGGAGAGAGGGGGAAAGAACGAGAGAGAGGAGCGGAGAGAGGGGGAAAGAACGAGAGAGAGAGGGGAGAGAGGGGGAAAGAACGAGAGAGAGAGGGGAGAGAGGGGGAAAGAACGAGTAATAGATTGGAAAAAATATTTTACCATTGTTCTGAAAGTCATGTTTAAAGTTCTGATCACTGGTTCAGGTTTAGATCTACAAAGGATTATTACAAGCTTAGATCGCCTGCGTACTTTCCTCCATCGTGTGTTTTAATTTATAGCATTTGAGGAACAGTTTACAATTGTTTCAGTCATTAAGACTGAAAGTGAGAAAGTCAGTGATTATTTGTCATTGTGAACACACCACAGCACAGCACACAGTGCACCACAACCAAATGTGACCTCTGCATGAATGAGCAGTGGGCAGCTGACATGGGCAGAGCCTGGGGAGCAGTGCTTGGGGACAGTACCTTGTTTACGAGTACCTCAGTGGTACCTTTAACCGGTCCGGGATTCGAACTGGCAACCTTCTGATCACAGGGCAAACTCCCTGACCCTTATGCTAACCTACGAGCTCTTGGTCCAAAAACAAGTGTTCTACTATGAGGATACAATTAGCCATTATCAAATACTTGATTTCACTCGAACTTCTTAAAACTCTTTCTTTCATGAGCATTTTTTTAACCCCAAAAGCTTTACTTACCTTGCAGTATGTGGCGAAGCTTGATCTGCCGAGACTGAGGGGCAAATTTCTCCTTTATTGAGGCTCCCACTTCAGCAGCTGCATAATATTAATACAAATTAAGTTGCACTTAACAGCTGTAGCAGCAGAACTCAAGAACAAGTTTCGACACTTTTTAAAAGAAATTTAGACTCAAGCTTTGCTATTGACATTGGCTGAAATTCTCTATTTTGCGATTAAAAACAGAACAGACCTCACATAATAAAAAAAAAAAAAGAGAGAGATATTCTAGACCAGTAACCATCTTTTTCAGTTTGCTAACAGATACTGATTTTACTGAGTGAATCAGAAACTAGCAAATGACTCAGACATTGTTACTTTTCATGGCTAAAACTATGAGCATCTTTGGATAAAATGAATTTTTTTTTTTTTTTTTTTTTTAAGAGTTATGAGGCCATTACTGTGAACATTTCAGGGAATTATGCCTGTTAGATATAAAATCATAATATGTCTCCTCTATTATCAAATCAGCATCATTTATAATATAAATTAACAGGTCATTGCAAATGGAAAATAATGTACCTGTTTAGTCTACGTTTCATTCATTCATTCATTCTCCAAACCTCTTAATCTCTATTAGAGTAGCGGGGACCGGAGCCTATCCTTGGAACTCTGGGACCAAGGCAGGGACCAGCCCGGAGCAGGCACCAACACTCCACAGGGCTTGTTCATTCACTTTTAATTCTAATTAAAATAAAAAAGCAAAAAAGCATGTTTTCTCCATATTGTTTTCTAAAACCAAAATGAAACAAAAAGAACGATTTCCCGCTTTGGGCTCAAATATAAAATTGAAGATGCAGCCAACTAAAAACCAAAATGGATTATGAGGGAGTATTTTCAGTTTGATCAATTTTGAGAGCAAAATGGAAACTCAAAACAACTCATGGGTTATTTTTAGTTTTGGAAAAAATACTGAGGAAAAAAAAAAGTTTTTTGGGATTTAGTTTTAATGTGAAAAACAAATGAACAAACGATATATGGATTTTACTTAAACAGAAGCTTCGGTCAACACACACAAAACCTTCCTACATGCTCATTGGAAACCACCTGCACCATCACCGTCACCTGAAAGTGCTCTTAAAGTGCTGAGAAAGCAGTCAGCATTGTGTGTGCCACTTTCCCCATCCTTTACAACACAGCCTAATTTGTGCAAAATACTGCTTTTAAACCAACTGCTACTTAACCTGTAATGTACCTTTTTGGGGGACTGACGTTTTTCCAAACCCTGGAGGGAAGAGGAAGCATACAAGGCAAAGTGAAAACACAAAAAGTGTGGAAACTTTGGTCTATGCTTAAAGCAAACGACCTCAAAGTGTGAAAGATAACCTAATTCTGATGTTTCTTCGTTCCGCTTTTCTCTGTCCGTGGCTGTTTTGCAGTCACGTGTAGCATCTGGCTTTAACTGCACCCAGCTGACCTGTTATGTGGAGATCAGCATTCTGCCGGATCACAAATCCACCGTTTTTTTTGCATTATGGAAAACACAACACAGGACGATGAGATGCATGTTGCATTATGTTAAATACGTACAGCACAAGATGAAAATGTACACACATCAAAGTGCAAATACAATTATACAAAACAGTCCATATGTACAACACAACAGGAACGATAAGGAACAAATAAATAATGTGTGTAACCAAGGAAAGAATATACACAAGTTGGTTAAAGGCAGGAATTTTTCGAATTTACAACCACTAAAATCCAAGAAAGCATCTTTTGCATTAATGATATAGTCAGGCAATAAAGGAAGTTGCTTAAAGTCAGATTTCCTGTTTCTAATGTGAGATACCACAAGGGGAACATGAGCAGTTATAATGGCAGGAGACATGGATCGAGAGATGAACGAAGCAAAACAACAAACTTCTCTTCATACAAGCGGCACAAAGCAAATATATGGATATTGTAACAATTTGCATGATACTCCTCTTCTTCTTTCAGCTTCTCCCATTAGAAGAAGCCACAGCAGATCAACTGCCTCGTTAGCCACAAGGTGAACTGGCAAAGGTTTTACACGGGATGCCCTTCCTGATATTAATTTCCAAATTGTGGAAGAAACCAAATAGATGAAATCTTGATTGTGTAGGACACCACATTAACCTTCGCTCAATCTCTGTAGTATTATTTAATATTAAATGTGCACTGCACATCTACCACATATCCTGTGATCGTGGCATCAGTATCAGCTTTTTATCAGTAGCGTAAATACTTTTAAAAAACGCTGTAACTTTAAAACTTTTTTTTCATTTTACACACAACAATGTAGCATGGCAAAACACTACATTGTCACAAAAAGCATGAAAGTAGGGTCATTTTGGCATCAAATTGGCAGAATTGGGATCCGATAGCCCACCGTCCCCGCACAGAGCACACTCACTGCATCACAACGAGCTCCTGACAGCTGCGAGATCTTGCCGGAGGACGGAGTCCACCTTGGTGAAGATGGACGCACATATCCATTGCTTGTGAAATAGCTTGTAGCTTGTAGTGTGGCTAACTACTACTTTAAAACAGTAGCTTGGCTGTAGCTTAGCTGCAGAACAACTGCTGGTAATCAATTAACCATGTTAACCAATATGGTAAAAAATACAGAAAATAAATGAAATGGGAATGTGTATTGCAAACATTAACATGTCACATATTTTTAATATATCCTATATTTATACTTTTTTCTGAGGGATGAAATAAATAGTTGTTACAAGAAAGAACCATGTCGTACTGAGAAAATCTTCACTTTCCCAGAAGTTAGCGCTTTTAAAGGCAGACAGAGATTCAATCCCACCCTGGAAGTGTGTGAATTCAGACATCAGCTCATTTGAAGTTTAGATAAGATTTTAAAGTTCTTAAACAAAGGTTTTGAGGTGGATGGTCCTTAATGGAATAAACTAGAATGAAATCTAGCACAGTCCTAAAGTGTGTGTGTGCAGTGAGGCCCTCAATTCCCTCAGCTTTACCTTCAATCTGCACAAATTCCCTTATGTTGATGCTAATGCTAATCTTTACTCTCCTCATGCTGCAAATGTAACATTGTGAATCCTCTTCTCAAATTTATCTTAAAACCGATTTCCATTTGTTAACGCCAACTTTGTTAGATTTTTTTTTGGTAGCATAAAACTGTGATACCTTCTTGCTAACTCCTGTTAACTATCGCTAATGTGTTCTTTCGTGAGGGTTTGTTGCTAACGTAGACTCGTCCTCACTAACTTCTGCTAACTTCATGCCACTTGCTAATGCTCATTTTGGTCAGCTATTGTTGCTAACCCAAATCTGTATTTCAGTTAGCAAGTGTAAACTAGGATTAGCTAGAAATTAAACAGAAATTAAAGCTAACCTGTAAGCTAGCAAAAAGGTTTGTTTTTTGTGTATAAAATAACATATAGCCTTCGTTCATTCATATAGCCTATAATTATTCTCCAGTTTCCTCCGAATTATGTCTAAAGGCTGAGGGCCAGCTGTGTGTGTGGTAAACTATAACCTAAACCATATCTCTGCAAGCCTGAGGCGATAAGACATAAGACTGACCTTAGGGAAGATCTTCAAATTACTGTGTGTGTGTGTGTGTGTGTGTCTTTAAATTACTTTGTGTGAGTGGGTGTAGCCAAAAACAACAGGAGGAGGAAAAACAGGAAATCAACTCTGGAGAAACCAGATATGTGGGATTAAGTGAGCAACAAGTTAAGAGTTCCAGATTTCTTATCCAAGTGGACCACTAAATGAAATGGAGGTACAAACATGACGACTGCAACCTTAGAAGTCAAAAAATATTCTAATTAAGAAACATTATAATCCGGTCCAGAAACTGCAAATGACACATCCACAGTGTTCCCAAGAAATCGGCCAGCCACAGCAAAAAGCTCTTTTAACTTTTGTTCTTCAAAGATTTTGGTTTATACAGATTTATACAGCCAAATTCAGAGGTAGACAATGTTCTCCTCCGCCTCTGCATCCCGGCTCTCTGTTTCCATGGAAACAAAAGCCTGAGGTCCGGAGAGGGCGTCACCTGGGTAAAACCCTGCCCCCGCCGTTCCCGGTGACCAAACCTCTCTGGAATGGCTTGATGGTGGACCCACATCTGCAAAAAGTGGGGGAAGAAGGTCAGTTTTACAATCCAAGCCCAGGTTTAAATCACAGACCAGTAAAAGTACCACTGAGGTACTCATGAGAGCAAGGTACCGTCCCCAAGCGGTGCTGCATGTCAGCTGCCAACTGCTCCTTTACGGATGGGTCAAATGCAGAGGTCACATTTTTTATTTTTAAAAGACTGACTTAAAATTCGCTTAGTTTCTTTTTCAATTTCCCCCTAATGAATGATCATTAATATACGAGGCGAGGGAATAAAATATCCCCCTTATGATTTAAAAACTGAAAGAGATGGGGAAACTGTCAAAGTAAAATTGAAATCTGAGGTAAAATCTTTTTTTACTGAGGTTAGGTTAAAGACTATAATTCAGGTATAGAACTTTCTGTTTTACCCCAAAATTCCAAATTTAAAATGTGCGTTTTCACACCTAACTAAATTTTTTTTAATTCTTCACTAAGACAAGTTTAGTGATAACACCCAATATAAATACAGACCTAAATAGGTCACAGCAGAACATTATGTGTCACTGCCGTGCTAGAAGAAGACTAACACAAACTATGAATGATTACAGATTTGCTGTACTTTCTACACCAAGAGGTTGTGGGTTCAAATCCTACATGCAGCGTTACCACCATTGGGTTCCTGAGCAAAACTCTTAACCCCTTGCTCTAAAGAAAACTGTCCCATAAATCATGAAAATGAAAATAAGAGCGTCTGCTAAATGCTGTCATTTAAATGTAAATATTGTGCCCTCCAAACTCGAAGCTACAAGATCGGGCTCCTAATAACGAGGCTTGTGTGTGCATGATCCACTTCCTACCATTATTGTGACTTCCTTTTTCTTGGCCTTCTGTCCATTCCTTGTGGCTCGTGAACGTTTCCGTCACTCCGATGGTTGGGTGTGTGTGACTGGACCATGCTAGGAGAGAGTTCAGACTGTTCTGTGCACTGGGCGAATCTGTGTATCCCAGCAGTCCTGATCCCAGATGGGAGATTTGATGATGATGATGGTGGTGGTCATGAAGTCGCCTGTTGTTCATAGTAGGAGTCGAAAAAGCCGCTTCGTTCACAAAAATGGAGCTGACCTCGTCTTGGCTGCCCAATTGACCAGGATGGAGATTCTGCAGAAAGAGAAAACATTTGTAACACGAACATACAATATGTCACAGATAAAAGATTCATGAGTTCACCGTCTGATCACGGGGCGAAATCTCTAATCGTTACACTACCAATGCTACCCAAGCAGAAACGTTCGAAGTTTCGTCTCTTCATATATGCTTCCTTTCATCATTCTCACATATCCTGAACTCACCCTCCAGGTTCTGTAAGGTTTAATTCTGTTGGATGAATGTCAGAATGACTCACAGAAAAATTCATTCATTCATTATCTGAACCACTGTGGGACCAGAGCCTATCCCAGGACTATGGGCACGAGGCGGGGCCTAGTTATTACCCACCATCCCCTGCTGCTGGCCGTCCAGCGGTATGACCATGGCAGGCAGACTGCGCTGCCTCCCGTGCTTCCAGTTCTCCAGGAGCTTGCGCTGGACGTCAAGGTGTTGCCGCTCCCTCTCCACATTGCGCTGGCCCTCCCTCAGCCTCTCCAGGCTCTGCTGGTAGTCATGCAGCTGCTCCTGCAGCTCTTCACGCTCCCGCTGCAGCCTCCGCGTCTCCAGGTGGCAGCGCTGCTCCCTCTGCTCCAGCATCGCCTCCTGCTGGTCATGCCGCAGCTGCCGAGCCTGGCACTCGCGCTCCCAGCGTTGCTGCTCTCGTGCCAGGGTACCGCGTAGTCGCGCCACGCCGGCCAGCTCCTCCCTGCGCCGCTCCGCCTCCCGCTGGCGCTCCTGCTCCTGAAGGAAGCTCCCGGAGGAGGGGCGGGGCTGAGTGTGGGAGGCGGAGCTTGACAGCAGGAGGAGGAGGAGCCTCTGGACTTCATAGCAGCTGTCCTGGATGGTGACGGCAGCCTGGAGGATAGAAAACAGGGAAATCAGGACATTTAATCAGTGTAATCTTGACCATGACCATTGTCTCAATTATTTTATCTCAATTATTTTTTAATGGCTTTCCAGAATTCAGTTAATGCTTTCCCTAGTGCTTGTGCACATACTGTCCCCTTAAAAACACTACTGCGAGTGTTGTCATGTGACTATCCCCCATCAAGTCTGCCAGTACATCTGTGTGTTCCATGTGTTTCAAATTTTAAAATCAGCAAGATTTGCACTCTTTGATTAGAAAAACATTCCAGTTTTAACAGTTGAGCATATTTCTGGTACAAGCTGTTCCAGTGGACCATAAGTACAAAAAAATCCAAATACTAAATAATCGTTCAGTGAAACGTGAGGTGAAATTGTGCAAAACAGACACTTTGAGAGCACAGAATTAGCAGTGTGACCGCTCGGTTCACCATAAGAACGTTTGGTTCACTAAAAAGCGTTTGCTTCTCGCTATCGTGTGCTCGCTTCACAGTTTCCTGCTTGCTTTGTAATTAAAATCCGAAATACGTCAGAGATTCAAGGACCAGATAGCTGATCGTCAAAGTTAGCTAACAATATTTATGCGGTTTCACTTAAACATCCATAGCATCTATTCATGCTTATCTGTCAGATGATGTCATAGTCATCTGACCTTGTTGCCGCCATTGTGAATACCAAATCTGCCCTATACTGACAGCTGGATGCTCTAGCTAACGTTCACTTCAATTAGGCTACCTATCGATATTATGGATACTTCTCATTCTGATACAACGAAAAGACTGATATTATTGGATACAATCCGTACGAAGTCCCTCCAGACGTTTTTCATCAACTCACATCCGTGACACACTATGCAACAGCTAATTATTAAAAGCTGTGTGTCTAACGTGGATAGACAGATCAATCGATAGACAGACAGACAGAGAGACACTTCATTTTCATTGGACACAAGCGCAGTACTCAATAAACCCGGGACTCAATGCGGCGACGGCTACAGTTTTGACGAGCGTCTGTGACGTCAGCTGCAATGTATGAAAATCTGATACTGTGAATTGAATCGTAAACTTTAACCTTTAATATCACTGTAAAACTGTAACAATGTGTTGATAGTGAATGTGGATCTATTGGATCGATCGAGTCATATGATGCGTATTTACCATGATTAGATTATGTCTAGTCTTTACAGCTTTTCCAGGCTATAAATGGAAGTGGTATAGAAAAGCCATATTATCTTCACTTCTGTTATGAGGTGTGTGTGTGTGTGTGTGGCAGAGAAGAGAGAGAACAATGAGATCACCTGAAGACTGTAGAGCAACTGAGTCAGACTCTGGACACTCTGACACACCTGCACACAAATAAGAACAATGACTAAGCAATTCTCACTCCCAACAAATTCATTAAGAGCAAAGTGACACACACATGATGATCTGATCTCAAAGGTCTTACACACACAGACATCATTTGCCGTCATTGTGAGGTTATTCTATTGACTGCCATAATTACCCGTTTGAATTAATACTACACCCTCACCTAACCTTAACCTCAATAAACAAGAGCAGTTCTTTTCAATGTTTTGGCTTTTTAATGCATGTTTATGCATTTATTCCAGACGAGGCTTGGCACTTACACGCAAAAAGGGCTTCAGAAACCACAAAATGTAGACTTGCAACTACTTTGCGTTTCAGAGGCTGTAATCCTACAGTTAAAAGTAATAAAAGTTGGTTTATTAGAACACTGTGACCTTTACTGCCTCCACACAATAGTTTTATAAAGTAGGAGGTTATACTCACATAAAAGTCTATATGAAGTTTTTATATAGGCTGACTGTGTGTCTATTCCTAGTCTATAGCACCATCTGGTGGTACGGCCCGTCTCGCTTGTACTTATGCATAGAGCAGTAGAGACCCAGTAGAACAAGAAAAACATCCCATTAAAATGCAAAACACAGTGAAATCACTTTCATTCCTCTAATGACTTAGTGACGCAAATTGATAATGGTGGGTCTGAATTCATGCATTGCAAAGCCTATAGTGTTTGAGGTCTGTTTACATTGCTTTAGGCTCTCTATCAGAAATTCTCTGCATTCCAGAAATGCTTACAGTAAATAAGTCAGAAAATATGTCTCCATAAATATATGTAGGTTGTATCCTGTTTGGGAAGCTTGTTAAAGGGGTAAAACCAACCTTACTTTGTTCCAACATACCCGCTAGAGTCCAGACGTGTAACTGACAGGGTGAGAATTTGTGCTTTTATCTTATTTTTCTTATTACAGCACATTTTTGATATGTTGAAACCTGAACAGAGCTTCTAGAAATAAAACTTACTAAAACTCAGAGTATACATTCTTTATCTTTAAAGCGACAGTTGGTAATCTATCTAACGGTTAGGGCGTTTGCTGTGTGATTGGAAGTTCTCCGGTTCAATCCCAGACCAGTAAAGGTACCACTGAGCTACTCATAAGCAAGGTACCGTCCCCAGGCATTGCTTCCCGGGTGCTGCCCATGTTAGCCGCCCGCTGCTCCTTCATTGATAGGTCAAATGCAGAGGTCACATTTCATTGAGGTGCACTGTGAGCTGTGCTGAGCTGTGTTCACAATGACACTCACTCTCACTTAAGATGCGTCTATACATTTCGCTCAATCCAAACGCTCGCCCATTTTTTTATGTTTCCAACACATCTAAACACTTCAAGGACAAAAATGTTCTCCCTTATATTTCACACGCACAGCCAGAAGCCACTGTAAGAAGGTAATCAGTGGCTGATGTGTAACTGCACTACTAACCAGTTTCATTTGGATTCATTTTTAAGGTCTGTCAGAGAAAGAAAAGATTTCATGGCTGACCTTAAGGTGCATGTTCTTGTTGTTGGGTTCTGTGCTTTGATTCTGAAGCTGGAGGTCAAAAGCTTCCTCTCCTCCACCGTCCTCTTCCTCACTCCTCAACGTGTCAACAGATGGTTCACTGTTACAAGCCTGTGGAGGAGGAGGAGGAGGAGGAGTAGGAGAAGGAGGTGGAGGAGGTGGGGGCTCAGAGCTGCTGGAGGTTTCAGGTGGGGTCTGATCACCAGGTGTGGGATGAGGACTGGAAGGAGGGCTACAGCGGGATGACAGAGCTGCCTTCAGGTTCTCCGCTGGAAAACAAACATGACAGAAAAGAAAACTTGTAAGCATATATATATATATATATACACACACACACACACACACACACACACACATATTATTTGAACTCGGCCTTGTCATGGACTCGGACAAAGAGGACTCGGGATTTTATTTTGAGACCAGCCGAGACCACAGCTATTACTATTAAAACTCTTGAGACCGACGCAGGCGTTTTGCGTTGTTTATTAATTAGTATTTTAATAACCCAGAATCCCTTTAACCTACAGAAATCACACACACATACAGTCAGAATCAAAAGACTTCAAACTTACTGGACAATATATTTATTTCTCTGTATGTGAAATAATTTCTGAGTAATTCTGTGCATAAAAACTGAAATAATTGTGTAAAAAGGCATTAATTAAATTATTTGCAATGTAAACACACGCGTTAGCACTCGTGGCTCTAACATGGAACGCCATCATGCATAAAAATGTGTTCCATTCCAGAAAGCCCAAAAGCAGCTCATTTTATAGACATAAATGAATAAATTTAAAATGTAAAAAAAAATTAAAAATTTACATTTACATTTAAAATTTAACAATAAATGAGTCCAAATCGGCTCAAAATTATCCAAAACTTAAGTATTTCTTCATTTTAAATTGAAAACTTTTTTTTTCATTTTATAATGTTGGAGAGTAATAAAAATAAAGAAAAATGCATCATTTGCTATCAAATAATTTTATTCTGTATCCAGATGAATACCAAATGGATAAAGAAGTGTTTCCGTCTGGCACTAACCTTATTTTTCTTCACATCACTAAGCCATAGAATGTCTCTGCATAATAAGACAGTGAGTTTGGTCTTGAGGAGTGTTCACTGTGGTTTGTTGAGTTTAACGTATGATGTGATCAGTTTGGATAACTGCTTCCAGTGAAGCGATTTCCTAGCCTAAACATTATCTCAAGCAGCTACAAGTGCACCAAAACTCTTTTGTGACCAAGTTGATAGATTAAAAATTCATTTATTACATATAGGAAAGGGTGTCAAATATTTCATTGCAGCCATGAAATAAGGGCACTGGAGAAACTTACCGCCTAAATATCAAGCCTTTAGTTGTTCACTCACTTTAGAGTCTCCCTTCCTCATCCCCTAACCCAAAGCTGTGAACAGAACTGATCTAATTAGCAATGCAGGTTCAGAGTGAACGGACACAAGTCAGATATTTGCTCCAAGTACCAAATCTGGATCACTAGTTTGAGAAGTTTTTCAGCAGTGCGTGAACCTTTTTAGCCTGCAGCAGGACCGGCGTAACTGACCTACCCTCTTTGAGTGCGGCATCAAGCAGAACGGCGGCGTGTGGGATCTCGTCTGTGCCGGGCCGAACCAGTAGCCGGGGTTCCGGGCCGCCGTCCCTGCAGCCTGCCATGGCGGCCAGCTCGGCGTAGATCTGCAGCTTCTCCTCCAGATTGGAGCAAATCAGCTGGTCCTGACCACACAGAGACTCTGCGGGATGTATGGAGGTCAGCATAGTTGTTAGTAAGCATCAGAGGAGACTAAAATGTAAATCATATAAACCAAAACGTTTATGCAAGGTTATAAAAGTTAAGAACATTTCCTTGGACCGGAAACTGACCACCTGTAAGGGGCTTAAAGAAGGCGAGCAACAAAATAAACATGGTAGTTTGTATGTAAGTATTACAACAATTATAGTCACTTTACCTTCATTGTGCACTATTTATAAGTTAAATATTCTCTATTGCACCCGTTTTGGAATAATCCAATTAATTTACACACCGTAGAACATTTGCAGGCAAAATCTCGTCTGTTCGTGCCCTACTATGCTTGCACTCACGAAAAATAAACTAACTAAATTGCGTTTGAAGCACTTAGCCAACATGAGCTGGCACATGGGCAGTGTCCCGAGCCACGTACTGCTGCACTTAATAGTATGGTAGGTAAGGAGCTCTTATCATACTTTTCTATGCAGTAGTATGCATCTCAGGAAATAGCCGGGGTTGTGGCTAACGGCTCTCTACGCACTAGGTAGTGCACATGAAGTGTCTTGGTACACCACATAGGGCGGGAAGTGACTTTTTAAAAAAATGGCACTACCCTCAAAATGCTCTGCCCTCACTCCACTCTGCTTACATACTCGCTTGCCTTGGCACTGTGTTAGAAATGTCAGAACTATGATGTTATTTTTGTGCCAAAATTCTGAATGTGCAGTGGAACTTTGGTGAGCAAAATATCTTGTCTTTACGTGCTCGACTTTTTAACGTATTAATCTTTTTGGAGGTTTAGGGTTAGGAATGCTTAAATTCTAGATATTAATGTATATAATCCGCTGTGGCCTTCTCCAAGAACCAATGCTCATTGTATTAATCTTAAACTGCATTAATGTATCAAACGAGAATCATTTCACATGGTTGGTCTGGTGCCCATTAAGCAGGTTTTACTGTGGAGACATAAGTCAGCATGAACAAAAAGAACTTGTACGTACAACAGCTTTTAAAAATACTTTCTTTGCTATGAGCAGGCAAGCTGTGGACGAGTAGATTTACCTTGTATTTTATAAATCCTTTGGATCTTGGCCTCTGCCACTTTTCTCTCCTCCTCTGACTCACTGGCTGTGTCCTCCTCCTTCTCATGGCAACTGAGAATCAAAGAAAGGTTAGATCTCACACACAAACAAAATACAAAAAGACCAAATTATCACAACTAAATCTATATTTAGACTTTCATTTATGAACTATTACCACATTTAATTTCAAATTCCAAACAAAACTAGAGATGCATTTCCGCAAGAAAACGCCAAGTTTTGTGGCTGTGACGTGAAAACTGTAGAAAGTAGAAAGACTTGCATTGAAGTGAATGGTGAAAGGACGAGGGATGCTACAAGCAAGAAAAAGACGAGTACGGGTCAAAACAGATTGAGATGTGCGTTCAGTGAGGTGGCATAAGAATCGCGTTGACTCTCGTGTGAAAACAGGTGAAGGAAAGCGTTTGAGTCCCAAATTCAATGTATTCTTAAAAGGAGACAACTATGGGGAAAAACAAATGACGGAAAAAAAGGATGAAAATGACGAGTGTGGGTCACGGCGGCTACAGATACGCGAAGAATCACATTAAATTAGGTGGCTGTGCAGTAAAGCGCCGAAATTTGAGCTCCATGTTAGTCTACGGGGGAAAGAAATGGAGGGAAAAAATGGCCAGAACTTGTGAACGAGTGGACATAACGATATGTGATTGATCGCCGCATTGACATAATCTATTTTACAATATTTTAAAGTGAAATATACCATGTATGTGGTCAATTTAACCTGGTATATGGTCTGCACAAAAACACACATTTACTGGTTAAGAGTAGCTACGCACATGACCACAGCTTCACGGATGAGCCTCATCCAGGCGTTGCGCTCGTCTTTGGAGGTGGCGTGGACCTCGTACATCTCCGGCCCAGCCGAGGAAGCACTGATGAGGAACATCCCTCTCTCCTCGTTAGCCACCTCCCTCACTATCAGCTTCTGCAGAGAGATCACCGGCGGCTTCTGGTCCTGAGAGAGAGAGAGAGATATGCTTAGAGATAGAACACTGATTAGGAGCTTAGAAGAAAACGAAGCAATTAATCTGCTCGCTAACATCCAATTGAGACCTCGCTGGACTGGAAAGAGATTCGAAACCACTCGGCACAACGAAAAAACATAGCTTGCATATGTTCTACTTTCCGGACAGAAATGAGCAGTTAAGCGGTGACGTACCACAGCGGCGAAGACATACTTCTGGTCTTTTTCTTGCAGGAAAACCAGCAGGTCGGAGAGCAGGAGGGCCAGCACATCTACGCAAACACACACACCCCCCGTGTAAAACACTAATATTCAAGCATACATGCCTCAATATGGCTTGTGAGATGCACGATGATATAGGAATCGGCAGATAATTGCTTTTTTAAATTCATCAGCACGCTTAAATGGATACGAAATATTGACCTTGTAAGATTAACGTTGGCGTCAGCTATTTAAATGTCATATAAAAACACTCAAAATGTTTTTGTTTTTAGGAACATTTCTGGAAAATCCGTTCAGTCGCAGAACGCCACTGTTGTTTACCCCTCAAGGCAATCTGGGAAGTGACGTCACATGGCTGCAACTGTTTCGATCCTCTCTTCTCCAGCACTGTCAGCTGGAGAATGTTTACCACACAGCCTTAGAGAAGGGTAGCAACCGTTTGACATTATCGACCCAGAGTGCATTGCACACGCCAAACAATGGCCAAATTCACATTTCAAACTGTGTATTAAACTGTGAGGATTTTCTAAATAATAGACGTGTTTTACGCGCTTCACTGATTTTTTTGTAGGCGAGAGCAATTGTAGCATATTTCCCGTCTAACTAGTCCCTTTAAATTAGTCTGATATTTTATGAGCCAGTATTTGATGACGTATTTATTGTACGCCAGAAAGGTAGGTAGGTGTCATCTTTGTACATAAGGTATGAGGTCCAAAACCATTACTGGACAGCTGTGATCTTCAGGTCCTCAGGTAGCACTGCATTAAAACATAAATTTCTACTGCGGAACAAGAACTCGTCGAGCGAACTTGAGAGTGAATCTGCTTACCTTTCAGCCTTCCCGTGGCGGTCTTCCAGAGAAGCGGTCCGTGGTGTAGAAGGGCCCTGCCGTTGGTGACGTCCTGCTTGCGGAAGGTGTATCCGTTCTTCAGTTTGGCCGAGCTTTTGTTCTCCAGTCGTCCGAGGACGTCATTGAGCCACTGGCTCTGCTCATGCTGGCTGACCTGCGAATCCACGGCTGCGATCAGCTCACGGACGGCAGTCAGGGCGGCGGAGACGCCAGCGTGCTCCTCCGTTCCCGCTATGGGAGAAGACGGATTGAGAGAAAGTGCTTGCAACCCTGTAGCCAACTTGCAAGGTGTGGCATTAGTCCTCAGTCCGGCGATAGTGAGCTTGTTAACTGTTAACTGTAGCATATAATAAAGTGGTTGCTGTGTACTGTAAACTTAACAGCAACGCCAGCAACATCTGGCCAGGTAGATCAGTAGGTCGGTGGAGTGTCAAAGAGTGTAACGCGCACACATGTATAAGCAGAAACCTACCCTCCGTGTACTGCAGAATCCTCTCTAATAGAACAGGGTACTTGGTGATCCGCTGCGTGACCAGCAGTATGCATTCAGGAATCTCTCTCCGCTTTACCAGCGAGTTGTTGCTCTGTTGCTGTGGAGATCGAAGAGACAGATCATTTCAAGGTCATCAACGTGTTTATCATGAGCACGAATGGTCACAGCTATTTCTGGAACATGACATTATTCTTTTGAGAATAACATTTCTGTATTTTTTAAAAGAAATTTTTAAAAATTTAAACCCGTAAACCTACAATTATGAATGTATTAGGGATACAGTTTACTCTCACTAGAGATGATAAGTAACGTAGGACAAATAATTTGTTACTGTACCTAAGTAGAATTTTCGGGTATCTACACTTGACTATTTTTGTGCCAACTTGTAACTTCTACTACCTACATTTTCAGTTTGAATATCTCTACTTTCTACTCCTTACATTTTCAAATCAGGCTCGTTCCTCATGTTTAATTGGTTTAATTCCTTCGCAAGGCTACTTTAAGTATGTTTTAGAGCCTGTACTTTTCACTTTAACTTGAGAAAAGAAGTCAAGTCAATATTTCAGCGTTTACTAGAGTCTTTTTAAACCCATGTATCTATACTTCTACTTGAGTGAAGAATGCGTGTAGTTTTGACGACTTTGACTCACACACACAGCGCATCCCCACCTTGATAAAGAGCTGAAATCTCTTGTTCTGCTGTTGAAGCTCTTTAAAGAAGTTGACTGCCTCCGTGTGATGACCGCAGAACTCCCCATAAACCTGCTTCATGTTCTCAGCACTGTCCTGAGAGAACTACACACACACACCATTGAAATTCATAAATATCTTCTTTGACAACGCAACAGCATGTAGCTATACCAGGCTAACAACAGACTAAGTGAGCAGTGTCGGCGATGGTACCTTGCTCAGGAGTACCACAGTGGTACCTTTACCAGTCTGGGATTCGAACCGATGACCTTCCGATCATGGGGTGAACGCCCTAACAGTTACGCAACTGCCGCAATACAATGGTACAATATAAAATCCCACCTGTTGTAAGAGGATGTCTCCCACCCGGTGGATGAGGTAGTTCCTGTCGCTGTCGGGATGGACGGAGCTGTGCCGTCTCTCCCTCATAGCTGATAGGAAGTCTCTGTGAAGCTGGAGGAGCTCGTCCAAGCAGGGAAACATCCGACCAATGGCGTTGGCATCCAGGCCCACCTCTACACGCATGCCACGCCTGAAAACCTCCGCCATGATGGTCAATGTCTGCATGTGGTGCAGCTCTGTCTGCATCAGTTCTGCATAGAAGACAGTATAATATAGTGACTGTTGGTGTTAGCTCCACTTAACCTTCTTCCTCTGATCATTTTTTGACCACACATGTTCAAATGTGGGCTTCTCAACCTTAAACTACGCAGCAATACTGCATTCAAACGGCACAACAAACACCATTTGAGTGTCACATTTGTGTTAAGAATGAGGCCGTTTTCCCACTTGCTCCCTTTCAGCCTTTGAAACAAACGCAGATCAGTTAGTCAGAATTTTTGCCTATATGTGAACGAACCGAACCCGAGACCATCCTCAGGAGGTTGAGTCTGTGCCACAGTTCGCTTAAGTTCTGCAATATAAACACAAAGCGACATGCGACATGGAGCTGATGAAATATTATAAGTGTAAAGTCTTCATGGAATAATTATGGCTCATAATATTATATTATATATAACGTCTGATCTCTACATGGTGTGTGTATGCAAGGTTATGGTGCACCAACATGAGACTTCGATATATGTGTAATGACACCGTGTCTACATTTGTTTACACTGTACACATTAACATGCATTATTAAAGAAAGTTGGTTGTTGTGTGCTGCTGTGTGCTAGCACACTATCGTTCTTCTTAAGTTTTATTATTATTATTCCGTTCACCCGTTTTTTGGCCGCTACTCCTCCCAGGGCTTTCGAGATAGAGACACCGTTCCAACTCTTACATGTTGGAAGCGATCTGGCGTGCTTGTTCACAGCTTTATGCTACGCCTTGTCGTTCGTTCGGTATTCCCGGTTTTCCGGTGAAAAAAGGCCCATAGGAATGAATGGGAATGATGATGTCATCCACTCTAGCTGTTAGAGTGAGAGCAGCAAAAAAGTTCAAATCCACATTTTAAACACACACACACACGCACGCACGCGCAAACACACACACGCAAACACACACACACGCAAACACACACACGCAAACACACACACACACACGCAAACACACACACACACACACGCAAACACACACACGCAAACACACACACACACACACACGCAAACACACACAAACACACACAACCATCTAGAAGTGAGCAAGCACACTTTGCATTTTCTCTGCGGAAATGCCTCTCTAGTTATTATTATTATTGTAGTTTTTATTGTTCTATTGGAACAAGCCATTTTTGTCCAAGTGAAAGCTACCCATAATCCAAGCAGTAAGGGTGTCCACCAAACAAGGATTTTGCGCTGACAAAATTCTATTTAAAATATTTCTAATACAAATCCTATGAGCTTCAGCGTTCAGAGCGCTAAGCAATTCAGCTGAAAATACACTGGGGGAGACTTTTTTTTTTTTACCTCAGACGCTCAGAGCACTTTAAGTTGAAATCCGTTCAAAACAGTGTTGGGCTCGTCAATGTCACTTGCTATCCAATCAAAATCGAGGAAGGGACGAAGTAACGTGGAAGTGCCCGATGACGCTTTTCAGAACTTAGCAACAAGCAGCGCCACTTTTTGGACCACTTCAAGAGGACTAACTTTGGTTTCTTTATGTGAAAACATCCTTAGAACATGAAACAAATCAAACTCTTTCATTCATTCAAAGTTGTGTGTGGTAACAAATAGACACCTGATTAGTGTAACGACGGAAGTGTAAAAATCGTCCGAATCACGCAAGCTACACCTACCATAGATGACGTCTTGTCTCTTAATGGTGCGTTTCTCTTGCCTCTGGCAGAACTGAGGCTCCACAGCCAGACTCCAGGACTCCGCCTCTAAATCCAGAGCATCAGTCGCCAGTTCGTTCTGTAAAGGAGCGTCCACCGTGTCTACGGAAAGGACACAAAGACATAATGTCCTCGTTGTTCCAGATTCAGTGTTCCAGCACTGTCAGTACCGAGAGTCGCCTTATTTACCTTCCGTGAGGGAAGAATCGGTGGATGTGGATGATTCCGCTGTCTGCAGGAGTTCCTCTGATTGCACAGAAGTCCTCCAGGGAGAGGAGTCACTGTCCCCTTCCGGGCTTTCAGCAAGTCTAAAGTGTTACGGCTACAACGTTAGAAGGCTGAGACACATAAAAATACAGAAATGCATCCACCATGATGAAAACTAAATGAGGAACGTGCAACAAAATGATAACGTTTTTGGGTGAAAATATGAGATGGCAGAGTGGAGGAGGTTCTCACCGTTCTGGAACTAGAGGAACACTCCTGGATAAGGGACATGGCAGAGGGGCGCTTTCTTTCTTGTCCCGAGGAGCCATCACAGGAAGGGAGGAGGAGGAGGACATTGGTGTTGAGGACATGCTTTCCCGCAAGACGAAATCTGAATGAGAGAACGGGACAGGGAGATTCATAGAAAGTGATGAATGAAGATAAAGGAGGATAATATTTTCCTTTTTCAAACAAAACCCAGTGACAAGTGTTCCTAGTGATCAGTTTCATTTTTGGTAAGCATGAGTTTTGTTACTTACTATGACACAAACCCCCCCCAGATTGAGTCTTGCCGCTCACCCAAAAGGTGCTTTAAAGCTGGGTGGAGATTAGTGGTCATGAGAGGAGGAAGGATGGGGAAAGAGAAATGAAGGAATCTCTAAGACACTGGACCTTTATTCGGACGCTCAAAACAGAAACTATGATTCAGTCCAATTGGGGCAGTTGGTAGCATAACTGTTAGGTAGTTTGCCTCCTGATGGGAAGGTCACAGGTTCGAATCCCGGACTGGTAAAGGTACCACTGAGGTACTTCCTACCGTCCCCAAGCACTGCTCCCCGGGTGCTGCACCACTGCTCCTTCACAGATGGACTTAACATCTCAAAAAATGTCAATTCGCACCATATACTAGATCGATGACATACTGTGTTACATCTAAAGAAAGAAAGAGAGCGAGTGATGGTCATTGTGAACACAGCACAGCACACAGTGCACGACAACGAAATGTGTATTTGACCCATCCGTGAAGGAGCAGTGGGCAGCTAACATTGGCAGCGCCTGGACAGAAGTGCATGGAGACGGTAGCTTGCTCATGAGTACTTTAGTAGTACCTTAACCTGTCCTGGTACTTGAACCGGCAACCTTCAGATAATGGGTTGAAGGCCTTAACTGTTAACACTACCAAAAGCCCCGATACTGGTGGTTTTAAACAAAAATTTAACAACACAATCAGTCGGCCACGTACTTACTTACCAATGGCAATACACTTATTTAGTCTTTAACAAGGCTCAAATGACAGTTCCACTGCACTGAATTGAAAGTGTCATGAAACGCTGCTATTTTCTTACACGCTAAGAAACACACACATCTTGCATATTCACGGCAAATAAATGATGTGCTTTTTGTTTAACAGTTTCTTCCTTTCCTTCGTGGAACCGCTAAACATCAAGGGCTGGTCTCTTGCGTATGGACTAAGATGAAGTACCAGTGGAGATTTGCCATTCAAACTCAAAGGATAGTCTAGGACTAGGCTTAATCCTCGAATGGGAATATGGCCCCAAGGGTTTATGCATAAAGAAGATTCGGATATGGACCACAGAGGTTGTGGGTTCGAGTATGACGCTTCCTTCATCTCCCCATCATTATCCATCATTTTCCTTACCTCAGCACTCCACACACAGTTAAAATATATGTGACCCTCCACGGCAAAACCAGTCGCTTGTCACAACGGAGGTTTCTGAGAAAAACGAGCGTTTATGTTGCGTGGGGTAAAATGTTGGATTTTTTGTTTTTAGTGTTTTGAAACAGTGGAAGGTCTATACTGTACTGTTGTGAACAAATTTCACTGAAAAACTTACCCTTTCCATCCTAAAAACGTGACTTTCTTGAGGTGAGGAATTCAATTCCAGCAGAATGTTAAAAGTTTCTGTTTTGACCGCTCTACTTCAATATTTACGGTAAATCCACTGGTTGACTAGCGTGAAGATATTTCTCCGGAATCCATCTCCGTCTCCCGAGTTCAGTTAACCTAACGCAGGTAGGCTATCCGTGTGGCTGTGAATGCAGCGTAGGCTACCGTAAATGCAAACGTAGCCGCGACCGCACCAAGCGTCTGTGAGTGCTACGTCGATAGTCAACTTCAAAGGCAGATTTCTCCGTTTCTCACTTGGCGTGACAGGAGAAACCCGACTCCTTTGAATGTTGATATCTCAGTCATTGCCGTCCCATTCATTCGATATAGGTATCGTTTTGAAGCTTGACTTATGCCCTTTCACATAACTCAATTTGGAAAATTTGCGACAAGCGACTAGTTTTGCCGTGGAGGGTCACATATGTTTCTAGTGTGAATCCCATTTCACACCTTGGCCATACCCCTTATTCCTACCCTAATCTATCCCTACGAAACAGGACACGACGTGTTCAACATGCCGTCGTCCGCGGTTATTATTTCCATCACGTGGGCTGCTGGCATTGTTTTGCGTTTGTCTGCAGCAAAGCGGAGATGTGTAATAGCAAGCGACACCACACTAGCCATTTTATTCTGTGGCGTTTACGAAGAATTCAACCATAAGGCTGAAATCAAGTCAAACTAGACAATACACCGGTTGTTTTTAATTTTAAATTCTCCTTTGTTTACAGTCATGTTGCTGATAGTTTTTCGGCAGAGCATCCTGGGAAATATCTCCTACCCCCTACCCCGTTTGGAGTGAACCTCTGAAAAACATCTGTTTGAAGGAGTAGTTAGCCCTTCTCCTTCGGCCCACCCCTTGGTCAAAATGGGAACGGGGACACCCTACCTCTACACGTGAATGTGCGAAACAGAGGGGTAGGGCTAAGGGGTGAAATGGGACTCACCCTTTTTATATTGAGGGACTGAGCAGTGTCCAAATCCCTTTAAACCTAAAGTTCCTTAAAGCTGCCGTTGCTGTAACTGACCACAAGGAACACCATCAACAGAGTTAAAAGCAGATCCCAGAATCCTCTAGTGAGGACATGGGGCAGGGAAGTGGATACGGACTCACTCTGAGGGAGGGTGGCTGCTCTGGCCTTCATCACGGAGACTGCATATTTATCCTGGACTTTCTGTTGAGGGAAAACACACACGTGAACACACACACACACACAGACAGACCCCCCGGACTACTGTGGGGTTAATGAAGGGCAAATGTGTTACTGGTTTGAGCTTAACTATTAAACCAGAGTTATCTGTGAGTTTTGGTTTTGGTCTCACACACACACACACACACACACGTCATACCTTGAGGCACTGTGTTGTGGAGTCCTTACAGCCTTTATGGATGCTCACAGCACAATCTACAAAACACAGATTCTCATTTTGGACGAGACACAATACACAACTACAGATTAAAATGAGCCTTGAACCGCCGCTAGGTCATTTCTCGAACTTCCTTCAATGTAATGAAAAAAAAGCCTGCCGCAGTCTAGAACCTCACTTACTGATGCAGTGCAGAATTTCTTTCCCCGTCGCTGGTTTGTCGCACACGTCGCAGACGGAAGGTCCCGGAACCTGCTGAGGGCCTGTGGTGAACTGGTGGCCGTTCCTCTCCTTCCCTTTCCCCTTGGAGAACCAAGAAAGAGCCATGACAGCGTTAGCGAGGCACAAGGCCACTGCCATTCCGTTACCCGCTTGCGACTTTCCGCAGGGTTTTCAGGACTTTTGGCTCAGGAATTAGGTTAGGAGGGGCACTGGAGGGGTTAATGATTAAAGCTAATGTGCTGGGACTTGGGACTCCATGCTTGTTTGTTTTTTGGGATCTGAAAGCCAAGGACTAGTAGAGATGGGAAGTAAGTGGACAAATGTAGAGTGATACAACCTTTGACCTGGTAATTACACCTCACTATATTAATTCCGAGTTTTAATTTGGACCAAAGGGGCTTAGAATAGAATGAGAAGCAGAGGTTTTGGTACTGCAAACCTGGAACTGAACGATCCATTGTAGGAAGAAACAATCAGACAAACACAGTGTGCATTTATGCTGTGTTCATTAAGTCAAATTTCTTGTTTTATTCCATTTTGAAGTTTGTTACCTAATAATTTCACTATGAACAAAGTGAGACTCTGACATATAATGCGAGTAGATTATAGGGGGTCAGCCCTGTGATCGTAGGGACGCCGGTTCAAATACCGGACCAATAAAGGTACCACTGAGGTGAAAAACAGTTTTAAAAAGCAACACAATCACTGAAAGACATTCTTTTTACTGTATGATGTGTCAAAAATAGCTATCAGAATTGTTTTGTTGTAGTTGTGTGTCTGGCTGTGTGTGTACACGGTTACCTTGTTCTTACTGCGGGTGCTGTACATTCGGCTTTTAATAAAACTGAACGTGCGGCTGACTTTGTATTTCTCCGACTCAGTCTTTGAAGGAATGATGTATTTATCCCATTCCTCCTCTTCAATTCTGAAAGAACACACACTTGTACATGAACACCGTTTCCCATAACACCCACTAGAGGAACCAAGCAGGATTCATGGGTTAGCAAGCTGACCAGCGCGGATTACTTCTGACCAATAATGAACAAGGGGATGAATCCCATTTCACCACTTGGCTCTACGCATGAAGTGGCAAGGGACAGGGGTTTAATGGGACACCTCTTCAAAAATTTACTCGTAGGCAGACGAGACATGTTTTTGCTGGATGTTAAACATGCCATCATTCGTGCTTATTATTTCCATCGTGTGGGCTATGAGCATTTTTGGGGGGGGGATGTTTGCAGCGAACCAGATATGTATAGCCATTTTATTCTGCACCGTTTTTGAAGAATACAACCAATAAGGACGAAACAAAGTCAAACTAGACAACACACTGGTTGTTTTAATTTTAAATTCTTTATTAACGGAGAAATGGCGTACATTTCTATGTCTCTTTCGGTTCCACAGCTATGTTGCTGATAGTTTTTCTGCAGGTAATTCTGGGAAACATCTCCTACTCCTCCGTTTGTAATGAACCTCTGAAAAATCTCTGTTTGAAGGGGTAGTCAGCCCTTCCCCTTCCCTATTGGTCTAAACAGCTACACGTGAAACAGAAGGGTAGGGCCAAAGAGTGAAATGGAATTCACCCAATAAGAAATATGACTAACCTGAAGCTTCTGAAGCTTAAGCGGCTTTCAATGCTTTAATTTTTATCAGACCCTCCAGGGCTTTGCAATGTTGCGATCGCAAATAACGCAAATTTACTACCGCACAATTTTCTGACCAATCGCTGTCGTTTCCTGCAAAACATGACGTTTAGAAGACGCAGGAAGCATGTGAAAAATGGCTCACATTTACCTTCAAAAAATTACTAAATGATTAATTGTTAATAAAAACTGTAGTTTTGTTTGCTTTATTTTAATTCACTGTTAAAGAATCATTATAAAGGGGAACAGAAATCGCAAAGTTTTCCGCAACTTTGACTTGCTCCCACAACGCCGCAATTATTTGAGAAAAGGTGCTGCAAAATCAGGCATTTTAGGCTGCAACAGTTTTAAAAAAGGCCCGAAAAATCCTGGAGGAACAGTTTTATTATGGACTTTTTGGACTGTACAATAACTCGAGGTCAACTTGCAAACCCCAAAATCCTACTTTTTTTCTAAACGTTCAGCCTATCACATCACAAAAACTAAAACATTTTAAAGAAATATGAACCAGCCGTTAACATCAGGTTAGTTATGTTTAGTCGGTGAAAGTGACTAAGGGTAAGTCATGCATTCTTTTCCCTGCAAAAAGTCCAATAAAAACATTAGTCACTGCTCTCAGATTAATCAGTACATTCCACATTAACTTTAGAAACGTTTCCAGCATTCCCTTCACTTCTTGCACTCTTCTCAAGAAAAACACCACTTTAGTAATGGTTTTAACCGACGTAAAAAGTTAAGAAAAATCCAAGATGCTTCTACAAAAATGAGGGGAGGTTTGGCCTGAAAACAAATGCAACAATTTTTCATATACCAGAAGATGTGGAACCCCTTAAAATACAACAAATAAATCTGCAGGTGATACTGATATATTTCTAACAATGCTAACACTTAACGGAAACATCACACAGGCAGCGTCTGCTAAAATTTGTCCAAATTAAAACGGTCAAATTCTCAAACACCTCTAAAATAAGCTTCCATTTAGCTGGAATGACTTCAAGAAAATTAAGGATCACACCGTAAGAGGGTAAAAAGAATTCAGATTTTTTTAAAATAAAAAATGATGGAATTATGAATTTAGAAACTTTGAAAAACTTCAAAAATAATGATGATTAATGGTTAATAAAAATAATAGTGGTTTGTTCACTTCATTTTTATTAATTGTTAAAGAATCATTACAAAGGGGGGGGGGGGGAAATCGCAACTTTGACTTACTACCCACAACAAAACGCCTAAAACACGCAACTTTCATCGCAATTTTTTACAAAAGCTGCCAGAAAATCTGGTATTTTAGGACGCAACAATCCCCACGGAATCCTGCCGGGACTGATCAGTAACATTTTATAGCGATGTTAGATATTAATCACAAAAATTTAAATTTTTGATGTACATTAACAGTATAAGTAATCAATGTAAAGCTACGATGCGAGTATATTCTAACCCATGGGTCATACCTTGGCATCATCAGCCTTGCCCTAGCATTCGTTAAAACAAAACATAACCAGTTTGCTCTCCAGACACGTTGTGAGTGTCCAACTCCTCCGCAGGTTTGTGAAAAATCGTGTTTTCAGGCCAGACCATGAGACGGGTTAGACGTGCCTCCATGTTAGAGTGCATTGTGGGAATAGCGGTTATAAGTCAGGACTGGAGAACTTGGGAGGTTAGAAGTGTGAGTGGCTCGAGTTGGTAGTAAATATTGAAGAGGGGGAAACTATAAAAACACTGATGGGACGTACTCTTTTAAGAACTCGGAGAGCGTGAGGTGCTGGAGGGAGTCGGAAAGCTCAACACCAGGCTCGTCATCGGCCGACTGGGCACGTCTACGGAATTTTACCTCCCTACGGAAGTTTAAGTACAGGGCTTAGTCGCTTTGCACTAAGCTTTGTAATAACACACAGTTTACTCAGAAACTATCCCGGAAACTACAGGCACAACAGGGACCAACCCTGGGCAGACACCAACACACCACAGGGCACACACACTCACACGATCGCATTCACACCTTGCGGGGCCAATTTAGTGTAGGAGACTGGGGGAGGAAACCGGAGCACCCGGAGGAAACCCACGCCAACATGGGGAGGGCATGCAAACTCCACCCAGGGATCGAACCCAGGACCTTCTCGCTGTGAGGCGGCAGCGCTAACCACTGAGCCACCGGGATGCCTGCCACTCCGGACCAAGAGACTTATTCCAAATTTAGGGATGCACACTACGGGAATTACAGACTTATGCCGACTTCTGAGTTTTTTTCATGATTATTTCTGCTGATGAACATGTTTTTAATTTAGAAAATTTTGCTACCACTATATTAGAAGGATAGAGAAACGCAGTATTTATTTGCTTCTTTTTTAGTTCTTAACCAGCTGTGTTCAAACACAAAAAATGTAAAGATTTCCCTGAAACACATTTAGTTGGCTCACGGGTACAAAAGTTGACTGATTACTTAAACAGTTAACAAATGTTAAAATCTGAGTGCACAGTGGAAAATCTCTTGTTTTTATGTACGCCACTCTAAGCAGCAAAAACAGCAAAAAAGCACTACCAAACGGCAAGATGTGGAAATAATCAGCTGTAAACCCTGTAAAATTGAAGGACTCAGGGAACATTAACAGATACAATCAGACTAGGATACTGGCTGAAGTAAGCAACACATAACTACAAACAGCCAATACATAAAATACTGTTTTCTTCATAAAAAATTTATAAATAATGAAAAATTTGCTTTCTTGATTTACTTCAAAAAGGTAAACCTTCAAATATGCTATAAAGTAATATATCTGAAACCCAGTTTCATATATATGAAACCATATATGAAGTATCAACCATAACAATCATTATTAAAACAAAAAAGGCTTAAAATTCTTTTCTTTTACGAGCAATAAATACAGAATATGAGTGCACTTTAATATTAGATTCAAACAAGAAACTTTTCCCCCCTTTTTTGTTTTAATGAAGTTACCGTTTTGAAATACATGATGAAAACCAATGATCTTTTCCACATTATTCTATTTTTAAGAATGTGGTAGTATACTCCGTGTAGTCTAACTACTCAAGTCCTTGGTTTTTAACAGTATACCACGTACTAATGCCTTCTTAACTCAAACCTCCACCAGATGGCATGAATGGGAGGTTGTAAAGGAGGCAGAGAGCGAAGAGGAAAGAAAGAAAGATTGAGGTTTACTCTTCCAGTGAATTCGAAACTCTTTTTTTTTCCTCCCCTGAACAAACTCACTCGCTACATCTATCCTGAATCCGAAAAGGTCTGGGCGTGTTTCGGTGAAAGAAAAAAAAAAAAAAAAATGCCACGACCTTCAGAACTACAACAGGAAGCACTGAGTCTCCAGGCAACCCCGTCGTCACAGCGACATTGGAGAATCCCATAATCCCGGTTGATGCCACACACAGTGAGAGGGAGAAGAAAAAGACACCAAGGATCAGGAAAAGCGTTACCTTTTCTCCTGGGGCTGCTCAGTTAAGCTGGACGCACGCTGTTCTGTTAACAGAGAGAGAGAGAGATGGGGAAAAAAGGAATTAGAACCAATAACAATGTGATCTTGCTCAATTAGACACGGTTTCTAAAAAGCTAAACACAACCTAAAGTATCAGTGTTTGATAGTCATTAATCTCTTTGATCACAAATTAAGAAGCAGTTAATAATCTTACCATTTTATTCACCAGGACCACAAACACAACACAACAAACCACACAATAAAACCATAAGAGTTATGACGCATAACAAACGGGGGAACATCAGGTCATCAGGTCCAGCGCAAAAGCAGAAAGACCATAAAAGAAAAATAATCCCCTTACTACACCAACACGCACATTAACAGCCACCTTTTGCATACACGGCATCCCATAACCATATGGAACACACACCAACGCAAGCACAGTAAAAGCCCCAGCAGCAGCAGGGTGATGCGAGTTGCTGGAGGTCTGCGTGTGTGTGTGTGTGTGTTGGGGGAGGGAGAGGCAGGATGAAGTTGCGTTACGGTACTTACTAACAGGATGGAGCAGAGAGAGAGATTTAGAGAGAGACAGGGCCTGTAGTAGAGACTTGCCCCCACTGCTGCTGGAAACACCGCCATCTACAGGACACAGTCAACATTACACTCACTGTGTCATCCACGTAGCAATGGAAACTGCCAGTGGGGATGAGGTCAACAATGAAAAGAAGGGGGCTCAGGACGGAACCCTGGGGCACACCTGTGGTGAAGTTTTTTCTTTTTGGTCTTTGTAACTTTATTGTGTAATGTCCTTGAGTGTATTATTACACAGCACCGAGGCTACTAACGCGCTCACTCAGACACACCCACATACACACACACACACAAACTCTCCCTCTAGGACATGCACTCCATCTCTAACACACACACAAACACTTTCACACTTTCCTGCTCACACTCATGGACGCTCTACCTCTCAAACACACTAGTAAGTTTTCTTGGTCTTGGCCACATTCTGACACTGTGGTGAAGCCTCACACACACCAAGAATTTCCTCATGCCTCAAAAGTGAGGAATAAAAATCATCAGCACTAGAGCGTCTACCAGAATGGCAATGATGCATTAACTTTTCATTACATCGGCAACGTCAGAGACATTTGTCAGAGGCAGTTGGTAGCGTAACGGTTGGGGAATCGGGCCCGTGATTGGAAGGTCGCCGGTTCAAATCACAGACTGGTAAAGGTACCACTGAGGTACTCATGAGCAAGGCACCATCCCCAAGGCACTGTCACCAAGCTCTGCCCATGTCAGCTGCCCAGTGCTCCTTCACAGATGGATCAAATGCAGGTCACATTTCGTTGTGGTGGACGTGCTGCGCTGTGTTCACAATGACAATCATTCACTTTATTAGCAGGAACATCACAAATCGATCTTCCCAACAGATCTTTAGCACTGAGCAAGCAAACAATGCAAGACCTGAGTCTGGATGTTCTTAGTTTGACTTCAAAGCAGATTTTTCCTTTGATTCTTTAAAGAACAATTTGTTGGAACCACATCATCCCAGGACTGACTAGACAGGAAATGTAACAGATGCTATCTTCTCTTAGGCTCTGGATCTCAAACGTAAGCCAAAATTTTAGAGAGCAACGGGAGGCTGGTGCACATTGCAGTCACTACAAGATCTCTGATAGTACGGCTTATTTTCAGTGTACAAATTTGATGATTAAAAGTAGCTAAGCTACAACCAAGCTATTGCTTGAATATAGTGGTTAGCTACACTACAATATGTAGAGAAAAAGTAGCTAACTGCATCGGCGCTGTTTCACTGCTTTGGATTCTGGCTTTCAGTTTTGTCAAGGAGAACTCCACCTGGCAGCTGCTAAGAGCGTGCTGTGATGCAATGAGAATGCACCTTATAGGGACAGTAGCCTATTAGAAAATAATACATTGTATTTATCGACCTGCAAGTCTCTATCTCTAAGCAATGAGAAATTAACGACCTTTTTTTCTTTTGAAAGACTGAGCGGGGTGAAAGTGAAGAGGTTTGAACCTTGGCTGAGGTCAGCAGCTGGGGGTTGGACGTCTCGGCTGAAGCGTGGGGGCAGGAGGCTGATTTTGGGCGATGAGTAAGAATAAGATCTCAGACGAACTCCCTGATCTCCAGAGTCCTGGAAAAGGGACATGGCAATCAGTAAAGACACACTCACACAGAACCAAAGTGTGTTGTTTGCAAACTGAAAAACTTTTAAACTTAATTTTCACTTTAACAGAATCTTTGGAACCAAAGTTACATCTTAGTGCTGAGTGAAAAACATCCCTCTGCTAAGTGCTGTTCTAAATGGATTTCTATGGCTAAGGTCTGTCAACCAATACTACTTCCTGGGTAAATTCTGCTTACAGAAATTGCCACCCAAAAATTGGCATTCTGATGCTGTTTTAAGGCGTAGCAATTCAAAAACAGCAGTTCAAAGAAAACCTGAACAGAAGAGACATGAACTAAAGAGTTATTAATTAATCTATGAAATAGATATGAATATAAAAGCATAATAGCGAGGAGTTCAAATGTTGCCAAAAACCTACAAAATTTTAGGTTTATCTGTGAGAGAGCTGAAAGGATTTAGTGCTCTGTACTAAAGGATGGAGATGAGTGATTAGTGGGCGTGGCTATACCTGGGAGGAGGCGTGGTTACTGGCAGAGGAGGCGGAGTGAGAGCGAATGCAGGGCAGGTTGGGGGAGGAGCTACAGCCTTCACTCTCGTCTCCTCCATTGCTCTTATGGTCAGAGCTTAATTGAGGGAGGGGTTTCTTCATCAGCAAGTCAACGTCCTCTTCCTCACTGTCCATTTCCAGCGCCACGAGACTTGGGCTTGTGAAAGAGGGAAAGGTCACATTACTAATTTATATTTGGGCCTGAATCCTCTGGGTCACACCAAGTCTAACACGCCTAGTTTCAGCAGGCGTGTGTAATCTGACATTTTCATGTTCAGCAGCGTCAGCTCTCCCTTCCATGCAGTTCATTTACACCTGGAGATGTGAAGTTCTAGAGCAACTAGGATTGACTCGTTTCATGCCAGTAACAAACGGTTTCAGCTTCTGCAATCAGGCAGAACATTACGCATCATCATGGCCAAAACACAGAGACTCAGGAGGAATTTCTATCCTGAGGCCATTCTACTCCTCAACCAGCACATGCCCCACTCCCTTTCATAGCACTGCATTCATGATCACTGTACAGCAAGCCGTTGTTAGTGTGTTATATTTCATATTGTCTGTCACATTTCATATTGTCATTTATTATAGTTGTCATCATTTTAACATTGTCGTGCTGCCATTGCACAATGCACTTTAACTCAAATAACTTAAAGGTACTCACGAGAAAGGTAGTGGGTTGTGTTGTGGTTTGTTCACAATGAAAATTACTCACTTAAAACAACAACAACATCATAACCCCTAACAACAACAGCAGCAACAACAGCACCCCTAACAACCTTAACAATAACAACAACAACCCCCAAAAAACCATAACACTTAACAACAACCTTAACAGCAGCAACCTTAACAGCAGCAGCAGCAACATAAAACCTTAACAATAACAACAACCCATACAGGAAAAACCATAACAACGCCTAACAACCATAACAACAACCACAGCAGCAGCAACAACCATAACATCAACAACCAAAACATTAACAATAACAGCACCCCTAACAACAACATAACCCCTAACAACAACCTTCACAAAAACAATAACAACATAACCCCTAACAACAGCAGCAACAACAGCACAAAAAACCATAACACTTAACAACCTTAACATCAGCAACCTTAACAGCAGCAGCAACAGCAACATAAAACCTAACAACCTTAACAATAACAACCACCCCCCAAAAAAACATAACATAACACTTAACAACAACCTTAACAGCAGCAACCTTAACATTAGCCACCTTAACAACAGCAACCTTAACAACAGCAACATAAAACTAACAACCTTAACAATAACAACCACCCCCCAAAAACCATAACATAACACTTAACAACCTTAACAGCAGCAACCTTAACATTAGCCACCTTAACAACAGCAACCTTAACAGCAGCAACCTTAACATTAGCCACCTTAACAACAGCAACCTTAACATTAGCAACCTTAACAACAGCACCCTTACAACAGCAACATAAAACTAACAACCTTAACAATAACAACCACCCCCCAAAAACCATAACATAACACTTAACAACCTTAACAGCAGCAACCTTAACATTAGCCACCTTAACAACAGCAACCTTAACAACAGCAACAACCACAGCAGCAGCAACAACCATAACATCAACAACTAACTAGGTTGGGACTCAGTGGCTAAGAGCACAGTTGGGCACACTTACCTGAGTTCGTATGATTCGGGAGGCGAGCCTGTGCCATGATAGGCCAGTTCAGCAGGACGAGCGGCACGAAGAAACCTGTCCAGTACCAGCCCTGCGGGAGACGTCGGGGAAAAATGAGAGAGAGAGGGAGAGAAAGGACGAGACGCTGGGGGCTGTTGTTTTGCCCCCTCCCCCTCCTTCTCCTCTCTGCCAGGTGGGGGCGTGTCTGGCACCCCTGGTGTCATGTCTGACGCCCCCGGATCGGGGCACAACCCACCGTCCGTCCGGGAGCTGCCTCCCGTCACTCCACTGATGCTGAACTTCTTTTGTTGGTCATCGTTCTGCCCGAAAAAATTATAGAAAGAGAAAATAAAATGTCTGTCCTAATTCACCAACAAGGTTCTCCACTGTTCAGTTTCAGTTCAGTCACCCTAGGAGCCCAGCTGCACCTAGGTGAAGTTCATACTCATCACAGCAGTGACACCGACATGGTGTTGGGGCAAGAATAAATGTGCGAAAGAATGAACTCAAAGTGCTTTCAGTGTTGGCGTTTGTCTTCTTCAACTTGGACGATGCTCCAGCAGCCGTTCTACACCAGTACACTCACCGCTAGGCTAAGCAGTTAATCAAACATTAATCAAAACCAAGGGTGAGTTCCATTTCACCCTCTTGGCCCTACCCTTTAGTTTTGCATGTTCATGTGTAGGGGAAGGGTGCCCCATTTCCCATTTAGACAGAGGGGTGGGGGAAGGGGAAGGGGTAACCACCCCTTCAAACAGAGATTTTTCAGAGGCTCACTCCAAACGGAGGGCTAGGAAGTATTTCCCAGAATGCCCTGCGACAAGCTACCAACAACAAGACTGCGGAACCAAAAGAGACATCTAGTTTGACTTTGTTTCAGCCTCATGGTTGTATTCTTTGTAAAACAGCAAGGGGGGTCAAGGGGTAGGGCCAAGCGGTGAAATGGGATTCTCCCCAACTTTTAATTGATATAATCTTGGCCATGGAAATTAATTTGAGAAATTTTGTTTGTTTTCAGCTAGTGTCCATTTAAAAACCTTCTCGGCCCCTTAAAAATTGTGTTGTCGCATGACTCCGCCCCGTCCAGTCTGTGACTACGTTTACAGCAAATATTTATGTGCATGGGATTGATTTCTGACCAGCATTCAAATTTACACACACACACCCCCATTCATACACTCAGTCTCTCACACACACACACACACACACACTCCCTTACCTCTCTGACTTTTCCGGAGCGGCTCAGCATGGCAGCGAGTCTGGCGGCAGCCGTGTGTGTGGAGTGAAGTTGGAATGGAGAGCAGGAACCAGCAGGAGAGCTGGACTTCTCTGTCAAAACAAGACACGAAGTCAGAAGTCTAAGTTGGGACCTATAAAAGGCAAAACGTATCCAAAACCCCTCATCCAACTAAGCCTAACTCTAACTCGTCTAATCCCAAATTTAACACAAACCTGTAAACCTAACCATTTCAGCCTAACCATCAACTCTAAATCGACTTTTTTCCAAATCTCACACCTAAACTTAAACTTATCCTAAATACAACCCTACAATTAACCTATAGACACCCAATCCTAACCCTAAACCTATCCACCATCTAATCCTAGCACTAAGGATGGTTTCTTGAACACAGATTAAGTCTAGTCTCGGACTAAATTGCAATACTAATGGAGATTTACCACTGACACTCTAGTCCTAGCATCTAGTCCTAAACCTAAATCTAACCACCATCTAATATTAACCCTAAAAGTGATTTAATTTAACCTGTGATCAAAATTTTATCATAAACTAGAATTATTTAATCCCGACCCCAAGTCCTTACATCCTTCTAATCTTTATCTTAACCATAGCTCTCATTTAAACTTCATTCTGAACCTAACCACCCTGTAATCTTTGACTTCACCCTATCACTCATCCTAATCCTCACCCTGAGCCACTCATTATAAACCTAACCCTAAACCTAACCCACTCATCCTAAACTTAACCCTAAACCTAAACCTGCACCACCCATCCTAAACCACCCCTGTAATGCTGACTTCACCCTATCACTCATCTAATCACTCACCTGAGCCCACTCATTGGCCTAACCCTAAACCTAACCCACTCATCCTAAACTTAACCCTAAACCTAAACCTGCACCACCATCCTAAACCACCCTGTAATCTTTGACTTCACCCTATCACTCATCCCTAATCCCTCACCCTAGAGACACTCATTATAAACCTAACCTAAACCTAACCCCTCATCCTAAGCTTAACCCCTAAGCCCTAAACCTGCACCTGCATCCTAAACCACTCTGTAATCTTTGTCTTAACCCTTCTGTTCATCCTAATCCTAACCACCACCACCTGGTCCTAAACCTCACAATCATCTTAGTCTAATCCTAATCCTCATCTACGAACATTAAACTTAATCACATCACGCTTTTACTCTAAATTTAAAATCACTAATGAGAACTAAAATCGGCACAATTTTTTTTAGAACAGGACAAATCATCTTCCTGGAATGGAGAGCTGTGATAGTTTTCTCACACACACACACACACACACTCTCACACACACACTCTCACACACACACACTCTCACACACACTCTCACACACACACACTCTCACACACACACACTCTCACACACACACACTCTCACACACACACACTCACACACACACTCTCACACACACTCTCACACACACACTCTCACACACACACTCACACACACACACACACACACACACCTCTCTCCCCACACTCTCTCCACACCTCTCCTCTCACACACACTCTCACACACACTCTCACACACACTCTCACACACACTCTCACACACACTCTCACACACACTCTCACACACACTCTCACACTCACACTCACACTCACAGGATAATGTATAGGAAATCCTGTCTGTCCAAGGGGAGATTCCTAGACATCAAACAGACCGCACACGCACACAGACACACACACACAAACACACGCAGTAACTAAGTAACAATACTGTTCTACAAAAGCAGCAGATGTGAAGCGTCTCCAGCTGGTACTCTTTAACTGTGCATTCAGCAAAACATCTACACTTTACACACAACGTTGTGCATCTGAACACACGCTGATGTTGCCAGTTTAAAAAAGGAGCAAACTAATGTCACGACCTTTATCACGTGTCATTTCTAAAAACACACACTACACAGCAGAATGAAGCCAAAGCCGATGTACTGCTTCCAAAAAAGATCAGAGAAGTTCTGGCAGGAAAAGCAGCTGATGAGTGAACCTGAAAGTGAGTGTTTCATGTGTGCATGTGCGTGCGTGTACAGTTCTGCGGCTGGCTCACGTGGCGAATGTGCGTAAGGTCCTTCCAAAAACAACGGAAAGATCTGACGCAAGTGAAACTGATCCCGTCTTCTTCACCGCATACATGCAGATACAAACACACACACTCTCTCACACACACACAAATACACAAACACACCTGAATGTTTGTCAATAAATCAAAACTTTCCCCCCGCAAAGACAGATACACACAGTGCTTAAACTAAACATGGTCAGAAATGTGCGGATGCGGCAAACGGCAGGGAGAAAAACAGAAAGAGAGATGGAGGGGGGGAACGAGGGAGATAAAGAGATGAAGGAGACAAACAGATCGAAAAAGAGGGAAGGAAGAGGAGGGAAAAGAGAGGGGGGGAGAGAGCAAAAGAGAGAGAGAACAGAAAGAAAGCGAGTGAAAGAAGAAATAAAGATAGAGTGAGGCGGAGAGAGAGAACTCTCTCTCTCTCTTTGTATTTTCCCTCTGTTACCTGCTTTTGCCACCCGCTTCCGAATCCTCATCCTGTTAAAGGAGGGCCACGAGTAGTTAAAAGGAGAGTCCGAGTCGGAATCCATGTCCCTTTTTTTTATTTAATCCCGTTTTCTCATTAATCCTCCAAACTCTCCTTAATATTCGCGTGTTGGGAACAAAAGGTTAAATGGTTCATCTTGATGCTGCAAAAATAGCCAAAAATACACCCACACACAAAAAACGTCCACTCCTGGGAGGCTCGAGGAAGAGACAGCAGTGATTACTGTGTGTGTAAGCGTATTGGCGTGAGTGTGTGTGAAGGTGGGCTCTTTCAACACACTAACACTCCCCCGTTTTTCGGTACGCTGCAGATGATCTCGTCCCGGCAGAGAGGACAGAGAAGAAGCAAGGTGTCTAAAAGAATCCTGAAGGTCGGTCAAGGTTTGGGAAATGATTAACTGCTCATGCTAATTAAGGCCCAGAAGGGGTCCGAGACGGTCAGAGGCCGAGCAGAGTCACATACCGACGCACATACCTAACACGCGTCTCGTACGCAAACATGACAGCGCAACTTTAGCAAGACGCTCTTAAACAACACCACACGAAGGGAAAGCTTAGCGGATAAACGCTGAGAAAAACGTAGAGAAAAGAATATACTTGATTGTGATAAAATGTGAGCAAAAACGTCAGTAAAAGACAAGTTCTCAGACTTTGACAATTCAGATAAATGTTTGTGGTAGTGATGGACGTATCGTTTCTACTGTGACAGAAATTAATTCGCTATTGGATCCTACCAATACAATAGAATAAAAAAAATGTCAGGACCATCTTAAGTAGAGGTCGACCGATATTGGTTTATCAGGGCCGATACTGATACCAGTTTTTGCCTAATATCGGCCCCCGATAATCGGTCCGGCCAATAATTGGTGGACCCTTAGTCTTAGTATTAAACTGGTGTCTTTATTTCAGTGGCTTACAGAAGTTGAGTGAAGTGCAGAATAAATTGGGATCACTCAATTGGTATCAGACAATAATAATTTTAAAAAAAAGAAATTCTTTGATAAAGCATTCTACTGTTTGTCCACTAGAGGGGACACTGCGATATCATTGCTGACTTTTCAGTGTTTTTAGACATCTGACTTCAGTTTGAAAAATGCTATTCACGAAAAGCAAGAATGCTCATTTGGTAGAGATTTTTTAGGGTGGAAAAGAATATCTGATATCGTATTTTTTAAAATCTCCAACGACTGTAATAAGCTCCCAATTTAAAAGTCTAATGCATTCTAAAAGTTCTAAAAGCAACCAATCTGCTGCATGGTATCCATTGAGCCTTTATGAGTAGGACTGTAAGGGCTTGTGTCCACCAAACGTCTTTTTTTTCCCCGCTGAGAGCGCTCAAAACCTCGCTTCCAGAGCGCTTTCTCGGAGCGCTCGTTGTTGCCAAGTTACGGAAAGCGCAATCGGAAATTTCCGCGTTCGTTCCTATTTCAACAAGTTTCTTTGAGATTGCTTAAAAATCGCATCTTAGTATTAGAAATAGATTCTCACGTCTTCGAGAAAGGATTGGGTGCAAAAGGATTGGGTTCCTTAAACGTGGGTTTAAGGAACGCAACAGCAGATTGCTTAGGATTCGACGGCAGTGTTACGGCCACCTAAACAGTGTTTCATTCGGTCAGATCACTACTGCCCACTGCATGTTTTGATACTTGTGTAACTATGCATGGCACTACTAAAGAATAGCTCTCTTGGAGCAGACACCCAGACACCTGGGTAGGTGGGGTAAATATTACCCAGAACACATTGCTGCCTTTGGTCTAAAATGAATCCATGAAGAACCACCACAAATAATCAATATCAGCATCGGAAGATTGATCTAAATAATCAGATATCAACAACGCCTGGCCAACTTAGCCGACAATCTCCTCACTATTCTACAATTTACAACAAGATCAAGACTCAAGTCAGACTTAAAAATGATCTAATTAAAGCCTAAATCAAGAGCCCCGAGCAATCAGCGCCGCCCAGTGATGCTATATGGCTTCCCCCATGCGTTTGCGTGCCAGTGTGTGTCTCCTAGCCCCTCTCCGAGGCCTCCTGAAAGTCCATCAGACTGATAACTGGATCAGGCGTGACCTCCCCGAGCTCCACATGCCGAAAGCAGATCAGGACTTCAGATTCCCATCTCGTCCACGTGTGTTCCGGCTCCCGAACCGAGTCTGTAACAACACCCAAAAGTGAACGAGTGGCGCACCCCTCCTCGGGAAAGGTGTGGAACGGACTTCGTATGGCTGAAAGCTCGTTCCAAGTCCCAGCAAAGCCCAGCGCGTCAGGAATTTCCCCCTGCGGTCGGGAGCGAGGGAGCGCTCCAGCCTTCTCCGACGCGTCCCGGCTTCCCCTTCCTCGTTTCTTTGCTCGCCTTTATTTTGGGTCTTTACAGCTCCGCTGTCTTGGTGGTGGGAGTTCCGTTGAGTCCCACTGCTTCGGAAACTGAAGATGTGACCGAGTTAATCTCTTCCAGAAACTGGGCTCCAGGACTCGGCTCCCTGCTGCTGTGGACGACTCCTTCCAAACTGAATGCTTACTCTCTCCAACTCTCTCACTGGGTGTGTGTGTGTGTGTTTTCAAAATGCACAAACTGCCTGGGGAAAGAGGATAGATGGGAGAAGAGAGGAGGAGAGAGAGGAGGAAAAAGCAGAAGAAAGAGAGAAAAAAAAGAGGAGAAAGGCGGGCCAGGGGGAAGAGAGGAAAGAAAGGATTGAGAGACGAGAATAAGGAGAAAGAGAGAAGAGTGGGGGGAAAAGAGAGGAGAAAGACAAGCAGAGGAAACAGAGAAAAGAAAAGGTTGAGATAGACGGGGAAAAGAAAGGAGAAAGAGGGAGGGGGCAAGAGAGGGTGGAAAGAGAGGAGGAAAGGGGGGAAAGGCAAAAGAGAGAAAGGGGAAGAGGGAGGGGGAAAAAAAGAGAGGGGGAAAAAGGAAGACAGGAAACAGAAGGGAAAGAGAGCGCGGGGAAAAAGAGAGAGGTTTACTCAAATCTGTGTAAATGAGTGAGCAGGCGTTTAGCAGTAGTGCCTCTGTGGTTAATGTGTGCTGCATAAAGGGGTGTGTGTGTGTTTATGAGGCAACAAGGGAGAGTCTGTGTGTGAGAGAGAGAGAGGGAGAGAGAGAATGTGTGTGTGTGTGCGTGTGTGAGAGAGAGAGAGAGAGAGAGAGAGAGAAAATTTACAACCTTTGCTTGCAGCACTTTTTTGTGACCCATCAACGTGCAGAAAATTTGCTTACACCATCGCCATGGTAACACCTCCCCCAGGCCTGCCGTCGTCCCTGCTCCTGTAACTTTGTGGCTGTCTGAGTGTGTGTGTTAAGCTCTCAGTACAAATAAACTTGCTTCATGGGTTCTGCAGCACCTAAGAAGCCCACCCACATCTTTTAACGTGTGTTGATTGCTCCACTCCAGAAACTTTTCTAAAAAGTAAAAGGCACCTTCTGTATCTCACTTTGCATCTCACACACAGCCTCTCAGCATCTTATGTGTCCCGCCGTCTCTCACCATCTCCCTCAAGATGCACACACCGTGCCAACATCCCCCTCAACTGGGCTGACAGCGCTGTGCAGGAAGAAGGGCCAAGCAGCTCCCAGAAGCTATTGACAGATTCCCAGAAGCAAGGGCTGAGTTTAATTTGTTGATCCGATGTTTGCAAAAGCAACACCTTTCAGCTGAACGAGCTCAAACTACATTAACGCAGAAGCAATTAGGCTACAATTAGTAAGCAGATGTTTAACTTATATTACCATTTAAAATATTTTTTTAAGCACAACAAAATTGAGATTAAGTGCAATTTAGTGATTCTCGCAAACTAGATTTTAGCTGGTCACCAGATATTGCCAGACCACCAGCTTAACTCAGACATACACACGGCAGGCAAACTACAGATGAACGCTCCAAACTGATGTGTTGATTCACTGGACGATTTAACGTCTGCCAATATCACAGTCTGCTATGTGACGATTTCAACTGGACTGAATTCAGGGGCCACCACTTGATATGAGTCAATATCATATGCTGACATAGCACAATCACTTCCAACCATGTGAAAGCAAACAGAAAACAATCTTCTCTTTTATGAAAAGATAGATCTCCTGTTGAATATAAAGTGGTTTCATTTTGGATCAGTGCTATGGGCTTGTTGATATTTGAAATGTTGTACTAGCGTAGACGCATAGTTACACACACACACACACACACACGGCTCTCTGACAGTTTTTGTATCCAAGTCCAATGTTAGCCACATCCACTTATGTCTTGCAGAAGGAAAAAAAAACACAAGAACAGCATGTGATATGTAGTGCTGGCACACAAAAATCATTAAACTGTTACATGTGATGAGTCCCAAATTCTGCTCAAGTTTACAATGCCATTTTCAAGCAAATTCAAGTCTCAACCAATAGACCTGTAAGCTGTGCAACAGTGCCCTCTTGCCAAAATCCCTGAGAACCCATATCTGCCACACACTCAAACACACATACCAGGGACCTGGCATTTTTACTAACACCATTACTAAATAATTCCTATAATTTCCTCCCAACTGCACTTCTCGTATTAACGCCCCTCAGGACCATGCAGACCCTCAATTTACTTCAATGAAATTATTTTCCACCATTCAATGGTACTGTCCAAGACGCTACTTGGAAACAAACCCAGAGAGGTCTGGCTAATAAAAATTATCACGCTTGGCAGACGGGCTTTTCCACAGCAAAATTACATTTTACGGGGGAGTCTTGTTGGAGCAACTTGGGGTTAACTACCTTGCCCGGGGCATAACAGAGGCAGAGATTTTAGGTCCCATAAATAAGAAAGCGGTGTCTGGTGCCTGTCTCGGATAACAAAGAATTGTATTGACAAACAAGAGATTGAAGACCTGCCAGATGCTGTGGCTTGCTGTGGAATAATGTGTTACCCTCCTGTACAGAAACTGAACCACTGACCACAACACATTATGCTGTGAAAGAGAGAGCTTTGGAAAGACCTCGCAGCACATTTCCCCAATAGATGTATTTAACAAAACTGCCACAAGCCATTTTGCTGTGGTTAGTGCACCCTCAAAGGACGAGGTTAAATTTGATAACCAAACCAGAACACGTTAGATAAGTATCTTTTTAAATTTTTGTATGAGCTTTTGAAAGTGAATGATTATTTGTCATTGTGAACACAGCACAGCACAGCACACAGCGCACCACAACGAAATGTGACCTCTGCAATTAACCCATCCATGAAGGAGCAGTGGGCAGCTAACAAGCGCCTGGGGAGCAGTGCTTGGGGACGGTACCTTGCTCATGAGTACCTCAGTGGTAACTTTACCAGCCCTGGATTCAAACCTGCGATCTTCTGATCACGGGGCGAACACCCTACCCTACCGTTACGCCACCAACTGCCCCAACCTCAACTCTGTTAGTTCAATTAAGAGCTCTTAATACATGGACAGGAAACATTTACCAGGAAAGCTCTTGCATGTTGAAGAGGAAGTATAACATGTGCACGAGATGTTTTACGAGATCTACGAGAGAAGATATTGTCACCTGAGCACAACAAAGTATTGTGTGTGCACAAGATGTTTTTATGTCTAGACACAAGCAAACAAAACTACAGTATGTCATTGCAGGAAAGACCTAGTCTAAAGTATTGCATTACAAATTCTATGTGGCTATGCAAACATATTAATCAAAATTTTGGATCAAGTCAAATCTCTTGTGCATTTAAAAAAAGGCTCACATTTGTTTTATTTTTTCCTCAGTGGTTCAGTTTATATTTGCAAGCTTTTGGCGTGTTCCATTTGCCGTTGGTGCTCGGTTTCCGAGACGTTTTCCGACGGCCGAAGCCGGAAGTGACGACAAGTGCGCCCCAGTTTCTCGGACATCCGACCAAATATCTCGGAGCAGCACCGAGAACGTCGAGTTCAGAATCCAAGATGGCCGCTCAGTGTAAAGACTGTAATAAATCTTTCGTTTTTTTCCATTTTTAGCATTTTAGTCTTGTTCGTGTGTAACTTGGTCAGCTGCGTACATAATACAGTAGTGCTGTAGTCAATAGACATGTTGCTATGCTCATGTTATACGCAAAATACCGCGTTGTATGTCGTTTAAGTGCTGATGCTATAAACTGACTGGTCGATATTGCTAAAAACAAATGACTAGCCTAGTTAGCTGAACAGAAAGGTGAACAGGACACGGAAAATTCAGATAAAAAGGTAAAAAAAAAAAAAAAGTTAAACATCTTTTATGCGAGTTCAACTCTCCTGTGGCAAATGGAATGCATCCAATTCTGTTTTCACTGTATTTTTAGCGGATGTGACGTAATCTCATCAACCGATTTTCAAATCCAATGGTTCGAATTCCGAACCGGTAAAGGTACCATTCAGATACTCATGAGCACCATATTAAAACAGGTTTTTAATACTTAAGTATTTTTTTAAAACAAGTATTTCAGTATTTTAACTTATGTAAAAATTTGACTTTATGACTTTCACTTGTATTGGAGTAACGTTTGACTAGTTGTATCTTTCACTTAAGTAATGACGTTAGGTACATTGTCGACCTCTGATGCTGACCATGACACAGCAAACTAAAATATGTTCCTCTGGCCTTTAGCTGAAAAAATTTAATATCTAGCTTTTTGAAATGAATACGGTCTAAATAGACAACACATCTATAACCTGGATATATGGATTATCATGGTCGCTTGGATCATGATCCAACATAAATATCACAACACTACGCACTTTGTTAAAGTTTTGGAACTTGAAAGAGTCGGTTTCTCAAATCTGTCAAAGTTCTTGACGTTTCCAAACTGCTTGGTCATGTGTTGCCTGGTTTAGTGGTCAATCAAGTCACTTGAAAATTTATCTCCATCACTTTTCAAATAAAGGTCTGAAACACCTTGTAAGATGCAGATCTAATAAGGTCTCACCTGAAATAATTATTTTCAAAGCATTTTCAATATATCAAGCTTTTAAAGAACGCTTACTGGAATTAGGAGGAGTATGAAACGATCAATCAATGGATGGATGGACGGATGGATGGAAGGATGGATGGATGGAGATGGGAGAATAAACAGATACCTGCGTTTAGGTATGGACCGTCGTCGTCCTCATCTAACGAAAGAACCAGCTGCTCTTCAAAAACCTGAAGACAAGAAAAATCATATGACAAACGCTAAAAATCAGACACTTTACCGACTGGAGACGTGCACCTATGAGGAACGATTAAGTAAACAGATGCAGACTTACGCTGTCCAGCAGAGAAGAATCCTCAGCACTGGTCCGGCTGGTCACATCTGCAGCAAAAACACTCCACATTAGCAATTTGTGGGCATAATAAACAATCACGTTTATTAAAAAATATATCCATCAATATTGACGAGACGAATATTATCACACGCATCTCACATCATAACGTTCGTCCTCTATAAGACAGGAGTGGACACGGTGTTCGAGTAGCAGTTGAGGATAGAGAAAACACAGAGGGAGAAAAAGAGAGAAGAGAAAATCGTCTGCCTCTCCAGATCTCTCTCTCACACACACACACACCTTTCGGATCGAAGTCAAAGTGGTAAAGCAGTAATCACTATGGTAACCAATGGGAGGATGCTGGTGTGCATTAGTCACATGAGATCTCAGGGGCAAAATCTGTTGTTCAGTGGCATCGCAGCACCCTCTGTTTGTCTGTCTCTCATGTAGGGGTGCGCCATATCTTACCGCTCATGATAATCCCGGGGGGGGAGTAATGATGTCACACAGCATGTAATGTATACGGGACAAACTGTGTTGGTTTCGTTTTGTATCCACCATGAATTATACTGTATTTATGCACTAAAGTTTCAGAAATAGCACTGTATTAACATATTTATATTATTTTGATGCAGTTTTTTATATAAAATCTGAATTGTAATCTGAGACTGTTTAATAACTAAAGAAATAAGACAAATATTTTTTGTTGTTTTTACTGGACGTTGACGGCAAAAGATTCCTTTCGTGAGTTTGTAGTTCTGTTGAACTAGGAGCCGATCCCGGGAACTACTGGCGCAAGGGAGAGTCCAACCCCGGGCAGGCGCCAACACACCACAGGGCACACACACTCACACTCACACCATATGAAGCCAAACAACCATAGCCATAGAGTCGCCATATAACCTATATTGCATGCTTTTGGACTGTGCGGAAATCCATGCAAACACGTGGAGAGCACGCAAACTGTACACAGAAAAGGCCTACTGTACAGCCGACCCGGGGATCAAACCCACTTTGAGGCAGCAGCACTAACCACTGGTTAACCACAACTCTCTGGCTTTTTCAGCGTTCCTCTGTCTTTCTGGCCTTTCCCCCCACTGCCCTCTCACTTAAATATTTCCCTGCCATTATCCCACGTTGTATTCCGTATTCAGCGTGTTTTACAGTCGATGAGTCGGGGCTCTGTAGTAGTGGACGGTGCTTCAGCGCTTTGAGCCGACACGCCTACAGCATCCGAGCGTAGAAAGTACCGCCTGTATTCTTCATTTTACCTGTGTAACAATTTTCATATTCCCTCAAAATTGAGAAGGTGATTAGTGACAACTGTTTCTTTGAAATGAGGAACTTATTATCTTCGATATTATCTTTGAGTACAGTAACATGCCACATTGTGTTCTCAGTAATAGTAATGGTGTTGTATCTACGGAAAAAGTAATTAATTACATTATCCGTTACTGAAAAAAATAACATTGTTAGTAACATTGTTTATTTGCAATGCTGTTATTCCCATCAGTGGTGCTGATGCAGTAAAAGCTTTCTAAATATCAATCTCTCTCGCTCCCCAAATTTGTGTCTTTCCCCAGCCCACCCAGCAAGAATGCATCTGCCCTCATACTGCACAGGCGTGGGACACCCAGCTTCAGCAGCACCACCACAAAGGCCTGTGTGTGTGTGTGTGTGTGTGTGTGTATGTGTGTGTGTCTAAAACCTGTCATCCCACACCCTACCACAATGTTCTCCCGAGGGAGCCAAATTCACCCAGTGTACTCTAACAAGTCTGCCAGATCTAAATAACAGTGACAGAAAAAAAGGGAAAAGGTCGGGGCACAGCGGGAGCAGCAGCGCACATACCACCCGGAGTACGAGGGAAACCAACTAAATTCGATGGAAATGCAATAGCCTGATGGACGAGTTGACGAGCAAGAGACCTAATATTCCAATAAAACTTTTCGCTGCCCAGCAGAGTTCACATTCAGTGCTACGAAGGCCTTGGTTCTGACTAGGTTTCATTTATTGTGGATTTAGGCTGCGTTCCCCAAAAGCCTGAGGCCTTTCTTTCAGTCCACAACTCTAAACCCGACTTTACTAAAACATTCAGATATTAATCGTTACATGTCTACAGTTACGGTTAGACACCGGTGAGTAAATACAGATGTGCATATTTCACACTGGTGAGGCACATTAATTCATAAAACTTTGCAGGCCACGCTGGTCAAATGCAATTTCATACATTGGGTTAGATATTGTGGATGTACTAATATACTACTGAACCCTAACTATAACCTTAAACCCACTGCTCTCACAAAAAATACAAATAGGTATATGAAAATAAATAAATAAAGTTGTCCCTATTAGGGGTGTGGCATATCATAGCGTTCCTAATAATCCCAGAATAATTCTTGATCCTGGGTTAAAATGTTATAGTCCAGTATAGTACAGTACATATATGATTTTGCTAAAATACAGATCAACAACTTGCATATAAAATACAATAGATCGCATTGCTAAAGCATTTATTACCTGCTACTTATCACACACGTCAATATCGATTCAATACAGACATCGCAAGTCTCCCAGGAGGTCTGGGAGACTCCCGCATATTGGTAGCGTATCCCTGATGCTCATAAATGAGATAAAATCTACCAGAATCTAGAGCGAGCAAGCGAGCGAGTAAACAAGGGCGCGCAGCACACACCAAATGGAGCCTCTGAGCGTAGCGTGCAACAGACAGAGGGAGCATTAGTATCTTGTAAATAGACATATTTTTAAAACCTTTTTGATCTTAATGTCAACCAACAAAGCAAATTCCTTGTATGTGACAAGGTACCTGGCAATAAACTTTCGCTTCATTCTGATTTTGACTGTGAAATACTGTTGCGCTACACAGCTCAAATGACCCTTTTTTGCACCCAAGTTGTGTTAAAAACGTACTTGGTGCTGAGGATCATTGTAGTTGTAGCGAGAGAATATATTCATCGTGTATCTGTCAGGACATGCATGTTATGTATATGGAGCAAATTGTGTTGTTCTTGCTTTGTATCCACCAGTAATTACATTTATTCACTGAAGTTTAGGAATATTGCTGTATTTACATTGTACTTATATTATTTTGCTGCAGTATTTGAGTCTGAATTGTAATCTGATTGTAATTGTAGTCCCAGTCATTCCTAATCCCTTGGATCTTTCCTAATCCTTATATGACAGGCCTCTCAAAGTCAAAGTCAAAAGTCAAAGTAAACTTTGTCATCTCTTCTATATATTGTACAGATATACAGAGAGACGAGAAGACGTGGCTCCAGTTTACACAGTGCAACAAGAAATAGAGAACAAAGAACAGATAGGGCACATGGAATAAACAATATATAAATAAATATGGTACAAAATATACATTTTAAGCTAAAAAGTGGAAATTGACTGACAGTTTTCAATATGAAAGATTTCGATACCCAGTCTATTAATAGAAGTGTATTCTTAAAAAGTCTGACTGAACTGACTGAAATTTAAGTTTGTTTGTATACAGTAATTCTATTTAAAAGTTCTCCCCGTTAGGGGTCGCCAAAGTGCCACTGACTTTAAGTTCATAAAAGACAAGTTGAACAGACAAAGTGGGTTAAGTGTACCTAGATGGTTAAACCTGCCATTTAGATCCACGTCACACACCTGGTTCTTAATCCAAATGGGGAGTTGGTAGCGTAACGGTTAAGCTGGGCTTACACTGTGCGAGTTTCGGTCCATTTTCAGCCGATTTTAAGCAACTCACGACCTGCTCCCAATCGGCAATCGCATGGTCGTTTGAAATTCTGCTCGCGCTGTTAAAAGAGAGCCACCATCCAACTCTCGCACAGACACACCTGAACCTCAGTGGGTTTTCCCTCATTGCGCCTGCGCGATCTCAGAACTGGAAGCTTGTTGTACAAGCAGGGTACAGAGTACAAACATAATGACGCAGCGTGTAGTCTGGCTAGAGGGATTGGAGGCTCGATCTTACAGTTCCGCCCTGTGATCAGAACGTCACCGATATAAGTCTCGGACTGAGCAAGGTACCGTCCTCAAGCACTGCTCCCCAGGCATTGGCAAAAAGATGCCCACTGCTCCTGCACGGACAATACCTTGCTCATGAGTACCTCAGTGGTACCTTTAACGGTCCAGGATTCGATCTGACAACCTTCGGATCACAGGGCGAACGCCCTGACCATTTCCCTTCCAACTGCCCCAGTTAGTGGTGGGTAGACTCACCGCCGACACTAGTGTTATCCGTCTCTCTCTGCCCGGGCCTCTCAGACGCATCACTGACCTCACCCACCTACATCACAGGAGAAACAAGACAATACAGACAATAAAAAACTATTAAAATGACCCGCAAATAATGCAGAGAAATTATTTAAAATCTAATGTTTGTGTGTCTTGGAGTTGGTTAATCCTCAACCTAGTGTCCACTCACCCCTGTGTACGTTCCCGAGTCCTGGATTTTCTCTCTGTACAGTTGGATACTGCTCGCTACGTCAGCTTTTGCATGGTGTCTAACAGTGAGGGTGAGGGAACTGGTCTGGGGGCAGAAGCGGAGCAGATTGGAAGCATCAGTCCAGACATCCAACATCCACACCGGCCTCTCCACTGTACATGCTGTTGGACTGTAAAGAGGGATAAACGGATCAGATACGGCAGCAGCTTAAGTGAAACTTTGCAGCTTAAGGAATGAGACAATGACACAACTTGTTCTGAGATAGGGCTGGACGATATGACCTCAAATCAATATCACGATTAATTGAACCTTTTATCTTGATTACGATAAAAGAACCACTACTTTCTTGTTGTGTTCATTTTTCTTGCCCTCATACTTCACTGACGAGGTCTGTACAATAAATAAGCTCAACTATTAAAGCTGGGATATTTTTTTGCCATAACGAAAGAGTGGACATTTTATTATTGTGATAAAAGAAATAAAAGGAAACACACAGTGTGTGTACGGATGGGTCAAATGCAGAGTTCACATTTCGTCGCAGTGCACTGTGTGTCGTGCTGCGTTCACGATGGTTCACGGTCATTCACTCCATGTGACAGCTTGCACTGCTCCATACAGTTCTGCATCAGATTTTGAAACATGAAGAATAATGAAGTAATAATACGTTTACTGGCCAAATAATGGATTTGAATCTTTTGGAACCATAACCATGTTCAACACACTGGTAATAGTGGCACCTGCAGTAAGCGTGGGACCCACTAGGCAACAAACGAACAGTCAGTTCTTGAAGTTGGTGAGTCAGAAGCAGCAATGAAAAGTGAGGATCTGACCAAGGTGGGTCATGCACATCCAAGAGGTGTATTATTATTATGGCATAAACTGTCTTCATGCTAGGAAGGGCACAAAGGTGTCAGAACACAAAGTGAATCACTGTTTGATGTGTATGGGGTGGTTTGGGCAAGTAGCTGTTGATGGGTCAGCGTGTCAATGGGGTAATGGGAAGGTGAAAACCAGAACTAAACCACAGAACAATAGAGGAAAATGAGCAGGTCTGATGAAGCAGGTTTTTTAGAATCTTCGGTCCTGGTATTCATGTGACAGCTACTTTTATTCAGAACAACAATCTGAGATCTGGAAAAAGCAGTTCAAGGTGTTGACTTAGTCTCTAAAGCTCCCACGTCTCAGTTTTAAAGTCCCTTAGTTCTCAGTATCTGTGGGATGAGCTCTAAAAACAAGTCCAGTACATTTAATCCTTAACTCACAACTTACAGGCCTTAAAAGATCTGCTGCAAACTTCTTGGTGCCAGATATCACAGGACAGCTCCAGAATGTCTTCTCGACTTCAGCTACAGTGGGTCAGAATGTTTTTTTTTTTCTTGTGAGTGAGGGAGTGATTGTCATTGTGAACACACTACAGCACCACGACAAATTGTGACCTCTGCATTTGGCCCAGCCATGAAGCAGCAGTGGGCAGCTGACATGGGCGGGCGCCAGGGGAGCAGTGCTTGGGGGTGGTAGCTTGCTCCCGAGTACCTCAGTGTTACCTTTACCGGCGACCCTGCGATCACGGGTGCAAGTCCCTCACCGTTGCGGTAACAACTGCCCCTTTTGTGTATCTCGAATTACGGAACCTGGACGTTTTGTTCAAACATGTCCAGTATATGTTTGTATTTTTTTAAAAAAACTCTTTCGCATACATTCAGTGTGACAGGACAACTGGGGACAATTCAGGATAATATCTTGCTGAGTGTGTTGTAGGAGCACTTTTCCTAGTAGCTGTGGAATCTCTGCAGTCTCAGTTACATGGACCATCTCGAATGACAAAGCAAGTGGTGTTGGATTTCTGTCTGGAGATCACAGCCGGCAGGCTTCTATGCAACAAAGTTACAACGTTACAAAGCTATCCGTGGTGATACACTAATATTGCGATGAACAATTCGTCCTGCTTTTGAAGGTGGTATGCAAAAGGTTTTGACTAGCGATTTATAAAAGCAGTTTTTTAACATCTATACTAGCTAAAATTTCTCAAGCTTTCAAAGGTGGGACCTTAATAAAAACATTAACTGCAGTACTTTGCCTATAGAAACGCTGTCTTATGGTTCTCAAGGAACATCAAGAAAATAAAATATACTTTATTGGCAGAGACCCATTACTAAAATGCCATAATGGGGGTTCATCACCAGGCAATAAAAAGCTATCTGACATCTAGTACAAACTATTTGATCATGTCTAAAGTGAAAAGTAAATATCCTTTTAACAGTAGGAAGTATTTCAAGTAGCTTGTTATTAACATATTCATCCCATTCTGATTGCCTGTTATTAGAAATATAAGAACTCAGTAAAGGTTTAAGAGGCGGGAATTTGACATTCAGCGATTTCTTCATTTAAGGCTCTTTCAGCAACACTATCTGCCTTTTCCGATCAGTGGAGACTTAATTATGAATTTCTCTAAAATCGCTTAAACTCGCATAGTTGCACATGCACAAGACCTAACAGATGCCTCAAACAGAGCTGTAAAAACTCAGCTTACAAACAGCCTGCTGACCAGAAGTACTTAGCCATGTAGAAATGGTCAGGCTTCTCCCCAACCAAGAAGTCAATACAAAACATCCTCTACACATCATTTGTGCTTCTCTGTTTCATCATTTCTAGCACAGCATTGACTTCAATGACAGATAATGTCATTTGCGAGCGGACAAATTTAGGAAAGCAGAGTTTGAGCATTACTGCTTTTGCCCTTGCAATATATGCTGAGATTTCTGGACACGCTCAGGCAGGACTATACTGGTCCTTTGCCTTAACCACTCGGCCATGTCTACCTCCCGGGTTTCTACGAGGTAATTGTAGCCGAGTGGTTAAGGTAGAGGACTAGAAGTCCACTGTGCTCTCCCCACGCAGGTTGGAATCCTACCGACTACTCAGGTAGGTGCTCAGGTTTGGGGCAGTTGGTAGCGTAACGGTTAGGGAGTTCACCCCGTAATCGGAAAGCCACCGGTTCGAATCCCGGACTAGTAAAGGTACCACTGAGGTGGTTGTGAGCAAGGTACCGTCCACAAGCACTGCTGCCCGGGCGCTGCCCATGTTAGCTGACCACTGCTCCTTCATGGTGGGGTAAAATGCAGAGGTCAAATGTCGTGGTGCACTATGTGCTGTGGTGTGTTCACAATGACAATCACTCACTTTCACTTTACTCAGGCGGTCAGTTAGTGAATTTAGAAGATTCACGTAAACCCTGGTGTTTTATATAATGACAGACTTTCCTTTTTACTGGAATTTCAGATTTGATGTTGCAACTTTTAGGTACCACAGACCTTAGCAGCTTTACATGAGAATTAAAAATACACTTCTAATAGTCTCAAGTTACTTCTTGTTGGAATGGCTTGTCAACCAAAATTCACTGCGACATTTGAGACAACCAGCATCCTAAGATTACAGTGTAAACAAAAGGAGACGTGGATAACGAACATATAAAAAATTAAAACCTGCAATGAAGCAGAGGTGATCATAGTTAACAAAACAAGAAACGATGAACATATTAAAGTATTCTGGAGTTCTGCCATGAGCTAAAGGAACGTCAGGTCATAGCTTCAAATCCAGTTCTATCCCATTTAGATCAAGATTACCTTTGGGCCCCTGGGCAAGACTCTTAACCTGAAGTTTCTTCAGCAAGATTGTCTCTAATTATAAAACAGAAGTCACTCTGGATAAACGGCCAAAAAAGACAATCTGGTGGATTATGACACTGACGGGTGTGAATCTGTTTGAATTGGGAGTTTTCAATCGGCGGTCTGCGGCGGCAGCAACGTTGGTGGTCGCCGACTACTAAAATCACTTTTTATAAATTATTTTATTTATTTTTCATAACATTTCCAGATAATTTGGGCATCTTTATAAATAATGAATTCAATTATATGTGCTTATGCAAGTCACATTTTTCCAACAGCCACAACGTTGGAATGAGTCTTCTCAGTTACTTACTTGGTTAACACGCTTATTGTCTCAGCGTGGCCTTTGATTTGTGCCAGTTCGACTGGAGTGTGACCTTCTTCATTAGTCAGCATAGCCATCTTCTGACCTCGGGAATGTCCTAGGTAGAAGAGGGCGAGGCGATACAGACCCAAACGTGCAGCGACATGGAGGGGGGTCTCTCTAGGTCGAAGGTCTAGAGTGGGACATGCAAAACAGTGTTTAAAACTGCCATCAAATCATCAGTACCTTTCCTTCTCATTTAATCAAAACGGTGACTTACGCAAGAAGAGATATAAATGAGATAAGAGACATCAGACAAATACAATTTCCAAAATATTTGCAGATCATGACAAAGACATTTCAGGTGACCTTTTGGTTGTATAACAACAAGGAATAATAATACTTAGAAGTGTGCCTTGATGATCTAACAGCATGCCGCAAATGCAATTAGGGCATGTCCAAGTTGATTTGGACACAGAAGGCCACAAAAAAAGTTAAAATTAAAACAACGGTGCGTTTTGGGCATAATAATACAATAAGCTGATTCATTTGTCATCCCTCGATCCTTTAAAAACCCTGGGCAAGTTCACAAGATTTGTGCATTATCTAGGTAAAAGTGAATGCTTTTCTAGGAGAAAACAGATCACCAACTACACAAGTAAACACAAGACATGGCAATAGCAGGCTCAAATATGACGCGTAGGACACTCCATGTGCACTACCTAGTGCATACAGAGCCATTAAGCTCTAACCCCGGCTATATCCTAAGATACATACTACCACATAGAAAAGTATGATAAGAGCGCCTTACCGTACTGTTAAGTGCGGCAGTACGCGATGCGGAACACAGCCCATGTGCGAGCTCACATTCGCTAAGCGAGGCAAACCCACAATTTAGTTAGTAAACATTTTTTTAAGCCTGTGCAGGCAGAGTTGAGAGCGTAAAGACAAGAGATTATGTTTGTGAACGTTCTACTGCGTGCTCAGAATTTTGGTACAAAATTTTAAGACAGAAGGCACCGTATAAAATCCCACTTCGGACATGCCTGGCCGACGTACAATAAATGCGTCATAAAATATCTGCCAAATCTAAGCATCAGTCTGATAAATTTTTAAAAAGCCATTATTCCTATTATTAAGCCGATTCCTATATGATTCCGATATCATATCGGAGGTTGTGGGTTCAAATCCTACCTCCAGGACTACCATCACTGGGTCCCTGAGCAAGACCCTTAACCCCAAGTTTCCCTGTCCCTGAAGTCACGCTTGACAAAAGCTTCTGCCAAACATAAATACAAAACTTTAAGTTGGTTTCAACACAGCAAAAAAGGAATTATGTCAGCTGTTATGTGAGCATGACTCTGTAACACTCTTCTTCTTACTAATTTGACAACAGAGAGCAAATTTTCCCAAGCCGGGATGATTCCAACCCTTATAAACAACATTAGATGAGGATTTTAAGGTCAATCTGAGGTAAACTGGCAGGTTCCCTGGGTCGGGAGAGACAGCGGTAGTTATCTGGGGCAAACGCGTAGCAGAACGTTGGTGGAAAAAGCTCAGTCATTAATCCCAATTGATGCTCCACTGCACAAATGAGGAGAAGAAATAAGCGCTAATTCGGTCACGCGTTTTCGGCGCTAACAATCGCCAGCGTTATGTAATGGTTTCCATGTGAACCCACGAGCCAAGAGAAGAGACATTCTTTAAATCTTTTCACTCTCCAGACAATAGCAACTGCCCCGTGGAAGAAATAGTCCAACATCTGACTTTTACATGTATTTAGAGTGAAATAAACATAGACGATTTCTGATAAACATACAAATTACCAGTTTGATTTCAGCTAAAACATACTACCTTTCATAATACACTATTAAAATCACCTAAAAGATTTATTTTTTGTGGTAAGTAGACTTTTCAAATCTGGACTTTTTTTTATGATTGTATTATTTCATAATCAAACCAAAGCACAACATGGAACTGCTTGTCCTTGTAAATATCCTAAACTGCAACATTTGAAAAGGTGTACTGTGGAAAACTGAACGCACAATAAGAACCCAGCCGCATGGAAATGTCAGCATTCAGGTCCCAGTGATCCCTGAATTGTACTGCACCAGTTTTTGCAGACAAAGTAATATTCTTCAATCCTTATTAAATGCTTGAACCATAAGGTTGCAATGAAAAGAAAAAGTCTCTGGATCATAAATCACAGAGACCCAGCTTTTAAGACATTTAACAAGCTCTTCAAGAGTACAGCTAGTGCTTAACATTTATTCAGAAATTTCTAATTGCAATGTGGATAAATTATTATACATTGATTTTCTTGGTGCCCAAACTGGTTGAGAGAATGAGTGGGCAGCTCCACCCCACACTGGCTACCAGGCAGGAGAGACTTCCAGGCCACACTGTAAAAATACTTTTTTACATTTTAATTTTATATACATTAGCGTTTTGAAATGAAATCTTAACCATACACGCTTGTCTCAGACACATGAGCTAACCCTCGTAAAAATTAGTTTAAAAAATGTCGCTGAGAGCTGCTTTGAGAACGGGGAGAGGACTCCAACACTGCCAACAACAGAGAGCTGCATTTCAAAGAAAATACCAAGAGTCCTACTGAAATTGCGGCTTCGTTTCTACTGGCGATTCAAATTCTCCAAACCCGCACTGTATAATATGTAGCAACCAGCTATGGAATAGTCTTTCAAAAATGCAATTTAATAATAACAGAAATAACGTACATGTATAAAATATAACAATCAAAATGTGATTAATATAGGCGACAATTAAATTATATACAGTTATACCTCGCATTACGTTGTTAACTGGTTCCAGAACATGTGACTTAAGTGAAAAAACGGTGAAAAAGTGAAATAACCTGAATAAATCCCCTAAAAAGGCAACATAGACCCCCCCCCACAATAAACATAAAAAGCACCATCACATAGAAAGTCACTGAGTAATGAAACTTTTTAAATACTTTAATTTTACCTGTGTGTGTGTGTGTATGTGAGATATATATATCGCCAAGGTTTTACTGTACTTTGCACCATGAGTGGTGTTATGCATTCTCACAAGCATTTGTGACATCACCACACACATAAGTAGTTATCTGGGATTTGGTGAAGACTTTTCTCTTTCTGACACTTGAACCGTTATATATTTAAGATTGCTTAGACCCTGTAAATATTACATACGAGAATTACTTGCCATTAGAAAACAAATTATTCCACATGATCTTATTTCAAATACCCACAGCATTAACTGAAAGGATTGCACAAATGTATTAACAAATTGTCCGTCCGGATTAATACACAAGTCACCTGTGACCTGCTAGACATGCGTCTGGTCATTAAATTCGTTTGGAAAAGCACTTTGTGTCCAATGAAGAATTCATAGCAGTTGCACCATCTGGCAGGTTCGCTAGAGATCAGTGTAAATCTAACACTTGCCTCTAAGTAGGTGTGAGATGGAAATTCCTGACATGGGTTCAAGAACTGAAGGTGTTTAAGTAAACGTAACTGCAACATGTTCCATGTAATTTACTGACCAGCGCACTTTCAGATGTGGGAGGGTGTTGAGAGATATAAGAGGAACAGGCACATTCTGCCACATTACTAGACAAGGTAGCTTTGGTAGTCTTCTTAACATTTCACCGCATTTCATCAGACACATTTATACAATATTTTGTCCCTAAAATGTGCTGGGAGCATTTTTGAATATATAACTTTACAGGATAAAAGTTAACGGTCTAATATTACGAAAGAATTCGCGGATTTTCGTTAATTCGATCCCCTAGAGGAGCCACTGTTGCTCAAACTGCTGAAAATGTTAATGCTGGATGCAACACAAAGTGGTACTTAAATATTTTAAGTTAGAAACTAACTGACTGCATACAAGTAAATTATATCTATATCCAAGTTAAGTTTAGATGATTTCTTTGTGGTCATTAATGTTTTCTAAGACACAATGACCAACTTAATTGATATTTTTATAGAAAGCTGAATTTGAACGACAAGATGTAATAACTGGAACTAAGACCTAGTAAAACCAAACAGACACTGAAGTTCTGCTCTTACCCTGCGACTCCTGTCTCTCTTGATCGATCCACTCCTGAAGAGATTGCATGTTGGCAAGGGCCCGAGTGATTCTCACATCAGCGGCACTGTCTTTCTCCACCGTATATCTACATCCAGGATCAAGCTCTGAGCATCCAAAACCTTCTCTCTCGTTGTGGTTCTCCTCCCCATTTGCCTCATCTCTCAGTTCTTCCAGCATTTGCTCGAATTCCAACACTTCCTCCAGCTCTGCTGACCCAGAAGTCCTGATTTGAGCCACGGCATCTGGGCTGTTCTGATCGGACCGGACACTCTCTACGACATTGAGCTTCTCCTGGATGTCCTTGTAGGTACTGGAGGTCAAGAGGTCGGGGTTAGACAGAAGCAGCTCAGCCACCTCCTGTATTTCGTCCCATTTGTACTCCAGTGAAAGCTCATCGGGACCAGAGAGAGGGTGCACCTGGCCATCCTCCTCCCAGGAATACAGCTGTACCGAGACCCTCTCTGGGACATTATGACCTAGGAAGGGGGAAAAGTTAGGATGAATTTTACAGCATGACTGTAGTAAACCAGTGCTTTTGGGGTTGATTTGAGCAGTGTATTTCTAATAAAGGCTATGGTTGATTATACAGAAATTCACAATTAATTAGCACTAAATTTATTACATTTATTATTAAGTTATTTTATTTATTTAATTTACTAACCACTGCACCACCGTGCTGCCCTAAAGTAAACCAATTAAATCCAATATCAAATTCAGCACGTAATAACCCATTACAGATGATCCTTGAGTAAAGATGGATCGACTTACAATTTATCAATCTTATGATAGCAATAGTTTCACGCACAGGCACGTGTACGGTATGGTGGGACGCTGACAGGAGGAACGCATCTCACCAGTCCAATGTCTTGACTTACGATATTTTCAAGTTACAATAGGGTCATCGGAACCCATGTCCATCGTAAGTTGGGGACTACCTGTACTTTCAAGCCTTTTAAAATGAGCTCTGTGTAAAATTTTAATTGCTAATGGTTCATGCTTAACATTCATTCACTTTTAGCCACTGTCTTACTGCTAAGGACAGATTATGTACATATTTTACTCATAACTTGGCCAAATGGAACACAAAATGCAATCTATGAGTGAACACCAGCATAGTACACCATCAGTGAACAACTAATGTGAGCACTTCCCTGAGAGTACCTCAGTGGTACCTGTACAGTCTACGATTTGCACCAGTGACCCTCCAACCACAGAAGCAACTCTTGTTACACTATCACTGCCCTGTTAAAATTCTAATTGCTCATGTTAATTTACTGCGTCAATAATATGGTATAATTTTAGTTTGTTTAACCGAAAGCTATAAAAAGAGACCTGACATGAACCAAATTATTCCAGCTCAATCAGAACCTATCGTGACCATAGCATATCATATCATATACCATGACGTGGTGAATGAACTGGTTTATAACGGTGCTGCTAATCAAACTGAATTGAGTCGCTCCAATTTAAATGGTGCATCAAGAAAGAAACTGAGATGTTGGAGATCAAGTTGATAACCCTCAAGTGTTGGTTTGGTTTGTAACAGATTGTGCTTGGGCTGTAAGACTCACCAGGTACGCTGAAGCTGAGCATACATCCGTCATCTTCCCTCTTTGCTGCAGTGACATGGTGGAGAAAAGATCCTTCAAACACCACATAGTGCTGAGCGCTGTCTGGAAGAAAATGAGAAGGCTCCAGCACAGCACACACTTCTAACTCACCCTGAGAAAGAAATAAGATATGGATCATTCAGTTCCATGTCAGTGTATGCCAATAGTTTTTATTCCCCAGTGTTGTCTTTACACCTCTTTAGGCTTAATTACTACAGGTGGTGGCCAGCTTTACTTTAATAGCCCATTTTTTAAGTCATCGTCATCGGCCCGATGCCTGATATTTTATTATAAATGCAAAGTCCGTCTTCGGACTTGTGCTTTTTGTCTTAAAACATACTGCATTATTTTATGTCAAAATTCTGAGCACTCAGTGGAACATTCACGAGTGAAACTCCCCTTATTGCAGTGGAAGTTTAACAACCAAAATACCTTGTCTTTACGCGCTAAATTCTGCCTGCGCTCACGCTCGACTCAAAGCAAATCATGTGATTATACGTGATTTATTCCTTAACACCAGCTCTCGCTCGCAATCTCTGTGTTTGTGATGGTTTTAGCGCCGCAGGATTAGGGACCGTCACAAAATTACAGGACTGTGTTTAAACGAATCATTTTTTAGATGTTATCTTAATAATAAATAATTTAGCATATACATATGGGTGTGTAATTATAGCACTGTTTCAGTTTCCTGTTTTCAGGAAAACATTATTTAGTGAAGTATTCCCTTAAGCATAACAGAATCTCAGTCACGTATTTAGACATTTTTTAAGCATTACTTTCTGTTTAAAAAAGACGCAGACTGTATTGGATTTGTATTGTATCAGCAGATATTGTATCAGCAGATACGATACAAAATCATACAATATTAATATTACAATATTAAAAAGTGGTATCGTGCCATGTCTAATCTGTACATAAAGTATACCCATAAAAATAATAACAGAAGGGAAGATGTGTGGAAATTAAACTAAACATTAATCATTAAATTTCTTCAAGTTTCTGCTTGATAAGTGGAGAAATGGGTGAAAAAAGGAGATCGACACATGAGGTTTCCACACATGGAAAACCTGACCACTGCAAATGAACAGAACGCATCTAGTGTTCGCATTCACACAAAGCCAAAATCACAGAGCTGTGCCTCACCAATGCGAACGTTCCACCAGGCCATGCATGTTCTCACACACACACAAAGTGGAAATTAACTCATAATTCAGACTATTCAGTCTTCATTCACTTGCCTCCAGATCAAAAGACACACCTTGTAAAAGAGGGAGGTGACCGCTACACGACAGGCCTGTACGGGACAAGGTTCCTTTCACTTTCCCCAGGTCTTACATAAAACCCCTCTATTGATTCTGCTTTTTTTCTAACTACTTCTCCAGCCGTCTCCCTCGCTTCCTGTCATTTAAGGGGCCCTTCTGCCACAATGATGAATGGTGAGTAAAAAAAGAACTTTGTTAAGTTTGGGGGTTGATGCAAGGTGAGGACTTTCTCTTATTGCAACCCGGCCCTTAACACGGACGCGAGTAACAGGACAAGGACTCATTCCATTTCAAAACCACCCGTTTCTTCATATTCACTTTCTCCTTCCAGACCAATCTGGACCACGGCATTCCGGCTTCAGACCTGAGCTTGAGGGGGCCTTCTAATGTCAAAAGAAGGTACTTTATAGTGACCAAGAGTTATAAGAAATTCATGAGAACAACAGAGCACCTAGAGCTATGAATAGTCGAGAAAAGTCGACTACATTTGATGCATCAACATCAGTATTTAAAAAGTTTAAGAACGCTTCAACTTTTTGTTTTTTAATGAAAGACACTGGGGCAGAGTCTGACTCGGTTGTTAAAGAAGTACTGCAATAGTTTCCAAAGACCCAAAACTAGTACTTATTTTGCATGTTTGTACTAGATAGAAGTATTAATTATTTAAAAACATAAATGAACATTAAAACAAATAATAAAAGAAAAAGAAAATAGAAAAAATATAGGTATATATCATTATAGGTGCCTGACAAATATGCACTGGTAAGATTTTTGGAGCACAGAAACCAAAGCAACTTCGCCATGCTTCTCTTTATTTCATTCCAGACGAAGTTCCATTCATATCAAGACCTGTGAGCCGCCAATATAAGATTAGCCAACATGCAGGTCAAACGGCCCCTGCCTTATTACTGCTGCCTGTTGTGATGCAGTTAAAGGGGTTTTTGTATCTTGTTCGGAAATAAAGTCACCCCAAATTTATAATTAAAGATGCTCAGACATAACGGATTCACTACAGTCTTAACTATCTAAAGGCATTGGAGTAAATTCAGTGACGTTTCCTAGACTATGGTTAAGCCTAACTTAACTAATTGGGCCAATTTCCCAGTCAAGGATCAAACCTAGCCCTAGACTAACTTTGAGTTTGAATGGTAAATCTGCATTGGCACTACAACTTAGTACTTAAGACTAGGCTTAATCCATGAACAAAAAAACAGCCCTAGAGGTCTAACAGTGTGACAAACGTCAACTTCAGTAAATTTATTCCATCTATCCACAGCACCAAGTCCACTTTTGAAATTCTGCTATCTGGACAGAGCGGCAATTAAGCTTACACCAAAAACATAAATGTGACCCTCCACGGCAAAACCAGTCGCTTGTCGCAAATTATCAAGATTATGTTTTCATGAAAGGGCATAAATCAAGCTTCAAAACAATACCTATACGGAATGAATGGGACGACATATGACTGAGATATCAACATTCAAAGGAGTCGGGTTTCTCCTGTCACGGCAAGTGAGAAACGGAGAAATCTGCCTTTGAAGTTGACTATCGTCGTAGCACTCACAGTTGCTTGGTGCGGTCCTGACTATGTTTGTATTTACGTTAGCCTATGCTGCATTCACAGCCACACGGATAGTCTACCTGCGTTAGGTTAACTGAACTCGGGAGACGAAGATGGATTCCGGAGAAATATCTTCACGCTAGTCAACCAGTGGATTTACCGTAAATATTGAAGTAGAGCGGCCAAAACAGAAGCTTTTAACATTCCGATGGAATTGAATTCCTCACCTCAAGAAAGTCACGTTTTTAGGATGGAAAGGGTAAGTTTTCCAGCGAAATTTATTCACAACAGTACAGTACAGACCTTCCACTGTTTCAAAACACTAAAAACAAAAAATCCAACACTTCACCCCACGCAACATAAATGGTTGTTTTTCTCGGAAACCTCCGTTGCGACAAGCGACTAGTTTTGCCGTGGAGGGTCACAAATGGTAAAATGGCAGCAATTTAGCTTAGACCATATCATATTACGTACTGTGTACACACATAGTTAGCATTCATATTTATATCTCATAGACAGTTAACTTCACTTTCCTACTCACAAAATTTCACATGACTACAAACACAGGCTCTAAGTGAAATGAGAATTGAAAGAATAACTGTCACCTTCAAGAGTGCGATTCTGGACCCTCTGATGGTGGAGCTGAACAATAATCTTCTTAAGAATGCGAGACAGACCTGTCCTTTATTAGAGATAATCACTCATTAAGTTCTCTTTGATCACAGTGCACAGAGAACGGACTATTTCTAGGAATCACAGACTGGCAGAGATTTTCAGAAATGCTAATAAGGAGCCTAAGAAAAGTCGATGCTGGTTAGACATTTGAAAGTTTTGATTTGATTAACATAACGCACATGACCTGCATCATCGGACAAATCATTTAGAAGTGTGAACCTTCACTGGTCTCATGATTCAATTCAATTACGATTATCATGTCAACAAATTCAATGCAATATCTCGATTTATCTCAACGCATCCCATCAATGTTTCTACATTACATGCAGATTGGACATGAACCGCAGATCGGAGAGCCATAGTTACTACAGGGACGTTCTTTTTAACTAGAATTTTTATGCCGCAGCAAGAAAATCACCAAACAATGTCGTTATGAAATAATCCAGTAACAATTAGGGAGCTGGTCCATGATCGGAAGGCTCAGGTTCCAGATCTGTAAAGGTCCCTGATGGTGTGATGGTCCCAATACCTTAGTCTATACTGGGTTTGTTGGTTTCTTTAAATGTTATAAATAATAAACATTAAATGCAGACTAAAATGAGAAATTTGCCTGAAAACACATTCCACCTATTTTTGCACCCCAACATTGGCCAAATAAGACCAAATTTGTCATTTTCAAACGCCCCACTTACAACTTGCAATGTTATAATCAAACAAAAACGACTTTTAAAACTAATTAAAAAGTGTAATATACTTCTTCTTGACATCTTTCTGTATTATTTGCCACCAAGGTTCATACAAAATTGCCATAACAGTCAGAGGTGCCATGTAATATTTTATGTTACTGCCAAAATTAGATGAAAAACCTGGATTCAGTCACAATGTTGGAAACCACTTACTGGGGGGAAAAAAACTGCGAGCTACAAAATTTAAATAAACCTCATGTTGGAGATATATTTTCCAGAACTAATCCACATTTCCCTCAACCAACATTTACCTCATCACACATTTTGTGTTCATCAGCGTGACGTTTATATAGTGCATTACCAGGCAACAGCCTAACAAATGCACATTATAGTACTTCCTTTATCTTGTTTGCTCATGTTTAAACACTCCGCTGGCTTTGCATATCAAGTTGAGCAGTCCACACCCAACATTTTCTCCCCTTCTACTTTCCCACCTACTAATAGGAAAACGATTTCCACTCAAAATCTACATTAACTAAATGCAGATCCATTTTTTACATGAAGTCATACAGTCATACAATTTATTAATACAAACCCTACACTAGGCTGAAGGTGCATTAAGTAGAGCAGTAGAAACTAACAGAATGCGGTTACAGTTATTGTAATTATGTGAAAATAAAAGAATATGTTCATTTTCCTTCACGTACATCTTTTTCCCCCCCATAACAACTACATAGTTGGAGGGTTACTAATTGAAACAAGAAATGTAAAATATTCATAACTCTAACTCAGAAACTTTAAACTCTCTTTTCCTTCACCCATCACATAGATTTAACTTTTTTCATTCTGCTTCTATACGGTTTATTCTGTTTTCATACTCTGTCCATACACTCTTAAATGTCTGCTGCACATTTACCCTCATTACACTACACTGCCCGTTTAAATCTGTCTTGTTTGATTCTGTTGTACTGTACATAATGTTCATGTGATCATTCAACTGCTCCAGGAGTATGTTTCCCAAAAGCAAAGTTGCTAACTATGTGAAACCACAAAAGAACATAGTGTCTGGTCACGTAGTCAGGTACCCTCCCCAAGGGGGGGCTGAAGATTGTCAAGTAAGTTGTCTCAATAAAAGGCAAGAGGGAGTGTCAATCTTTGGAGTCAGTCTCAGACGGCTGCTGGGTTGACTTCCCTTGCGCAAGTAAAACTGTACATGGTGACTTGTGTCTTTACTTGTCTACAGCGTAAACAGAGAGAACTTTTTCTCTAACAACAGCGCACTGCACGTGAGGCACTAACACAGCGTACTGCACGTGAGCAACTAACACAGCGTACTGCACATGAGCAACTAACATAGCGCACATGAGCAACTAACACAGCGCACATGAGCAACTAACACAGCGCACTGCACATGAGCAACTAACACAGCGCACATGAGCAACTAACACAGCGTACTGTACGTAAGCAACTAACACAGTGCACATGAGCAACTAACACAGCGTACTGCACGTGAGCAACTAACACAGCGTAGTGCACGTGAGCAACTAACACAGCGTACTGCACGTGAGCAACTAACACAGCGTACTGCACGTGAGCAACTAACAGTGCACATGAGCAACTAACACAGCGCACTGCACGTGTGCAACTAACACAGCGCACATGAGCAACTAACACAGCGCACATGAGCAAACTAACACAGCGCACATGAGCAAACTAACACAGCGCACTGCACATGAGCAACTAACACAGTGCACTGCACATGAGCAACTAACACAGTGCACTGCACATGAGCAACTAACACAACGCACTGCACATGAGCAACTAACACAACGCACTGCACATGAGCAACCAACACAGCGTACTGTACATGAGCAACCAACACAGCGTACTGTACATGAGCAACTAACACAGCGCACATGAGCAACAAACACAGCGCACATGAGCAACAAACACAGCGCACCGTACATGAGCAACTAACACAGCGCACCGTACATGAGCAACTAACACAGCGTACTGTACATGAGCAACTAACACAGCGTACTGTACATGAGCAACTAACAGAGCGCACATGAGCAACTAACAGAGTACATTAGCAACTAACATAGCGTACTGTACATGAGCAACTAACACAGTGCACATGAGCAACTAACATAGTGCACATTACCAAATAACAGTGTACATTAGCAATTACACAGTGTTGCTAATGTAGTTAGCAATACGTTAGCAACTATGCTTTTGGGAAACACACCCAAGAGCAATCTTTCATTTCCTAATTTCATTCACAGCCTCCCTGAGAGCAACTTGGGGTTAAGGGTCTTGCTCAGGGAGCCAGTGGAGCCACGACCTCTTGGTCCAGAAGCGAGTGTCCTAACCACTGGGCCGCCACCACCACCCAAGTCTCGAGTCATTCTCTGTGCGACTTAAGAGGCACTCAAGTCGAAGTCTCAGACTCGAGTGTCCATCTCTGGGTTAAAGTAATTACAACATTTATCATTTAGATCAGGGGGTCACAACTGGTGGCTCGCGGCCCCCGGTGGTCTGCAGCGGCATTGCAGGTGGTCTGTGACAGGCAATCTAGTGTTATTACTGAAAACACTTTTTTTAAAATTATTTTACTTTAATTTGTTTTTTAAAATATCACTCTCTCAGATGACTTGGGCTTCTTCGTGAATAATGAATTATGCACATATCCAAAAAATAATAGAAAATATAAACCCACCTCCCCACGTCCAGACACAAAGTGGGCCGCAGATTTCTGCTTTGTCTAAATAGTGGTCCCTGGGACACAACCAGTTGAAAACCCCCGATTTAGATCATTCAAATTGTAATAACTTCACATGAGTGAAGCTTCAAACTTTGGCTTCGTTGTGCAGAGAACTGACCCATAAATCTTGAGATTAGAATCCTCTGAGAATTCATTTGATTATGTTGTCTCATAATAAATTGGTCAGTTGGAGATAAGGACATTCAAAACTAGGCCACGACAACTGTGATGTAAGTCATGTGTCACTCATTTAACTCCTTGCAAATATAAGATGCAGATAAAGTTACAAGAGACATGTCGGCATAAAATATGCAGTCCAACACGCAGCTAATTTACCTGAAAAAGCACCAGCCCAGGACAAGGCCACAAACTTCAGTGGAAGACAGAAAGAAAGGACTTGACCTACTGAGTGAGTGTTCAAGGACACCTGAAAACATTTAACACTCCATTACCCGACTATTTATCACCCTGATCTGCGTGCTCGCGCACACACACATTTTTACGGCATGAATGAGAGCATTTGTCTATTGAGCTCAGCGTGAGTGGGGAGTCGACATTGTGAGTTCACTATAAACTCTAAACATATCCAGTTGCAATAACACGTTCTCCCAATCACACACCAACCTACACACACCCAGCTTATACACTGCCATTCTTCTACGCAGAGACTACAGACTTTCTCCTGTTCAGCAGTAACTCAGACCTCCAGAAATAAGTAAACATCCTCCATTCAAGTGACTCTTTAGCACAGAGAACACATAAAATGATTAAAAGAACGTCACTGCAACCGCATGCCAAAATGTGTATAAAGAAATGTGCACAATGATCTTTCATCAAATTAAAACCTACAAATATACAACTACAGGTCACTTTATTAGGAACTGTCACCATGTTGATGTAGAGTTACAGACCAGAACCCATCAGTTACCATCTGTGCTTATTGACCACTGATCAACCTAGCAGTGATATCAAGGCTTTTAAAAACTCCATATCTAAAACACTCGTACCAACCGAGCCAATTTTTTCAGATCCGATATCAATGCCGATACTTGGGCTTTGGCTATCGGCCGATCCCGAGCAAACGTTCAAACCGAACAAAGACAACTATAACTGTATTTATATGCAAGTCGTAATGGTATTATCATTAATTAGATCATAATTTGGACCCCAGCTTATTAAAAACACACAGCAACACTGTGATATTAAATGCATTTCAAGAGCATCAACACCACCTGTGACAGACCACATGTTTAGAAATCAATTTTATGTAGATAAAAATTCATGGGGTCCTCTGAGATTCGTAGAGAAAAAGTTTAACTGAACTTTTATATTATATGTAATGTTTGTTCTATTCCAAACAGACAGAAGACAGACGGACAGTCAGTTTGCACAGGTGAAAACTTCAATAAGAACGAGTAAATAGAACGAGAGAATCACTCATTTTCTGTCCTCTATGTCTCTCTCTCTCACACACACAAACACACACACTATATCCACCAATGCAGTCATTAAACATCAACTGAACTGCATATTGCCCTAACTAAATGACGACTAGTCCAAGGCTGACCTTAACCTTAACACACACAAACACACACACAGATACGGCCTCAAATAAACGAGTACAGTCACTTAGCAATTTCATTTAGAGCAAATGAAAGGACAGATCCCAGGAGAACAAAGAAACAAAAGAGTGAAACGGATAGAATTTCGTCTGTTTGTGTGTGAGCGTTAGAAGCCAAGAGCACGAGACCAACAGAGCCGGACAGAGCGAGAGAAACAACTGGAACATGCAGTTAACCACAATATTAAAAAGCTACTCTCATTCTGTGAGTCGACGCTATTTGTGTTTGATAAATGTGTTAACGCCCAGACATTATTAACTGCAGCAGTTCATTCCCTAAAGACAGAGATTTTTAAATGAAATGATACTCACATACAGAGGAACCTCTTGCCTGTTCAGCTCCATCAGATCATTACAGCCTCATCTGCAACGGCAATAAACATGAGTTGATCACACGTCCAGGTGCTGGGTAATACACACTTGTATACACATACATACACAGCACACCTGCTCACAGACAGCTGCAGAAATACATGCTTATACCCCCACCACCATGCCTCCATAGATGGAGGCCAACAGCAAGAGGACAAATGTCTATTCACCAAAAACAAAACATGATATTCAAGTGAGAGAGAGGGGTGGCGGGGAGAGTGAGAGAGTGAGAGAGTGAGAGTAACCAGCAAACAAAACAAGGGAGTGTATATGAGAGAGAGAGGCCTGATTCTGATTGGACATGTACAACAGTTTATTATGGATGCAGTGACACCTTACGTGCATCTATTATTTTACTCCTAACAACCTTCCTCTCCCTCAATAACTCAGGTTTGGAATTAAAACGGTTGCCCATTTACCCAAATAAATTCTTAATAACAGTTTGGAACATATATGATAAATTAGTTGAGTTTGTTCATATATTTCTTCTATTAAAGTGAGTGATTATTTGTCATTGCGAACACAGCACAGCACACAGTGCACCACAATGAGACGTGCCCTCTGCACTTGACCCATCCATGAAGGAGCAGTGGGCAGCGCTTGGGGACGTTGCTCATGAGTACCTGAGTGGTAACTTTATCAGTCCGGGATTGGTCTCTGGCTCTCAGAGGATTCCAAGACCCGGTCTTATGGTCACTGGCACAAAGTCGGGCTTACTTGGACCACTAAGCCACCTCTATTAATAGTGTCGTGTTAATGAATGTAAAAGATCATAAGCCAAATTAAGTGTCAGATTAACTTTTGTGGAAAAATTAAGTTGAGGGAAAATTAATGTGGCTTTACCACACAACCCATAATTACAATTACTTTAAGCTATTTTAAATTATTCAGTGATACCCCGTCACTACAAGCACTGCTGCCCACCGCTCTTTCACGGATGGGTCAAATGGTCACATATCATTGTGGTGCACTGTGCTGTGTGTGTTCGCAATGATAAATAATCACTCACTTTCTTAATGATTACCACAACTGATGTTGTCGATACGGTTCCCAAAAACATTAACATTGCATTCAAAAAAGCAACAACTGCACGCACTACTTTATGACAATATTCTACTCTTGTATGCTCTTTGTCGCTCAACAAAGAGGCAGAGCAGTGGCCCAACCAGTTTGCAAAACAAATTAGCTTCTGTGCTGCTGTCTTCAAAGCAAAGAGAAGAACCTGCATATTACAGGCTTCAAGGCAAATGCACCACATTCATAATTTTTGCTTAAATTTATTGTAAGAAAGTAAGACATTTAAATAGTACACCACTACTACTACCACACAACTGCAGAATTAAAGAATCAATATGCTTATATTTTGCACACACAGACATGCAATAAAATTTGTGCGAGTGGTCTTTGCTGATTGCAGATCACAAGAACAGATCGCAAATAAGAACACACATGAAAGTCAGAATCTTCATTAAAAACTGCATAAATGAGCTTTACGAATGACTTTGTTATTAAAAATGTTTTGTGAATGAGTTAAAATGACACCAAAATATAGAAGTTCACGTGGTCATCTTAATCAAACGATAAAAGGTGGAAGTCAACTTGATATTTAGGTTCAGCACCATAAATTATCAATTCACAATAACGACTTTAGTCAAAATATTTCTGACACCAAGCGTAACCGCCAAGTCCTGACCCTAAGCCTAGCCGCCAGCAAGTCCTGAAACCAAGACTAACTGCCACCAAGTGCTTAAAACTAAGCATCACTTAATCCTAATCATCTAAGACTAACCGTGAGCTAAATTTAACCCTAACTTTAATCCAACTATAACCATCATATCATGTTTCCCTAAACATAACCCTCATCTAACATTATCCTTAAACCTAGACATAGTATTAAATGATGTGCTCATTTAATCCTAATTCAATGCCTAATTCAAACCCAAACTCTACATCTAACAAGCATTAAAAATATCTACTTTTCCTCTACTTAGCGGACAAAGTCTAATGGACATTTCAGGACAAATCCTAACAGAATCTTGTCACCAAAACAAACAAAGCAGACACACAAAGTACGAGGGAGAGAGAAAACCTGGAAACAGGTCATTTAGGGCAGTGTTATGACTGGAGCTTATTCAAGATTAGACAGTCAGTGTTACAGACTCCTTATCAAGGGGAAGAACGCTAATGTGACATGGTGTGTAAACACACACCGATTCCGCATAGTCTTAGCAGACCTGGGGTTTTGTTTTTAGGGCTTTTATTGCACAGCTGTCGTAAAGTCGACACCACTCAGTTGTTTCAAAAACAAACAGACACACCTTAACTGTGGAAACACACCCTCCGCTGCCCGCCCGGCAGCACTGCTGTCAACCCAATAGCAAACACTGAAACCACGCTGAAAAATAATGAGAAATTCCTGAATTAAAAAAGATGGAGAGAAAGCACCTAGGTACAGATGAAAGAAAAGGTGCCAGAGTAACCCATGACCGTCTCTGTTTCTCGAAGAGGAACTGACTTGACTTTGGCCAGCCTGTTAAATTCCACGTCTTCATTCATAAAGGCACACAGACATTAAGACACAATGGCACCCAGACAGGCTCTGCATTATGAGGAGACTGAGAAGCTAAGCAGACTCTCAGTACATTAGGCTGTCCTTGACAACACCAATGCAGTCTAGACTACAACAGCATTAATCAAACGACAAGTGAATGAGGGTGCTGAGTAAGAGAAACTGCTCACTGCGAAACAGTCAAAAATGAAAGACAAAGTTATAGCACGTTTCATACCAGCAACTTAGTCATTAATATTTATTAAGGGTCGACCGATTATTGGATAAGTAATTACAAGGTGCGGCTCCGTTGCCATCTCTTCTGTCTGTGCCGTTTGCTCACTGTTCATTAAATGTCCTGCCCGCAAAAGTCTCTGACTGGCTATTTGTTACACAAGTAGAAGCCAAACAACACTGAAGTCTTGTTGTCACTCACACAGGAGCGCAACGTGAGAGGGGAAGAGGAGAGATGAGAGTTTCACAGAGATTTTCTTTTTGCATATTGGTTCTAAATATCGGTTATTGGCCCCAATGGCAAGTAATAATCGATATAGATATCGACTCTGAAAAAACAATATCGGTCGACCTCTACAGCATTTATTAGATGCTCTTAAACGGAGAGATTTCCTAACTACAGAGAGAGTCTCTGGAGCAACCTGGGGTTAAGGGTCTTGTTCAGGAGCTCAGTGGTGGTAGTGCAGGCAGTAGGATAGAGCTTGATTTGAACCTACAATCTCTTGGTCTATTGGTCAGTATCTTACCAACCATCGCTACCAAGTGGGCGTGTTGGTATTAACAGGTGTTTGGTCAACAAAAAAATTTTGCTTTAAAACTACCTCAGATTAGTTCAAAACAGCAACACAGAATTAAACATTTCCATCAGAGATCCTAGAGAATTACGATAGCCAAATTCTAATGGCAGGACGACAGAGTCAGAGCATCTCCAAACCTGCAGATACAGCATTCTGCAATGGTTAGCAGCTACCAAAAGTGGTCTAAACATACAGTGAACTGCACTGTGTTGTGATACACAGCCAAAGACCTACTCAATATTAGCTGGTGGTCAGACTGTTACGGTTGATTGGTGAACATCAGGCGCTTCTATCCTGAGCGACTTTCGTTTCCTTATTACAGGAACAGTTTTCCTGGAGCAACTTGGCATTAAGGGTCTTGCTCGGGGTTCCAATGGTAGTAGCCACAAGGCCTGCACATCCTTTCACACTGTCATTTTCATGTTAACATCATATAGTAGTTAAATGGTCTTTTCATGTCTTTTATTCCCTCAACAAAAGCAGCGTTCACTAAAGGACGCAAAAAAAAAAAAAAAACAGGGCGCAGATCAAGTTGTCCTTCACGCTGGACCGTTCTCTGGGTCACGCAACAGAGCCATAGGCAAGAGGAAGGAGGAAGTGAAATCTCTTCTGACAATCAGGACATGGTGCCCAGCGTTGTACCCTCACCCACATGCCTCCTCTATGGCACCAGACCCCTCCCCCCAAAAAACAGTTCTGCTGACAAGTCTGCTTAAGTTGCAAGGTGAGTTTTGGGGAAATAAAACTGAGAAAGCCAAAATGTTCACATTTCTTCAAAAGATTACCAATACATTTTTGTTGATTAGATTGTCAGAGGGACATAAAACCCTCTGAGGAGAAGTTTTGCCTGCGACTGAACAAATAGTATGCATTTTCAAACAGTATAATAGTTCATTTGAAGATTTTCAGCTAATTTGTTTCTGAAAATAAAAACAAACATCAGCTAAAGGTGCCCATTCGGTATGAGTGGCAATTTACTTTTAAAATTTTCCTCAACCTTGCTTATCAGACATAATCAAACAATTCCGCAACCAAAGCAATGACAAACATTGCTCACTGTGTTCTTAAATACTGACTCATAAAGCACTTTTCCAATGAAAATAAATCACCAACAGAATACTGTTCCTGTTGCTTAGTGCCCAACGCCCTTATACTACGAAATCTTCCTTAGTGCGCCATGAAAAAAATTCTTTCACACCATCTAAACCTTCCCAAGCAAAAGAACAAAAGCATTTAAACATGCTTTCTTAAATGTGATGGCAATAAAACTTGAGCAAGTTTTCACCTTGTGCGCCATAAAGCAAACATACTGTAATTCAGACTACCTGTTTAATGAGTCTCCGGGTAATTCATTTTTAAAAGAAAGTATTACATCTAAATATACACTCTCACCTCACCTTCACTCTCCTAAACGTGAGATTTGGTTTTAGTAACACAGATTTGGAGGCTCTGAGCTGCATAAAAAGATCCTCCTAAACTTATCAAAAGTGGATCTTCAGGCGCAGCCGCAGGGAATGAATGGATGCAGGCGCTTCAGCGGCCTGCCGACAGATAACATGCGGGAATTACTGTACAAATCCAGGCAACGTTTTCCCCAGAGGGACTCTCACAATAATGGCATTACTAATTAAATTCCCTTCCCTACGTCAAGCAGAAGTAAACAATTTAAAAATGCATGGCGCTGCCAGACCAAAGCAGTCAAACAGCCGTTTAGACTGCAGCGTATTCCACATTAAAACGCATTGCCTGCCCATTTTGATAAGGAAAAACACCTTTTCACATTTCTACTTATTTTAGAACCAGAAAAAAGGGTGCAAAAAGAGAGCCACCGTTCCCATGGTACCACTTGCCAAGCACCAAACAACTTCTATGGCGTTTGTGTTGGAACAGACAGAGCAGTGCACGTCTCCGTTGCGCACATTTTGTAGCACGTTTTTATCGCTAATATGCGGGAGTGTGTGCTTTAAATTACCCGAGAGACGCCAACCTGAAAAATTAGAAGATAATAAGCGGGGCGTTAAACTCACCACGTTGGCTAATAATTTGTGAAGAGTCCGAGTCCTTCGAAAACAGTTGTGGCGAAAGGTAAGCTGGAACAGGTGGTTTACACGGCGAACTTCTGCGCGTCTTCAACGCGGTGCGTTCACGGCGTCGGTTGGTTGTTGACCTGCAGCGTCTCTGTTCCTGCGCACCGGCCGGCGCTCAGTCCAGACCCCGCCCACCTCGATTAACCACGCCCACACGGAGCAACGGAACCATAACAACGGGGGGTCACGTGTTTGCGGGCCGGGTTTCTCGGTTTCCACTGTTTTGTGCCTTTAACCCCTCTGACTATAACGAGCAAAAGGCTCAGAAACAACTCAGATCTGGTGTATATTTACATAAGTATTGTCTGCATTGTTTCAACTTACAAACACAGCTCAGCTGGTCTTGCTGGTCATATTATTAGGAGTAGAATTTACTCTTGAATTGGTCTCGATTTTTGTAAGTTGTATATTGCTGGTGAGTGATTATTTACGCACCAAAAACTGTGCATACCATGCCAAGTCACACTGCCTACACTGAAATGTTACATAGGCTTCAATAGCAACAAAATGAAACTAAAGAAATGGTCAGAGGAAAATAAAGACTAACAAAAAACACAAACATGGAGGCTTAAGAGCCATTTAGAGACCATTATGTTTTTATCCTAGCCATGGTTAGGAGCATAGCGATAAATCAATACATCAGTTCAATGATCAACGAGTCCAAAGCATATTGAACAGGAAGTCTATTTGAATTAAAAGAGAACGTTTTGTTTAATCTCAATGTCAGGTTGAGCTCAGAAAGAAAAATGTAAAATATCATTTCTTTTTGTGCTTTGATATGAAGGGAAGTGACTGTGTTAAATAAGCCTAGGATATCGCTTTATATCAATTACTGGCTCCTGAATTTAATCAAATCAAAATTGTGTTGTGGCAGACTTTGTGATATCAGCAGACATTGAATCAATATTGTATCATGATTAATCTCGTGATTTACGCCCCTAGCAAGTTTGAACATGCAGTAAAGACTTACAATATCCCGGTCTAGAAGTAACAAAGGCTTTTGCTCATCACTGAAAAGTTACACAATATGACAACAACATGAGAACAAGATTTACCAGTTCTGAGTCAAAAAGAAATAAACAGCTTTATTCAGGCAGAGAGGAATAATACAATACCAGTTCGTGAAAGCACATGAACTGTAACTGTCAGTTAAAAGAGTATTTCAATAAAATATCTGTAGTTAAAGGAGTAGCTTAATTGGCCATTTTCAAGGGAAGTACGAAGAAAACAGTCACTTTGGCAGATTTTCTGGGCATTTCTAACGTAGTCAATTATTTTATCCTCTGCATGTTGAAAATTCAAAGGAGATAAAAGATTGGACTTCAACATCACTGTGAGTTAGGAACTCAAGACATCCCAAAGATGTCTCTTTTCCAAATACACAGCATTAAAGGGTCTTGGGTATGTTATTGGAGGCTGAAGTTTGTGCTTAATTGACTTCTGATTCATCTGTCAGTGTAATTTTGTGAAGTTATATCTGGCTCATATATGAGGTCTATATTATTGTGAACAGACAATTCTAATTCGAGGTTCTAGGTTGTTTTTAAGCTACAAGACAGGCAATGTTGGCAGTATAGCTGTATTAAAAAGAGATCCTACAGAATAATATACACTTCAAATTCAATATATTTTACAAAAAAATACACAAAGGTTCTGATAAGAGAAAGTGGCCTAGGCGACTACACAGGAAACTTTCTGAGAGACTATCACAGCTCACACCCATCCTGTCTGCTCCTCAGAGGTCTGGGTCAGGTCCAAACAACTCAGATCACAAGCAGATAACTTACTGTACAGCCTAATGGCCTTGAATTACACAAGACACGTTAGCAGAAGGCCATCTAGTGGCGATCTAGAGAAAGACTGAGAAGAAACTGATAGCAGCAATTTGGCAAAGGGAGTGTGTCTTCACAGCAGGGAGAATATCTGCAAATCCTTTACATTGTCAAGATGGAAAAAAAAAAACAGCAACAGTTTCAAATTTAGTATTCCTTAGTCTGTGTAAACGGGAATTTAAATATTCCTACTTTAATATAAATGTGTCAACCTGTATATTTGGCACACAGTGCACCACAACGAAATGTGACCTCTGCATTTGATCCATCTGTGGAGGAGCAGTGGGCAGCTGACATGGACAGCACCTGGGGAGCAGTGCTTGGAGACTGTACCTTGCTCATGAGTACCTCAGTGGTACCTTTACTGAACCGGGACTTGAACCAGTGACGTGTCGATCACAGGACTAACTCCCTAACTGTTATGCTACCCAATGCCCCAATGTAAGGTAGCATCATGCATATTTCAAAGCTAATGATTTTACACGGTTTGATGCTGCAGTCAACTCAAATTCAAATCAGTTAACAAACAAAAGAGAAACACTCTGGTCAAAATGACACTTTGTATGCAAAATGCTCTAACAGTGCTTAAACATTTAACACGTGCAACAAAAGCTAATTTTTGCCTTCAAACAACACAACTTGCAGCCAAATGTATGAAAATTTCCAAGACAGGAGGCAGAACTGGAGGTTGCAGAGCTCAAGATGTTGAGGTTCTCTTTGGGAGTGACGAGGAAGGATAGGATCAGGAATGAGTTCATCAGAGGGACAGCTCATGTTAGATGTTTTGGAGATAAAGTCAGAGAGACCAGACTGAGATGGTTTGGACATGTCCAGAGGAGAGACAATGATTACATAGGTAGAAAGATGCTGAGGCCACCAGGCAGGAGGCTGAGAGGGAGACCGAAAAGGAGATTTATAGATGCGATGAAAGAGGACATGAAGTTAGTTGGTGTGAGGGTAGAGGATGCAGAAGATAGGACTAAATGGAGACAGATGATTCGCTGTGGCGACCCCTAAAGGGAAAACCTGAAAGAGAAAGAAGACGACGACACAGTCGACAACAAAATATAAAATACAGCAATCAGTGTGACACAGTGCAGCTTTTTTGTGCTTGCCTACATGCCTGTGCTATTTGATGACTTTTTACAGATAGGGTATGTGCCAAATTCACCAAATAGTGAAATACTGTATTTCAGAACAAAAATCAAAATAAAACCTATAAGAATAAAACAAATGAGTTCAAATGGCCGCTATGGAAATCCAATCTATCCACTCATGAACGGGGCCACAAGTTCTCGTCCACATCACATTCTATATCTATACAGAGCAACTTTTAAAGGTGTACAGACTGATTGCTGATTTAAGTTTTTGTATCATACGCTGCCCGCTTGTCAAGAGGTAAATAGCACTGTGCTTCCCCCTTGTGGCCAACGTCAGGCACTGCGCATCAGCCCAGCAGAATCCCTGTGACGGAAAGTTTCAAATGACTAATTAATAACATCGTCTCTAAAAATAAATGTGTAAAAATTACAAGGGTGTGAACCACATATCACTCAATCTCAGTGTGTAATCTCATCTACCTCGCATCAGGACAGACTACCAAATATTCTGATATTCACGAAAAACGTGCACTAGTAAAGCCATAAGGCTCGGTTAAGAAACCCTGTGTTGCGTAGTTTGTCCACAAGAGGGCACACTTGAACTACAGGTTTTCTGTTTGTTTTGTTTGTTTTTTATTATCAATAATACAATTTAGTAAAATTGTCAGGTTTAGGGGTTTTGTTCATTTTGCTGTACGTGTGAATAAGTAAGTTTTTAATTAAGCTACACTGTGACATTATCTGGGTAAGGATTATGACATAACTACACATAGTAAATGATAGGAAAATCTTGTTTAAGTAATATATTTTTCCAAAAATAAAATCAGTGCTCTCCAATATGTTATTAGCATAAATCACCACATCACAAACCTGAGAGCCATTCTACAATACATCTCCTTCAAACAGATTGAGGTCAGCACACGTAGGGCACAAGTAGGATTCAAGCCTGACGACCAGAAGCGCAATTTCAGTTAATGCACTCCTCATTAATAAAATGCAAAAAATAAAATCATTGTACAGTGTAGGCAATGCAGTGCTAAACCTCATTTCTGTATAAAATGATGGTGAAGACCAGAATTTATATCATGCAAGAACTGAATTAGATGCTTTTCTAAAACTAAAAAAATACATTAATATTTGTATTGTTTTGTGTTCAGTGGTTCAGAGAGATTCTCCTCTTTGTTAACTCTTGTAACAAAATGAGAGTTTGTGTGCCCGTGACCCAAAAACTGTCTTTAACCCTCTGACCGCTCTCATTAGGCTAAGCAACACCAACAAACAAACAAGACAATAAGAGAAGAACAAAAGAATACACAAAGACAAACACGCCCCCTTGCTGTGCAAACTCTAATTCCAAAGCCCTGCTCACTCTCATGAACATCACCTACTTTCTACTGTCCAAAACTCATTTAGTCCCAATCAACATTATAATGCACCCGTTTTGTTTTGCACTCCCATCTTTCCTTTTTTTGCTGTTTATCTTTTGCATTCCCTCTCACAGAAAGCCTCAGTGTGCTCCTGTCTCCTTTAGTTAGTTTCTAATACATGAGTGAGTCAAGATTGCATAATGGTTTGGCTAACGGTGGACCTGAACAGCAGTAACACCCAGCACAAAAGCTCTGACACGAAAAGAGATGTCGCTGGGGGGTAGAGTTGGGAATATCAAAACGAACAAATTCATCAGTTCTAGGCAACAAGGAACAGAGAATCTACTCCACAGTCACTCAGCGGCTCTTCAAGTTACAGCACATAAGCTGTGACTCATTGTAGACAACCTTTACATGGATTAAGGGGAAAGCAAAGACTTGAGCTCTTTCAGAGGGAAACCACCAAGCCACGGTTTTATATACGTGTACGACACCTGGGTCAAAATCAGAACTCAAAAGAAGTAGAGGCTTTCCCTAAACACATGAAACGTGCAGGAACGTCAAGATCACTAGAGAAGAGCCCAAGAAGAAAAGGTTACCTTTCCTGGACTCACGAAGGAAGACTTAACATTGACGTTTCCTGGAAATCTACACACCCCACCCACTGGACCACAAACTTGAAGTCATCAGGACAACACACTGGTTCCTCATTAAGTCACATGCTAACCAGTGAAAAACACAACACGCAACCCCTCCACAGACCTATAGCCCAACACAGGACAGCCAGAACATTAGGACAAGATACAGCTGTACATCTGCACTTAAAGGTGAAATGATATTCACATTTTGGACAGAAAAGCCAAACGGTTTAAAAGAGGAGTAAAGGAAGTCACCTCCATCAGTACCATGACTGGCTTCCTGAGCAAGACCCTTAACCGAGGGATCTCCAGGGAGACTGTCCCTGATATCAGGAAAATGGAAGTTGCTCTAGAAAAAGAACATGAAAGTGAGTCATTATTTGTCATTGTGAACACAGCACAGCGAACCTCAATGAAATGTGACCTCTGCATTTCACCCATCTGTGAAGGAACAGTGGGCAGCTAACAAAGGCGGCGCCCGGTGAGCAGTGCTTGGGGAGAGTACCTTGCTCATGTGTACCTCAGTGGTAACTTTACCAGTCCTGGATTCGAACCTGCGATCTTCTCATCACGGGGCAAACACCCTACCTTTACGCCACCAACTACACCAAATTTAAAGCTAAATGCCATAAATATAATGTAAATGTAAAGGTCATCTACATTCAACCTGACACCAATTATCAGCCCCCTACAACACAATATTGAGATTCTTTACCACGTGATTTAAGTGTTGGGCATCAAACAAACAAATGGTTTGCACCAGGGGTCAGATGGTACCAACAACAACAATAAATGAGAACCTACATAGACACAATCTAACAATACTTCATTATCTATTTTACAAGACATCTTTACTTGTATTTTGTCTCTGGAACTGAGAATCAAGAAAATCATTGTCTGGCTCTTAGATTCTTGGAACTGAGTTCCAATAACAAATCAGAACTGGAATTGCCGCTGAAGTTTTGGAATAAAAAAAAGCAATCAAGTCTATATCCCCTATCACTGGCTTGCTACTGTCAGTTTCTTGACCTGATTTCTAAAAAAGCTTCCAAAAATCAGTCACGGTCGCAACATTCTGCTTGACCCCAGTTGTTATTTAAGTTAAATATGGTAGCTATAGTTACAGTATTTATAGCTATAACTCTAGAGGCTTTGGTTCTTGTCTATCACCTTCTTTGTCATTTTTCTCTTTCATTTGTTCTGCCAATTCTTCTTGTTCCTAATGTTTCCAATACTCCAGTTCCAGCGCTCTGGGACTATTTGGTGTTTCTGATCAACACTTTTGGCATTTACATTTACAGAATTTAGTTGACACTCTTATCCAGAGTGACCCACATCGGTGCCATGTTGTCCACATCTGTTCTTCAAACCTGTTAACCTAGACTTAAACCAATGGCTGCATATGCAGTACATATGATATCAATGACTTAAGAGACTCTTAGTGAACAAAATTCATTTCCACAAGTAATGCTGACCAGACCTAATTTCAATTTCTTACGACCCTTCCTGACTATTTAAATAATTCCTACATTTGACTTTCTCATTTGGCATTGTTCCCATTTCTGGCCTTGGCAGACCCTTGCTTGGCACAAATTTGAGTTTTCATAACCCCAACACACCTGATCTAACTGGTTAGCTAATTAACAATGCAGAATTGGAGCAGGAAAAAATTTAATTGGCACAATATGGGCCATAAGACTTCGTAACCAGGTCAGGCCAACACAGCTTTTAACTTTTCATAACAACTGCTCAATATATAGTGCTCTAGATGCGCAGGAGAAGTAACATATTTGGGCGTCAATTTGGGTGAGCATCTCAGTGGTAACTTTACAGGTCTAGGATTTGAATCGAAAACCTTCTGATCACAGGGCGAATGCCCCAACCGTTACCAAAATCACCTAGGAAGGAAGGAAAAACAAATCATTATGACATATTCTACTGTATTTGCTTTACTGAAGTAACTCCTGACACGACAGTTGACTCTAGCAAATATTACTTAGGCCATATATTCTTTTCTTCAAAAACAGTTTGTGTTGATTCTTTAGCGTGTTATGCACTTCCACAGTTTTTTCTGCAAAGAAGATTATTTTTACTACCAATTGACAAGATGTAGGTGCAATATTTTGTTAGGCTAATTCACATAGCACACTTTCTTTTCTTTTTTTGATGGACTCTTGCAGTTATTAACTAACTTTCAAATAAAGAAATGCATTTAATATATGCTTGGCTTCAAAAATGTGCTGCTATGGCCTAATGTGAATGAGGTAGTAATAATAATAACAATAACAATAACAATAACAATTCACAAACAGAAAATTAACACCAGTTTAAACACGGAAGTATCTAAAATCACTTGACTCAGGTCAAGGTCAGGTCTGAGCAGATTATAACTGCTTATATTTATTTCAATAAAGCCGGTGCTTGAAAATCTCTTCTAATCTCACCTGGCACTGACTACACTTCTGCTCAAAGAACTTTCATTATTTTTTAAATCATTTCATTTCAGTCCAGTTATCCGTATTTCTCTTGCAATTATGGAAAGCCTATATTCATGCTTTTTTTAAAAATTATAGTTTGATTATGCTTTTGATGTTTTTATACTTCCTGTCTGGCATGTATTTTGTAGTGGACAATATTAATGACTATTTCTGCTTTTCTGGGGTTTTCTTTTTGGGTGTTTATTTTCTCCCCTCCCCTCTGCAAGTTTTATTGGGACTTTCCAGGCTATCATTGTAAGGAAACTCATCTAAATGCTCTGGTAAAATAAATACATTTTAAATGTTAAATACATTTTATGGTAAAAGCAAGTTTAAATCTACATTATCACTCAATTCTCTCAAAGTATTTAACCGTATTTAGTATCATATAAGAATCCACAACTAGATTTCATATTGCTCTTCTGGTCTTCAAGAGCTACTATTCTGTATAACATCTTACATAAGACCAAACTCACATCACAGGTCGTAAGAAACGTGCACTGAACTTCAGATAACCGGACACTAATAAGCTTTTCCTCTGAAGGCATCTAATAAGATTTTGCTCTGAAGGTATCTAATGACATGGTTGCGTGATCATAATTTCTGGTGGCAAGTTGAATCAAGATTTTAATCCAGAAAAGGGTTTTGTGGAAACACAAAAATGAGCTTAAAGTCTCCCAAACAAGACCCTTGCCGGTTATGTACTGTAGAAATATTTGGCATATTCCGAGTAATCTGATTAGCATGGTGCCACTATGACCATGGAGGAGGGGAAAGAAACCAAATGGGATGAATTCATGATTACAGATGTAGTCAAGCAGAAGAAAGCGCAGTGGAACGGTCATGCAGCAACGGAAAAATAACTTAAGCCCCTTACAGAGTTAAAGAGTGGGAAATTAATGCGCTTACAAATAAGGGCTTGTGGGATTTTAATGTCCATTTAAACTTAGGATAGTGCCAGGGATCAAATGTTTGTAATAGCTACACATTTGGATCATTGTTTGACAATAAGACCAGAGGTTTTCTTCTATTGTTTTGGTTTATGAAAGTGTCTTTGAAACTAACTAGGACTGTACAGTATTAAACATTCTGAGAAGAAGAATTTCGTTTGCATACAAAACGCTGTATCATGTCATCTTAAATTTACCCACTGGATAATTATTTTAATTGTCTTGGCGACTGCTGTTCTGTCATTGGGTTTGGTGTACTGTGAATCTGATCTCTTAGGATTTGGACCTATTCCATCATTAGAAATTGTACAGACAAGAATTCAAAAGGTACAACATGATCTCTGCTACAATTCTGGATTGTTCTGATCTGTTGGTCCTCAATAATTTTCAATAAAATACTGTGGGATCTGTAGTCTCATTAAAAACAAACTGTCAGGAACAAAAAAGATGAGGCAGAATTCTAAATTGCATTTTAAAGAGCAAGTTTTGTATTTGTTAATGCATTTGTCTTGTTATCCATATCCTGATTACAACTTCTCAATTGAATTGCAGCTGCCGAATTTACACAAACATGTACAAGGTCATGTTTGTTGTCATGGATTTTGTGCATTGCACTTATATATCTATAGGGTAACTTAGAGTTGTGTGAACCGTCAACTGCTTATTCTATTATTTTAACAATAAAAGTAAAACATAATTGAATAATTTTACATGATAAAACTGAAAGTGTGATTTTTTTGGATTGACTGACCTTGATAATAATGGACTGCTATTCTGTATGTACAGAAACTGTGATAAACGCTGGTTGCCTCAATTTTGGGCCAGCAGTGTATACACACTCACAAACTACAAATGTGTACACCTATCGTTGTGAGGACATTGCATAGACTCCCATAATGACTAGATGTATATAATTTTACAGCTAAACCTTAACCCCAACTTTTACCTCATTTAGTTTCTCAAATACAACACATGCCTATGACGTCCTCATGGGGACCTCTCAAATGAATAAAGGTGATTTTAGGGGACAAAAAGGCCCAAAAAGGTCCCAAAAACGCATAAAAACACGAGTTGTTCTATTTCTTTATAAATCTGCCAGAAATGCAATGCCTGAGTGAAGCACTATTTCAGTACACTGTGTACTGGAATATAAATATCTTGATAATAAAGCTCACTTGAATTCTAGTATTTATAGTTTATATACTCATAATTGGCTTTACAGTTATACTGTATACATTTCAGGAAGTCGAACGTACAACTTTACTAAAAACGGTCTAACCTAAGATTTAAAAATTAATTATTTTTTTGTATGCAACATGACAAGCCTTATAATGGAAAATGCAAACATAATGACATCAGAGTGGCGAAAGCCTGTCACGGTGAGATTCTGCAAATAAACTTTATTTGTTCTGTGAGCAGACATCGGTTCCATCGGCTACGGTTTGGTTTGTAACTGGGGTCCCGGCCATCGTGGATCAGCCGAAATAACGTCTTAAAAGCTGTAAGTCACATTGTCATTATCTGATCTTTTTTTGTCTCACACAGTTTAATCTGACTAAAAACATTAGACATAGGTTTTAGACAAAACCGCGGTCATTTAAATAGCCTGGCAGGAGCTCGTCCTAAACTGCGTACTGAGTAGTATGTATAAGATTACGCCGCCGCTAGATTACACTACTACAGAGTACGGTAGTGTGCACTCGAAGGGATTTGGACGCAGCCTCTGGTTGTTTGTTAGCTTGCCGGCTAGCTCGCTGTCTACATCTAACGCTATTTTACGCGCTTAACTCGACACTGTGGAGGTTGATAATATTGAGATGGAATGTTTTGTTTAAATTTCAAGGTAACTGCATTTTGGCCAGCTGAGGTATGACAGGTTGTAGCAGGGTATTTAGCAGGTGTTTATCAAGCTAACCTGCTAACCCGACAGTACTGTAAACGGTAAAGGGATTTACGCCTAGATTCCTTTTTACGCAACATTTCAGTCAGTATTTGTAATCATTTAATGCAGGATAATTGGAGTATTGTTCTATTTGCATACAATTCTAAAACGACTGGTATGCTTTTCTAAGTGAATCTGCACTGATCTGCAATTGCAACAGACAATTATGCCTGTTTAAATGTTTGCATATTTGCACACATACTGAACATTGTACTTGGAAATAGTCCGGATATAGTATCTGTCTATTATAACTCTACCTCTTGCACACTCAGTGTAAATGTCAATTTCAACCTGTTAAGAATACTGCATCCTGACTTGACAAACATGTTTACCTCTATGTCTGTCTTCCCTGTCTAGTCTAAAATGTATATTGTATGTTGTCTGGTTTTAAAACGTATATTGTTTAATGTATATTTTAGTATTTTACTTATTTATTGTTTATTCCATGTGCCTAGTCGTGCCACTGCCTATTTATTCTCTGTTCTACTGTTCTTTGTTTGTTTGCACTGAAAATAACCTGGAGCCACGTCGTCTCGTCTCTCTATGTATCTGTACAGTATATAGCAGAGATGACAAAGTTGACTTTGACTTTGACTTTGAGATGAGAAGATCGTGTGTTTTTAGCACTTTAAAGCCAGTTGTGAATAATTACCTTGGGGTTCAACACAACTAGTATTGCTTTATAGTGCAAGCATCATTAGAATGAATGTTACTACTATTTAAACTCTGTCTCATTTTTTTAGGGCACAGAACTGAATTATGATGAAGGGTTAGACGTCAACCAGGACTGATCCACCTCAAGTACATCATCTGTCTCCATTGTGAATCCCGAAAGACAGAATGGCATCAGAGGAAATGGAGCCCATGTGTTCCCTCCCGGAGATAACCAGCATCAAAGTAGAACCTCCCAGCCTGGGCACAGCGGAGGATGCAAGCTCACAGAATGTGCCCATGGGCATTAAGTTTATCTTGCCCAACCGTTTTGACATGAATGTATGCTCACGCTTTGTCAAGTCTCTGAATGAGGAGGACAGCAAGAACATTCAAGATCAGGTGAACTCTGACCTGGAGGTGGCCTCCGTCTTGTTTAAAGGTATGACAAAGGCATGTAGACCTAATCTAGTTGATAGCACACCTCTAGGAAATGGCAAGACAAAGCCTCGATCATTTAAGGTTGAAAATTAAAATAAAAGTTGGTTGGCTATTTTAAGATTCTACCTAATTTGGTTCTACGTTTAAGTTTTAAGCCTTTGCTTTATTTTATCTTCAGCTGAGTGCAACATTCAAACTTCACCATCACCCGGGATCCAGGTCCGACACGTCTACACGCCATCCACTACCAAGCACTTCTCTCCAATAAAGCAGTCGACTACGCTTACCAACAAACACCGTGGCAACGAGGTCTCGTCCACTCCTCTGCTTGTTCACTGTGAGTGGAAAATAATTTATTCTGTCACTTTGGCATTCACACATGAGCTAGTTCTACTCAATGAAGATTACTACAAAATGTATTTTATGTTTTACCTTTCTGCTTACGCTTCTTCAGCTCTGTCAATTCATCAGCTTGCAGCTCAGGGGGAAATGGTATATCTAGCAAGCCGAATAGAGCAAGGTCAGTCTTGTGTAATGATATTGTTACCGTTTTCAGAAATACTCATACTAAAGGCTTTACTTGTGGAAAGGTGTCTATGCAATTCAAATTTCTGTCTGTATACACCAGAGTCAGTGATAAACTTACAGGACGAAGAGGGCTTCACTCCGCTCATGTGGGCAGCAGCACATGGCCAGATCGCTGTGGTGGAGTTCCTGTTACAGAGTGTGAGTCCAGAGCGCACTACTTGTTCTACGAGAGCTCACAGCAAAGCAAAAACTATACTATAAGTTAGAATATTAAAAAAAATAAAATAAAAGAGTAAAAGCACCTTGAACCTGTCCTGGTGGGCTGTGAGGTTTGGGTTGGGAAACACAAAATGAATTATGTTATTTTAAATGTGAAGTCCATCATCTGACCACAGAGCAGATCTTCATGACTTATGTGGTCAAATCAAGGCCACAGGGAACCCATTAATCAAAATTTATGAACAAGTAGTACATGAAAAAATATGTAAATTGTATGGCCCATTTTCCTTTAATTGCTAAAACTTCATACTGGCAGTTCATTTTTGGTCTATTTGAAATGCATTTAAATATGATACAACTAACCAAATCATAACACCACAACAGTATTCCAATAATTGAAGTGCAGACTTCCACTTTAAAACAGTGATCACATCTTTGAATTGGAAATAAGAAACACATCTGTCCAGTGATTCTGTTCAACTTGCACTGATCATACGTACTCTCTTTCACGTAGGGCGCAGATCCCCACATCCTAGCTAAGGGAAGAGAGAGCGCACTCTCCCTGGCCTGCAGTAAAGGGTACACAGACATCGTCCGAATGCTCATCGACTGTGGTGTCGACGTCAATGAGTACGATTGGGTAAGAAATTGTGGGCAAGTAATTGCAGACAACAGGTGAAGGAGAAAATGGAGAGAACAAAAAAACAGTTTAGTTCTAGTCTAATTGTTTGACAGCGGTGATTCGAGTTAGACTTACTGTGGCTTGTGCTTGCAGAATGGAGGAGCCCCAATACTTTACGCAGTGCATGGGAATCACGTTCGCTGTGTGGAGATCCTCTTAGGTAAGACTGCTGAACTAAAGCTGGACAAAGTGGATTTCGTTACAGAGTTTGCTTTAGCTATTTATTACAGTCTGATGTTTTAAGACAGATACTGAATCCAAAACTTACAGATGCTATGTAGTAAAGGAAAACTCATTTGTGAACCCACGGTTAATCTACGTTTTCATTAAACCTGTAGCTACAAAAGTTCCAAAAAAAAATCAAGGTGAAACTAACTATTCTTGAATCCCATTATTGCCGTGCCACTTGTTTCTACCTAATGACATTTTTGTTTATAATTTTAATAGACATCCGTGTCAGACTAATTACACATTCTATTAAAAGACTGACAATAGGACTCTTGACAAATGACATAAGTCCAGGTACTTCTACTTTTTGATATTTAAGCACATTTGGAATACCTTTTTACACAAATGCTGAACATTTAAAGGAAGCATTTAACTTCTACCAGAGCAACAGTTTACCTTATGTATCTCAACTTTAATTCATGCACCTTTAACTGGTTTGGGAACTTCATCTATCATTACTAATAACATGGACTCCTTTTTAGGTCATTTAAGAACCATTAAAAACACTAATACCAACATTACCTCGTATTGGTACACCAGATTTTTAGACAGGCTGTAGTAGTTATGAATTTAAAATGTGTTGGGATGTACAATATGGGAATTTTTGGCCGATGCCAATATCCAATGTTTTTCAGTCTTATATCTGCCGATGCTGATAAATGAGGAAGGTGGAGTCGAGCATTAGTGCAGGCAGAGTTGAATTAAGATAGTTCCACTGCGCATTCAGAATTTTGGCACAAAATTAACGCCATAGTTCTGACATTTCTAAAACAGTGCCAAGCCAAGTGAACGTGACGGCAGAGTCGAGCGAGGGTGGAGTATTTTAAGCGTAGTGCACAACATTGTGGTGTACCAAGTCACATAGGGCGTGTGACTATCCATGTGCACTACCTAGCGCGTAGAGCGCCGTTATGCTACAACCCTGGCTATTTCCTGAGATGCATACTACTACATAGAAAAGTATGATAACAGCGCCTTACCTACCATACTATTAAGTGCGTCAGTATGCGGCTCGACTCACATTCACTAAGTGAGGCAAACACACAATTTAGTTAGTTAAAAAATTAAGAGTTGAGGATGTAAAGACAAGAGATTTTGCTCACAAACGCTCCACTGCGTGCTCAGTATTTTGGCACAACATAACACCATGTGTTTTAAGACAGACGCATCATAAAAAGCATCATAAAATATCAGCTGTAAATATCAGACAAATCTAAGCACCGATACAGTGCCAATTACTTTTTTTTAAAAGCAATTATCAGCTGATTCCGTATTATCGTGCAACCCTAATAAAATGGCTGAGTCTTAATTATTTATGTTCTGGCTTTGAACAGAACATGGTGCTGATCCAACCATGGAGTCAGACTCAGGCTTCAACGCTATGGACATGGCAGTGGCAATGGGGCATAGACATGGTAACTACACCTTTCTGGTGCTTGTGTATCGTCCAGACTGATATGAAGCTGCATATTTACCTGTGAATTAAATTTGCCTCTTTAATCAAACTTGGGGTGTCCTTTACAAAGCAGCATCAGCGTTCATTTTAATCCTTAGAAAACAAATGTATAAAGTGTATACAGAAGCAGGCTCAAATCATTGTACAATATTTTATATAATCCAATATGATCATATCTTCTAGGGTTAGTAGATATGCCTCAGTCTACAGCAATGCTTACGACAGTTTACAGTTTAACATCAATATGTACTGCAGTAAGATGTTGGGAAGTGTCACAGGTCCCTTCTTAATGAGTTACATACCTCAACATCTCAGAAACAAACTTTTGTTTTCTTAAATACAATTCAGATCACAATTTACCTTGAACTTAATTCAGAGGATATTTGTAACAGAAGCTAGTAAGAACCTAAGACATGAGACATGAAATCTGTTAAAGCTGCATCAGGAAGAATGCTAGTTGTGATGAGTAAATGAGTTGGGAGTAGCCTTACCTCATACTTGGACAAATAGAAGATTGGGTTAAACTTCATTAAAGGACGTGTACAAATAAACATTTTCTTTGTGGTTTGGATCTAGTTCAACAGGTCATGGAAGCACATCTACTGAAACTGCTGCAAGGAATCAAAGAATAATTGACAAAAATAAGAAGAAAGAAAATCTGGATGAGTGGAGGACTAAATATGTGATCGGTTAAATGTGACTAACAGACTTGACCCTTCAGAATTTTTGCATGTTTACATTACTTTTAAGCTACTGAAACTACTTTGAACTAGGTTTCTTTTTTGGAGTATTAACAAGAAGCCATGGTGATTTTGATGTCTGATGAAAGGAACATCATCATGGGCCTTTGGATATTTATTTAGACGTGACTAGTTCTGTGTTGTGCAAGTTGTCTGTTTTCCGTTATTGTTGGGTTTTTGGGTAAAATGACAAATATTTGACTTGTAACTTTGTGTACCAAACACAGTTTTTATAATTAAAAAAAAATTGATTACAGAGCATAAGTTTGTGTTTTCTTTCCTGGGTTCCTACATATTCAAAAATTTTCAGTTGAGGGACTTTCACAGTAAAGTATTTAATAATCATCCAAACATTAAAGCAGACACACTGATTGATGCATATAAAATACTCCCTACACTGAAAGCTACAACCTACAGTTTAATTTCCATTTTTGGTTCTACCTCAGATCAAATTTTGGGCTCTGGATACTAACCTAAGCAAAGTTATACTGAAATGTTGCTTTTGTATGTCAGCAGCATGAATCTATAACTGAGTCACACCGTTTTAAGTGACTATGACAACTCCACTCATTTAGTGTTCTCTCCTTCCTCAAGATTTGGAAAGATTGATTAAGGAATATATACCTAGCTAAACTGAACCCAAATTATTACTTAAATTAATCTGGAAAATGAAATATTAGTACTTTTACAAATGCTCTACAAAGTTTAAGTGCGAATTTGTGCCCTGTCCCCTATTTATTCATGGTTTAGTGGCAGCGCCCACAGAATCTGCGACATGAAGGCACAGAGGCTGGCAAAAATGGCATCATGGCCATGTTACTTCGCCCTCCCCCTACTCACTTCCACTCCATTTATGCAGTAAGCTCATAAGAAATGTTGGGCGAAAAGCAAATAACTAGTTTAGGAAAGCCCCAGGAACACGCAACGCAAATCCAATGTAAGAACATTCGAGGCTGAGGTACAATGAAGAACGATTTTAGAATCCCAGCTGGATGCATTTTTTATGTCTTAAAACAAGGACATGTCCACCTGTTTTTCTGGCGTACGCACCCTTGATAAATGAGGGCCATTGTGATACTTTTGGGAAACAATTCAATACAATATACAAAGGTCATAATTTCAAAGCCAGCTCCATCCTCCTGCCAGAACTATCACCGCTAGGACCCCGAGTATTGTCCTTATCCCCAAATTTCTCTAAATATCTGTAATCCTTGTAATAAGGGAATATTAGAGGTTCTAGATAAGTGTTTGACACACGTATAAGGATACGAGAAGAAAGGATGGAAGGCTGGATTCCCAGACTGGGCGTCAAATATTAAAAAAAAAAAAAAAGTGTCAGCAGGTTAAGCAAATTCAATAAAATAAAATAAAAAAGAGACAAGGCAGTGTTGTATTTAATAAGCTTTTGATAGCAAATGTTTATTTCCAGATGTCTACTTTAGCTAGGCCACGAAGGAGTGAGCTTCAGTAACAGGGGAGACAGACGGGCTGGGAGCCCCGGGGCCCGCACAAACTCCGCTCACATCACCACGTGAAGCTCGGTGCGGAAAACACAACCTCACACTCTCAGCCTGGACACAGACGGGACACCAGCAGTGCACAAAAGGAGAAAACAAGGAGAGGGTGGGGGTGCAAAATATTTATATAAAAGAAAAACGGGTAAGAGATTGACCAAAAAAAGGAGAGGGGAAGAGAGAGTCCCACGTGACCCCAGCTGAGACAGGAGTTTCCAAACGTCTGTCCTTCCCTTAAACTTAGTTAGCCTCATCCTTCGAAGCCTCGTCAAAGTTCTCCACAAGATCTGCAAGGATAAGAATTTACACATTATTTAAACGACCGGGCTGCTAGAAGTGAGAAGACAGAAAAAGGTCAAAAGGTGAGAAGGAGGAGGACGAAGACATGCGAGTGTAATCAAGAATGATGGGAAACGAGTCTCGTCTTCAGACATGCCAGTGTTTACGTGAAGGGGATTAGTCCGCTTACACTGCCCTAGGACTTCAACCTTGTCGAGTTTGTATTCAGATTCACAAACGTGTGTGTTCCAGAAAGCTTCCCCACCACCATCACCCAAAAAAAGAAAAAGGGGGGTGCTTGGGGAATGGAAAAGTCCACAGCTGTAAAAATGGTACTTTAGCAGATCAAAAGCGGGTCAGCCTTTTATGAGATGAAATCTGATAAATGGGACTTCCACCGTTCTCCCTCCAGGGTGTCGGACTCAAAAATCACTTACAGAAGGTGGCCTCCTGATCTGATTGTTTTCAGAAGCCCCCCCAACCCCATTAAAAAAGGGGTCAGACGTCAGTAACGGCACGCCGGACTCGTCGTTGCGTACAAGAAGAGGGAGAAGTAATCGTTTGTTACGTTGGCCGACTTCAGTTTACTGGAAAGCAGGGCTCGCTACAGGGTGAGGCCAGAGGGTAATCGTAATGGCAACCTTATGCGACAGCCTGCCTGAAAGCAAAAGCCAGCTTTTGGAGCTCAAACAATAGCCAGAGTTTTCAAACATGACTGGGGGCAGACAAAAGCCAATTTAAAAGAGACCTCCCGAAAGCATTTTGTTGTTGTCTCCCCATTTATTGTGCTTTGTCAAGATTATGTTACTACATGAAAGTCACAAGCGGTAATCATTCTGGTTCGACGCAGCCAACAGGGAATTATACCAAATGTACACAGTATGTAATAAGAGCAGAGGAAGGATTAACAGCTGGATGGCAAGTGAAAATTAACATACGATCAGGAATCAAAACCAAGAATCCCAAGGCACAGCTTTAATCTGGCTCACCTCTGTTGCTTTTTCATCTCACAGCTCCTTTCCCTCAAAAGCATTTTAACTTGCTTAATATGCTGTAATTTATCACTGTGTGGACAAGACCTTGCCAAGTGCTACACAGAGCTATAGTGGGGTAGGGACTAAAAACCCACTAACCTGGAACTTCATCATCATCTTCCTCTCCTCCTGCCACTGGTGCTTTGCCATCTCCAGCTACAAAGAAGACAAGATCCATCAGCTTTGTATAAGCAGACATCTGATTACTCAAACTGAGAAAAAAAAAACCTATCGAGCTGAGTCTATACAGACAATCATGGAAAACTTACATATTGAACAAAAAACAACTCATACATGGCTATTAATTTTATAAATTTCCTGTGACTGTGAAACAAAATGTTTAAAGCTTAAAATACTTAGTCATATAGTTTACTTTTGCACCCATCATTCTGCTCTACTTCTAGTTTAAGATGCACAGTACTGTGCCAACAGCTTGAGTGACCCCTCATTTCTTCATATTTTGCTTGAAAATAGCCAGTCTGCGTTTTTAAGTGCTGACCATCTTAACCTAACCATCTTTAATCTACACCCAAGAAGCAGCAAATTACCGTTCACATTCACCAGTACAAAATCTAAGCGATCTAGACGTGACTCAGGTTAATATAAAAGCTGTGCAATTAATGTTTAAGTACTCCATTAGATCTCAATCACTGCTAGACAGCATGTATGAATGGAATGTCCCTTTAAAGGAACAGATGCTGCCTGCAAATGCTACAACACAACATACTCCCCTCCACCCAACACACCTGTTCATGAATCCCAGTACCAATATCACAAGGCTTTCACACATGCCTATATACAAAGAATGTGCAAAGACCTACATACACAAGCTCCCAAAACATTTTAAACCATTTTTTTCTGATTACAATAAACTCTAATCATATCGTCATAGAACCTGTCATAACAAGCATATTCGCTAGTAACCAAATTTTCCCCATAACGCTAATGTAGCACTCTAAATTACAGTACATTTGCATGCATATATTACCAGCTAAGATTAATGCTCCTTTATTTAATACAAGGCAAACTTTTTTTAGCATCTTACAGGCTTTAATTGTATCACGTGAAATGCTTTGTACTGCAAATATCACTTTTGAATATTCATGTCGGACCACTTCACCGGTGTCAGGGCACTTACAAAAAAATTCTGAACATCTGTCCATATGCAAGCAGACCAATCAATTTGGTGTAGCAAACTTAGCAACCTAGCCTGACCAGAAATTAGTATTATTTACTGATATATTGACATGCAAAAACCATCAGTGTGTCAAGTTTTCATCCTCTATGTGCTTAACACTGCTCCTTATTTTTAAGACAAATCACCTGATCTCACCTGAGGGGGAGATCGTCAAGTAAAACCTGCGCACCTTGTTTGGGCAGAGCCTCGGCGAGTTTCCGCAGACTGGTCAAGCTGTCGGCTCCGAGCTGGTTGAGAATGGAAGGTAGCATCTCTGTCAGCTGCTTGGTCTCGGCGTGGCCTGTGATGGTGAAAGTGTTGGCTGCCAGCGAGGCCTGGACTTTGGGGTTGTTAAAGTGGATCACTGTTCCCTGGTTTGTGAACATGTTCACCTGCAAGACAGAAACTACAGGTGAAATATCAAGTGACGTAGAAATATGCTCCAAAAAGTGGATCTTATTACGCCTGCTGTACCTTTAACTACAGTCTCTATAAATTGTTAAAGGCTTTGTGCACAAGTTTTGTATCCCCACAAGTCTTACCTCCTCAATCCCGGAGATGTTATTGACGCCCAACTTTTTGAGAGAGAACTGCAGTTTCTTGTCGTCAGCGGTCGCAGTTCTGTGCACAACCTTCTTCTTCCTGCGCGCAGTGCCCTGTCCGCGAACACACCCCACGATCAGAAACAGCGAAACTCCGCTTACAGCAAAACACAAACCGTGCCGGCTCTCAAACCAAACACTTTTTCCAAACCTACCTTTCCGCCGATGCGGACTTGCGCCTGCAGCTTGGCTAATTTCTCCTGATTCATTACTGTTTCTTTCATCTGGAAGGCAAGACAGACAAAGCGAATCAGGCGTGAACGTATAGCACGGGGCGCGTTCACAACGTGCGGCTGGAGCTGTTCGCGTCAGTCACGCGTGCTGGTAAAGCGACTTTTACTCCAGAGGAAAAAGCACAGAAGAAGCCGGTACCTAACGAATTCAGACATGTAACATTTCTTTTAAAATGTAGTTTTTAGCTTTAAACAGAACAAAACGTTTAGTAAACGTGCTAAAGCGCTGCTGAGCCCGAACGAAGCACTTCTAACAATCCCGCACGGAAAAAAAACGTTGCTGGTTAGCGGGCGCTACTGACGCGGTACAGCGTAACAATAACCACCACCACAAACTATAATTATGATGTTTATTACGTGGAAATGTAGCTTAATTCTGACATGCAAGTTTCTGGGTGGCGGCGCGTCGGAATGACTTCTATAAGTTCAAGTGTTTCATTCTGGGCCGGTTCGGGCCTGTCAGTCCGGCAGGCCTCGCGTTCGTACCGACTAAAGCAGCTTACCACGGGACGATCCTTATCAAATCTACCTCCGGTCGCGTTAACCGGACACTTAATTTACCTGGAAACCTGGAGCTGGGAGTGTCTGTGCAGGAAAGAGAGTATTTTAGAGCTCCTCACTGACCTGCACGCTAGCAGCGAACACACGCGGAGAGCAAGATGGACGCGAGAGAGAGAGAAGCGGAAGTGACGCGCGGGTTGAAATGCAGCGCGGCGGGCCGTAAGCAAGGGCGCGGTCGAGACGGTGTCGAGATCCCTATGTAGTACACACTACGAAGGGAGTGAGGCCTCGATGCTTGTGTTTGTGGTACTGTACTATGTTAATTTTCCAACAAATGTATCATTATTGAGACTATTACGTTTTATTGAGGAAAAAATGAAAAAATTCACCATTAAAATTAACAATGTTGCTTGTGTGTAAAATCTAGAACAAACGTTTAAACATACATTAAACATACATTCTATAAATAAAGACTGTATTAAAGTTTGTGTTAACTTTTTCATTGCAAAGCCTTAAATTGTTCTATAATATGTTTAGAACATTGTGTATAGCCCGTCCTGTCTCTCCCTTGTGCATGTATAATACAACTTTTAAGGGCATGAGAGGCCATGAAGTGCCCTACAAAGGGGACACTCGCGTACTAAGCTGTAAACCCACATATGGATTGCGTGCTATTTCAACATATTTTTTTAGTAGAGCAGTAGTGGATTTGGAGCGCTTCCATTGAGTGACCGCATATATGGGCATTCACAATGGCAGTAGTCCTTGCCAAGAATAGACTTAAAAGTTTTTTTCCCCCTCAAAATGAGTGTTGCGCATAGTTTAAAGCCGAGTAAATATTATAATAACAAAATAATAAACTAAAATGCATGTATGTATATATGTATGTATGTCTGTATGTATGTATGTATGTATGTATGTATTAATAAATTTAAAAAATCAACATATATTAGCAGGTTCTACACTGTACTTTTAAAGCAGATTTTAATAGTAAAGTGGTTGAAATGCAGCATCAATACAAATAAGTGTCTGAAATTATGTTTGTAGAAGTTCATCTACATAAGGAAGGTTCTTCTACTTCTTGTTCTTCTTATCTGTAGATTAGAACTCTGGCACTCTACTGCCTCCCTTTGGCCACTATTATTTTTGTAGTTGACCTCAGAGGCCCCTCTCATAAAGATGCAGTAAAGCAGTCTTTTATACAAAATACTCGACTAAGTGTATAATTCTAACCTCTGAAGGTAACATCCATAGAGCAGATATGTTATGCATCATCTTTCAGAAAAGAATGGGTTTGACCTGAGGCCATTTGGGATTTAACTGAAAAATATGTTAGCCATTTAAAAAACAACCTCAAGCTCTATGTTGTTAGACCCGACTTCAAGAAAGGCTTGTAAAACGTTATGGATATAAAGTGGAGATATCAGTAGATTCTTGACCTGCCTTTAAGAGGAATAGCAATATTTTTAAAATGCAGAAACAATTAATGCATTTAAAGTCATTTAAATGCATAAGTAAAGCAGAAGTGAAGTTCCACTGCTGAGTACCTGAGAAATGCTCAGTCTGTTTCTTTTGAGATTTTCATTCATTTTTTTGTACAGCACTCCACTTGAAATAATGTTTCACAAAATATCTCTAATATGTCTTGTATGTGTCAAGCTGTTGTTTTTATTTTACAGGACTGATCTTGGGCATTTCAGTGAAGGTAAAACTGCAGTTTATTGACATTCATCTTGGGCAGAAAAACTTGCAAAAGCAACCTACCGCGTGAAAAAAGGAGTTAAACAAAACTTCTGCATTAATTGATTGGCCTACAGACCATATGCTCAAAACCTGGTTGGCTAAAACTGATTCCTCAGAATGTGTGCATAAATCTAAATGTGACAAAGTCAGTGGGCTGAAACTGTTTCCTCAGAATGTGTGCATAAATCTAAAAGTTATTTCACCAAATAAGATTAAATCAAGACTTGCACACCTTTATTTCCAATAAGGTGCAAAATTTTAGAGGGGGAACACTTTAAAAAAGTATTCAGAGGACAAAAAAATCACAATAAATAGAGATTGCTTATTTCCAAATATATCTGGTCGGGTTATTTGAAAAATGTTTTTATATCACAATAAAATTTAACGTAAAAGATTTTGCCTTATTACGGCATTCACGCGCACGGCTTTTATTTTAATTAGTATGTTAATCAGCTGGCGAATGTATTTCCGGTGACGCGGGCTTTGTAGTCGTGGAACGCACACAAACAACGCGCGAGCAGCAAAAACTCATCCATTCTCTACAGCACGTAAGAACTGTAGCCTAATGAGATTATTAATCCAAACGTCAAGGCGACGAAGTATGAAGTTAAAGGATACCAATTTACATGCATAAACTCAAAGTAAAAGATCCTAAATGGTCTTTTTTAGGTGTGATATAATTAGTTTAATGTGTAACATTTTGGTTGGAGCACACAAACACATTCTTTGACCTTATGAAAAATAAGATAAACATATACAGTATGACTCAAAACGCGGTATTTTAAATATATAATCTTATAACAAATTCTAACAAATCCTTTAAGTAAAAAAGGTGTTATCAGTCCAATAAAGTAATCAATAAATACACATGCATACACAAATAAATAACCACGTTTATAAAGTCTTGTACTTGTACCAGTCCTTTTTCTTCTTTCTTTAAATGTGCAGTATTAAATATACATTATTATCTCTCTGGTGCTTTAGCTAAATATGTTAAATATTTATAAGGTTCATAGTATAAGTAAATCATAAACATATCAACATAATTTAACATATTAACAACATAACGTGTCTAAACATTGTCAGTCAAACCAATAATTTAGATGGACAAATTGGTCTAGATTTGTTTTGCTTAAATATGGATTGTTACGTCAGTGCTTTGAAACTCTTAGGATACAGAATGTTCATCATAACGAAAATCCCAAGTGAAACTGCCCTAATGACAAGACTGTGGAAAACAAATAACCTTTTCGTTTTTGTCTTACAAATGCATGGACTTGGTGAGTCCTCAAAGTCACTTTAGCAAAAGTTCAAATGCAAGACTTGCCTTCGACTTCTTAATACAGCCATTCGATTAGACTACGTTATATGACAATTATGTTTTTGTTTTACCCTTAAGATGGTGTTTCTAGCGTCCCTACTATTTGCTGAGCTTTAGGACATATTTTCACGGCACATACTCATAAAACTAACTTAGATTAATTGTAATAGACGTTTTTTATTGCTGTTATGGCGGATTGGACAAATGCACCAAGAGGCGTGTGTGTACAAAGTGAGCGGTAACGTTCGGCTATTTCTGGCTAAACCACAATTTAACTTTAGACTGATTGATTTTCTGTGCTATTTCTCTCTTTCCAATTAAGCATGGGATAATTAATTGAGAATTTTCTCTCTACTCAAGACTTCTCGTCAAACCATATTTCAACTGCTTCGTATTTTACTCTAAACTTGTGAGACTCAAGAAAGCAAAAGTGGGCATGCATAAATAACCAACTGGCAAATTAGTAGATTTAAAGAATTCCATGGCAGGTGCTCATTACAACTGAGTGACTATTTGAACTGAATATTAATCACTTCTTAAAAATACAGATAAATTGTTTAAATGAAATGTTCAACCTACACGATAATAAAGTTTACAAATAGTGTTGTGTATTTAACAGCAGAGTGTAGTTGATGCCGCTAGGTGGAGATCTCACCCTCACAGTCACAACCCTTAAAAACGGTGAATGGAGCAAAATGAATCTAGCCTAAATACACAAGTCTGACCACATGAACTGCCATAAAAACGGCCATCAAAACGTTGCAGATGGTTTTCCATCATCCCGTACTACCTTCATCCCTACCGCAGCCTCCAGAACTAACACAGCGCGGCAATAAAAAAAACAAAATTATTATAATCTTTGCAAAGTTATTTTCTGTCATTGGTTCTCATACATTTAGATTACTTATGGCACAGCTTGGGGTTTTTATGGACGCGCTTTGTGTGTCTTTCAGATAAATGACTTCTCATCACATCTGCCACAAGTTGTCTTTAAAATCCTACTGCAAACTGCAGTTTGTCCATCTCATTAAAATGATAAGAAAAGTTATTATGTGCCTGAACCACATGCATCCTGATCCGACAGGAAGAAAAGTGAATTATTTGTGCTTTATTGTCAAATGAAAAATATTGAGGAGTTTCTTCGTCTAACACTTAATTTAGCTCGTAGTACAGTAGTTTCAAAAAGTTAATATTAAAAAACAAAAAAAGAAAAAATAAGTGTCTGACTTTAATAAAGTGCATTCAAATGCGTAATTCGAGCAGGTCCAGTTATTATAAATGATTATTCTAAATGCAGCAATATTGTGAAACAGAATACTAGTCAACAGGTCATGAAGCAAACTGTAATAAATGATGTAATTATTACACTCAATTAAACAACGGATACAATACAATCTGAGAACAAATTGTCTAAATAAGTCAAAATAGTAATCAGCAATTGATATTCTTATCTTCTAATCTGTATTTATTTATCTATATTTAATATAATATTTACGTGACATATATATGTATATATGTACATATACATACACACACACACACACACACACACACAATAATATATATATATATATATATATATATATATATATATATATATATATATATATATATATATATATATATATATATATATTGTACATTTGTAAAAAAAAAAAATAAATAAATAATATAATTCACAGTCCGGTATAACCTCACTTTTTGAATAATAAACGCAAGGGAGCATTTTAATGATCAACTGTTATTTGCTTTAACCAGTTTCTAAACTAATTATCATTTCTCGGCGCGGCGCGCGCTCCTTGAGGCTGGCCTTCATTCTGCTCGCGCCTTCTTCCGTGATGCGCGTGACTGATGCGAGTTAACAGCTGACCGTTTTCCATTACGAATGGCTCGAGATTACGGCCGTGTCACGCAAACCACATCGCGTGGCACGACAGCCGTGGAACGCGGTATCGGCGCTGCACCCGTTAGCATACAGTCCATTATATTTCCAAAGCTGGAAATTAATAGTTATGTACATGTATTAACGGTGTTATAAATTGCCGGGGCAAAAAATAATAATATTGCAAAATCCTACCAGTTAGCATGAGCTTAGGTCGCAAGGCTTCTTAAAATCATCCAGTCAGTAGGTCAAGTAGGCAGCATTATTTCTAGAATAAGTAACCGTTATCTCCGAGTAGAAAAACAAACAAAACAAACAAAAAACAATTGAGCTAATTATATGAGCTTGTGACGGACCCGAACTTGATTCAATCGCCGTTGTTTCTCGCTTTTCGTCGACATTTCCCGTGTTATTTTTCCCTCTCTTCGGTAGCTTGGGTGACGCTTTGTGACCATGTGATCAACAAGCTGGTATATAGTGCCAGGAAAGATCCGCCCTCTTTGGAATCCAGCTTTGGCCCTTTTAGAGCGTCTCCGGTGTCTCCAGCGCGTGGATGCGGCGCCTTTACGTTCGCCTTTTTTGGGATTCACCGAATCGCGTCGGAAGTATATGGCTTGGCTGACACGTGCATCACTTCCCGTCCGAGTCGCTGTGCGTCGCCTCATATGAGTTCTCTTCGAAACGGGACGCACGCGAGCAAAGATCCCTGCACGCGACGCTCGTCTCCGCCGTGGCCGTCCCGGGAGCGCGGGGCAGCGGTAGAGCCATGACTTTGAGCTCCGAGATGTCGGATGCGTCCGCGCTCTCGGAGGAGACCGACATCGACGTGGTCGGGGAAGGTGACGACGGCGACGGACGCTCGCGGTCCTACGCCGACGACTTGGCGTGCACGCGCATGACGACATCTTACTCGCCGGTTCGTCGCCGGACGCGGCGGCAGCGTCGGCGCGCGACGCTTACAAACCGGCGGGCAAGAACGCGCTGGTGAAGCCTCCCTACTCGTACATTGCGCTCATAACTATGGCCATCCTCCAAAGTCCCAAAAAGCGTCTCACGCTGAGCGAAATTTGCGACTTCATCAGCAACCGCTTCCCGTATTACCGGGAAAAGTTCCCCGCGTGGCAGAACTCCATTCGCCACAATTTGTCTTTAAATGACTGCTTCGTTAAAATCCCACGCGAACCCGGGAACCCCGGTAAGGGCAACTATTGGACGCTGGACCCCGAGTCGGCGGACATGTTCGACAATGGGAGCTTTCTGCGGCGCCGGAAGCGTTTTAAACGCCAGCAGACGCCCGAACTTCTCCGGGATCACGGCGGTTTCCTACCGGCGGCGGCGGCGTACGGTTACGGACCTTACGGCTGCGGATACGGACTCCAGCTGCAGACTTACCATACGCACTCGGCGCTTTTCGCCTTCCAACAGCAGCATCAGCCACCTTCACGACACACCGGAACGCTAATTCCGGCGCCCTCCCTCATGCCTACCACAAACCGAACTCGCCCGCTCCCGTTTCTACCCTCCGTTAAGTCCCGGCCTTTCCTCTCCCGTGCAGACCGCAACCAAATCCCCGGTGCACCGATCCCTTCTATAGAGAGTATAATCGGAGCTCTGAGCCCCACACACTCGCACTGTGCCTCGAGGACTTCTCCGGCGGTCCCGGTGCCACCGGCAGCGCTCGTGCCCCAGCAAAGCCCAAATCACGCGGGAGTGGGGCGCGCGGGACCGACTTTGCACTCTGTGGTCGAAAACTTTCCCAGCCGGATTGTCAGTGGCACGAGCGGCTGTTAATATCGTAACTAAAACTTCGTTTTTTGTATAACAAAAAGATACACACAAACGCTCCTGTGTTTAAGGTAGGATTATTTTTGTCTCATTTTGTGTTTCTTTCTTTTTTTGTTTGTTTATTTGTTTTTGTTAAACGTAGCTGAATGATGGACGTTAACACTCCTCGTGCCTATATTCGTTGTGAATATTAGAATATATATATATATATATATATATATATATATATATATATATATATATATATATATATATATATATATATATATATTTATGTCAGCCTTTAGTTTCATCTATTTCTTCATTCCTGTTTAGTCCTTTTTCGTCGGAGCGATTTGCAAATCGCGGCATAGGGCATCTCAGGATAACGACAAGGGTTTTCTTAAAAATAAAAGAAATATATAAATAAAATAACTCATTAAATTATCTTAATAATTTCGCTACAAACTATGTACTGCGTGTGTTCCGGCACAGGAGTTTTCTAGTCTGACAAAATGAAACTTGTTTGACATTGTGCTTTGTAATTCACCAGAAACCTTCATCCGAGATTTTTTTTTAATTATAAAATGTGTACTTATATCAGTAATAAAATGTACATTATTTGTTAAGTTGTATACTCGGGGTGTGATATTTTTTACACGGATTGATTTTCAATAAGAATAAATGTTTTTCAAAAAAAGAAATTTGGTGTGGAAATGTAACTTATTACTAGCTGCGCCAAATTCATTTAAATGATCAAATCACATTAAAGCCAGAACTCCCCAAGTTTTTTGTGGCAAAAAACAACTACATCTACCCTAGGAATAAATAGATAGATAAGCATACATATAGATAGATCAACAAATAAGCAGTAAAATAAATGCATATTAATTTACAGCTATAATAATGAGACATAGCACCAATAATAATAATAATAATAATAATAATAATAATAATGCTGCAATAACAATAATGCTTATTACACTAACAGTCTACTGTTAGTAATAATACTAGACCTATTAAAATGTGAAGTGTTTATCTTTTGGTTATGATTTGTTTACAGGGTCCAGTGCATGCTAACAGCTCTGGTTTATCTGTCTGTTCTTCGTGATGCATTGAAAATACATTGCTGGTGGGGAGCAAACCAACAAAATAAACAGGCCAAACAATATTTTACTGTTTGTGCTGTGGATGTTTGCGCTTTTTGCTCCAGTAGCATTTGGTAAGCATTTCAGAAGCATCACTCTTAGCTTCAGGGAAGAGCACTCTGTGTATGTGCCTTGCATGTGAGTGTGATGAAGACTGTTGAACCTTGACCTGAACTGGAAGTCTAAGGTTTGGAGAGATACTGTGAGATAGTCAGTGTTTTGCAGTTACAGCATCAGTTTTATCACTCAAGGTCAAGTAGAAGGTTTTTTTTCTTTTTTCTTTTAAACATCTGGCTTTTTTTAGTGCGCATCCCATGAATTTATAGAAGTGGTGGTTTCCAAACAGCTGAGAGCTTGAGCAGAAATAAGCTTGTGTAGAAACATATTGTAATTTATACAATAGAATGATAGTGCTAAAGGCCTTTAAGGATCAAGATTCAAGATTCTTTATTTCTCACATGCAAATTATACATAGGTACAACATGCAGTGAAATGTATCCTGATCCACTCCTTACTGTGCAATTTAGGCAAAATTAAAATAAAGCGGAATAAAATAGAGCACAAACTGAAAGGAGCTAAGGAATAAAGATAAATGAATTATCACAAGTCGCAGCACAGGCCAACATTTCCCTTCGATTGCCACTTATGCTCAGACACTTCATGGTTTTTGTGCTTGATGATAATCATGGCACAAAATATATTTTCTAGCATAGGACTGAATATAAATAAAGGCACTACAGAAATTTGCATGAGTGACTAATAATTCGAGAATATATATTCAGGAGAAATCAAATTGTCCAAAAATGTGTCTCTGATCATGAATTAATTCTCAACTAATATTCTTATAAGATCATTGCATAATCACAGATTTAATTACAGATTTGGAGAACTGGGCGTGCAGTTACATAGTTTAAGTAGCCTGTATTTTGCATGCTAAAATGAACTGATGTTGCAGAATATCTACTAGGTCCCCTAAAGATTCTTTTACCTTTTTTTGCTTTGTTACACAAAGTCTGAAGAACCTCTTTTCAAATCCAGTGAACCTTCTACATAATTCTAAGGTTCTACATTTAAAATGTTCTTTCACTTAACAGTAGCAGAGATTTAATTTAATTTGTTTTACCCAACATTAATGTTTTACTCCAGATGTTTTCAAACAGAAAATCGACGACTTCAAATCAGAAAATGTTTAGCTAAGAAAATTGACCTCGCGTTATTCACTCTTAGTGTACAGACCAGGTCTGCAATATATCGTGCGCATGCGCAATGTCAAGTAAGAAATATTAAAACACGAAAAATGTTGTTGCATGATATAAAAGAAAAAAAAAATCACCCGATTCAGAATACTTCCACATAAAAGAAGTCTCTGATATAATTTACTAAGATTTAAGTGACTCAGCCTAAGCTCACAGTAAAAAAGTTTTGACATTTTAAATTATTATTTTCTGTGCAGATGCACCCCCTGCAAAATCCCATCATTCTAGATATATATCAGAAATATATATATATATATATATATATATATATATATATATATATATCAGGAATAATATGCAATTGTTTTCCCAAGAAAATGCTTGAGACCTACTGCCGACAGAAGCATTTTTCTTTAAGGGTAATAATCATTCGACACAACGTGATAAGAGCAGCTATGCACTTATTTGGCCTTTTACACATATATCGTGATAATTACGGCTCTATGACGGGATGAGAGATGCTACTACAACCACCTTACGGTTAAAAGTGAGGTGATTAGACCCTCCGAGTTTCTGATCCTCTAATGCAAATTTACATTAGCGTGTCAGCAAAAAGTCTTACAGTTAGGATCGTTAAACTTTAGGTCGTTAGGTCAATAAACTTAACATGCCGTTAAACGTCTTAATTGCTCTTATTCGTTGCTATCTGTTAACTATGTCATGCATACGTTTTGATTTGCTGATTAAAAAAATCATACTAAACTACAACCCCATACAGAAAGAGAACATATGAGTTTAAATTGCTGTCATGAACGACAGAGGGTTAAATGGTGCCAAATAAGTTCTTGGAATGATGCCACAGAAGTACCATTTTAGTACAAGCGTATGAAAGCATTTTTGTTTCGTGCCACAAAGTCACAGTTGCTCCAAATAGGCTTCCACAAAATATAAAGGTTTTTAACCCTTTTAAGCTCTAGCTCATGCCACTTACCGTAGCAAAGGTTCAGTTAGGAACCTTAATATCGTGTATCAATTTTGCGAGACAAGGGCAGGTCGCGAAAGACCTCAGTCCAAAAAAGCCTGGAGGCAGTCATCATAATTAACTGCTGCTTAGACATGCGATAATGCATCTCTATGGGATAATTGTTTCTAATTGCAGATAAATTTCTTCAAAGAGACTACAATTAGCCACAATAACCGGCGCTACAGACTAAACAGGAGGCCACCAGCCACCCTGTTTGGAACGCAAAGGCCAATCGGAATAGAAATGCAGATTCAAAACAAACCATGATACTGACTCATGAAAAATTTAGGTCAAATGAATTATTTCGATTTTTTTGCGCATGTGTGCGGGGTGCTCACTATCGCATGCGCAGTGACACTCGCCTCGCGTGCCTCCCTGGATGCGGAGATAATGCGCAGAGGAGTGTAGATAGTTCAGTAGGCCAGCACACACACACACACACACAGATGATGTAACCCTGCTACTGCTAGAGAGGCTAGAGAGAGAAGACGAAAGGGCCACAGCCAAAGTCAAATGCAGACCACTACAAATCAATTGCAATCCACGTAGCTCTTTAAATTAATTTCATTCTTTCTATTTTTACTTCTTTTAAAACATGCATTTAAAAAGTAAACACGTGCACTGGACGTAGTAACCTATATATGTAGCAGTCCAACTCGGTTCATCAATAATAAACGATTCGATCGGGCTAGGTTTGGGAATTGTCTGGTGTTGAGTCTGGTGGAAGGAACACACACGCAGTACGTACCACAGTACGAGGAACTGACTCCCATTACAGGATGTAAATAATACTAATACCAAACGCCTAGCCTTAGTCTTCATTAACATTGGTAAACAAAAGGAAAACGTTTTTATCTTTTTTAATAAACCTGGAAATTTCTATTAAAAAACAAGTAAACAAATAAATAACCAAATAAATAAATAAATACACACACAGAGAGATACACACGTACACACAAACTTCGGCGTGGCCTGGCACAAGATCTAATCTCTTGAATCTACATGTTCCGATTTGGTATTTGCCTATATATTCAAGAGATTAGAATCTGAACACTACAGGGCTCGTCTGAGCTTGTACCTCACGCTGGGGTTTACTGTCAATCATAATCCACCATTAGAGAGGCAGCAGGTTAATTTTAAACAAGTGCACTATCCCGCTGAGGATTTGTGATATAATCAAAGACTATAAAACGTTTTTAAACGTTTATAAAGTGTCGGGAAAATGAATCTGGACAGGCGTTTAAAAATGCTGCGCGTAAAACCAGGGCGCAGTGCGACGATAACCTTTATCCTATCAGTGTCACTTATTGTCAAGATTATATTATTATATCATTTAATGAATGCTTCTGCAGAGTATGAAAAGGCAACTACAAATCAGCATAGCCTACTATGCACGGCGCCATGAGCTATTTTCAATGAATTTAATAATGCTAAGGACGATGTCTAATTGTCTAATAATAACATATGGGAGTTGTCGCGCAAAGTGGCTGAATATAAATTGGTTCAAATCTTAGGTATCTCGATTTGCTGTTTCACGTGTTTTAAGAGGACGTGTATTAAACGACTTTAATTTTTTTAAATGGAGGAATTTGAATATACAAGCCGTTTAATGCACGCTCTCTTAACAAACTTGAAACTGAAAATAGAAAATACATAAGGTAATGTGTATTAAACGGCTTGCAAAATTTTACATCGGAGGAGTTTGAATAATAATAATAATCATAGAAGAATTCATTAAATAATGTGTAGGAAGAATTAAAAACATTATTATTATTATTATTATTATTATTATTATTATTATTATTGTTATTGTTACATGCTTCGATTTATTACCTTTGGGTCATAAATAGGGTACTGGGTATAAATGATGTTTATAATGTATATATTTTACCCTTCATAAAAAAATAAAGACTATAATTTATGGCAGATCTAACCTCCGTCATGTCAAAAAAAAAAAAAAAGAGTCGAAATACAAACACACAAAATGCTAGATGAAAAGGAAAAGTGCTCCTGTGCGTCCGTGCAAGTCAGTGGTGAAATCAGACCCTGAGTTATGGACGCCGCCGCCAACATCACATCGAAGATAAACATTCAAACAACAAGAACCATAAGGCATGTTGTTGGGCTGTTTTCATGTTGTTATAATGCGATCTAAACAGAAAGTTCTGATCTGTGACCCTTCTGGGCTGGAGCTGGTCCGTGTATATGGGTGTGTGTTTGGTGGGGGGAATCGACCTAAAAAGCTTTCAAATAGTTGAAAACTCCATCTTTTGTTTAAAGTCATGCTTTAAATCCACAATACTGTGGTTAAAGCCTAATCCCAGTCACAGGGTCACACCATTATAGCAGGTAAGAAGGAGAGTGCAGCCTCTCTTTTTCAGAAATAAATGTAGATAAGTAAATTCATGCATGCTGAAATTTTCCAAAAATCCATGTATGCAAAAATAGATTTTAAGTTAGGAATAATTATAAGGTTGTATCCCATACTATGCACACAGTGGTATCACCACCTCAAAAAAACAACTTAAATTAATAATATAGATTAATATAGATTAATAAAGACTAATTCATGGTAAAATTGTGACACTTTTATATATCTTAGATCAGATTGCATGCAAAATTTAAGAGACACAGAGTGCACAAGTTCCAAGTTTGGGTGTGTAGTTTTGGGAAACTGCAGAACGGACAGAAACCCTCTCAAACAGACTGTTGGAACCACAATAAAGTAGAACCAGAATTATATGTGGAAACACTTTCAGCAAAAGCGCAGCAAAAAATCTGTTCACCCAATTAAAAATTTATATTCATATAAACATATATGTAGTGTTTTTTAAAACAATGACTGGAGAACGAAACCAACTGTATGTGTAACAGAAAAACCTTTATATTTTGTTTATTTTTGGTAGGGTTTGTTTTGCCACATTTGCAATGTATTTTTAAAACTACAAATAGAAACTTGTATGATAATTGTATGATTGTACTTGTATGATAATTTAATATAATGTAGAATTTATTTATTTATTAATTACAGAGTTAAAATAAATGAGCCCCAATACCAAAGTTATGTAAACTTTCAATTCAGACACTGAACCCTTACACAGTATAGCCACATATATATATATATATATATATATATATATATATATATATATATATATATATATATATACACACACACATTTTAGTAACAGATTGAAATAATCTCCATTTAAAAGTACTGCCTGCAAAGCAGTAGAATAACAAGTGATTCAGGACTAACAAAGCGAATTTATACCCACCAGCCGTAACTAACACTACTGTTCACTTGTATACTACAAGGCTGGATTAGTGGTAAATACCAACCTTACAACAGCCCATGTCCACTGGAGAACTCAGACTGTGGTCAGAGTACAATTTTCTAAAATGTTAACAAAAGTAAATTGTTAAGAAGAGGATCTGGTTTGGGGAAATATTTGTCAGTATGACATAACATAACAAATGACACAAAACAAACTACAAAAAACAACTTCCAACCATTCAGAGACATTTACAATGGCGATAATGATACTGTACACATAAACACACATTTAGCTAAACACTGTGGACACACACACACACACACTTTTTATTTGCAATGCTTTGATTAGACACTCCCTTTAGGGTATCTTCTTGGAATTCTTTGATACTAGTAAATGTGTATGTTTGAGAGAGAGAAAGAGACAGAGAGAGAAAGATCATTACAAGAAGAGAAATAAAAAGGCAGTGAATACTCTCCATGGGAGGTGCTGAATCCTTTTCTAATCTATTCACATAGCGGCCCAGCAACACTTATCCTAGCTAGCTGTATGGAGACGAATTTCGTGTGTGTGTGTGTGTGTGTTTTACGCTCCATTAGTGAGTTTCAGAACTAAAGCTAGTCCTGAATACAGCACCAATTAGAGAGAGTTAGAGAGCTCGCTGCCATCCCAGTCTCTACCACCCAACTTCAGTCAATTACTCCTCTCTGCTTTTCATGCTCCCTCTTTTCTCCTTCCCTTTATTTCAATCCTTTAGCCTTTCTACTTTCTCTCTCGTTCTTTTTTGTCCCTCTGCCCGGTCTCATCTCGGCCTCCCTCCCGTCTCTTTTGTGTGTTCGCACGTAAAACATTACGTCTTTTATTACCGCCTCTAAAGGAGCGGGCCGTGATGTCTCGGACTGAGCAGGGATTCCTCCGGAGAGGTTATGAAAATATGACAAAACGGGTCTGCTGTGCGACGGACCTTTCTGATGCTCACTTTCAAACGTTTCCAAAGTGGAACAATGACCAAAGACGCGAGATATGGCAGAGGCATCTTTGCACGTTTAAACGTCTTGTGGTAGTCCGGTTATTATGGTTAAGCCCATCCGAAGCGCCATCTCTCTCTCTCTCTCTCACACACACACACACACACACACACATCCACACACACACACACACACACACACAGCGCGGGATGTTTGCCTCTTGAAAACGTCTTGAGCAAAAAAATAAAATCGTCTAAAATCGTTCTGTGACAAGTGCGATAAGGAACACCTCTCACTCACACACACACACACTTTCTCAAACATGCAAACATATGACATCCTTTTTCTTCCATTTTTGCTTTCACAGCATGTGACCAATTTATGCCGGTATGACTAGGATTTATTTAACACATTGAGATCCGAATTGCAGAGCTATCAACCATCCTGATAACCCTCTTAGACTCACTCAATGCAATGCAAACACTTAGGAGGTTTTTGTTACAAAATGTATAAATAAATACTGTTTAAAATAACACCTAAACTCGTGCGGAGCAGCAAAAGGCCTCGTAAGTCGATTTCTTTCCAAGTAAAGCAAAGCACAGAGAGAGAGAGAGTATAGAGGAAAAAACTTTAAGCCATTACAAAATAGGAGGAAATGAGATCACTGTCACCTCTTCAGTACAAAAAAAGACTAAGTTTCCCAGTCAAACATGCATACACACAATTACACACGTTTTGCTATCTTTGTGAGGGCCCTCTGTTTACACCCATAATGACTTAATGTAAATAACACTACAGTTACACTTAATCACAGTAGCCAATTATCTTTTGCAAATAAAAACAGACTTATCTATATAATATATAACCATTTTTGCTCATGAGGATCGATCCTCGCCTGAAAATAGGCAAATCTAAGCCCAACAACAACCCATTTCAAATTCCCCATATTTTTCTGGTCAAAAATTAATTCCTTAATTTGGCCACAAGGGGGCTCAACATTAAGAAGAACTGTGCTATGACTTTTCTTGTGGTTAGCTCACTAATGAAGAGAACTTATCATTAATTCAACACCTCATTGTTTAATAGATAGCTCAAATATAATCAACAGAAGCATCTATAAAAAGCCTTTATAATGTATCCACTTTAACCTTTTATCCCATTCTACTTCTTTTAGCACACAACCACCTCAGAATTTCTTTAGTAATTTGCCTGATCATCATTAGTATACCTACTTTGGAATTGTCCCATTATATAACACACTGTCATGTGAACACACCCTGAGAAAAGAACATTGTAAATTGTCACTTTGATCCAGAAAACAGCTGTGAGACTTGTCTACAATGTACTTAAATTCTACACCTCTACTATGGAACCTGCACTGGCTCCCTGTGGACACTCAGGTTCAAATCCATGGTCGTCACTGCCATTCAATCTGAAGGAGATGTGTCTCCTTCACATTTCATAATTATTCATTTGGACCCCCCCCAAATTTAACATAAAATATTAGTTCACCCAGCGCTGTTCCGCGAAAGAATCCATTCCACTTAATCGACAGGAGAATACACATACCACTGGAAATCCACTCTGGGTTTGCCTCCAACTCACCGCATGCAAGTGAAGTGAATCGTCAGTGCATAGACAGCCTGCTCGAAACTGGAGCAGGTAACGTCAGCCCCATTGTGCGCAGAAAAAAAGTGTGGAAACCGCTGCCCTAGGCCACGTTAAATGAATGTTCAATTAAACAATGAAATATTAGGAGTAAGCTTTGCCTTATTTAGGCTACTTAAACAGTAAACCTAGGGTGTTCTTGGTTGATGAACAATATTTGCTCCCTCCCCAGACAGAATGGACATAAGAAAATTCTTTACAAAGAATCGGAAAGTAAGTCAAAATTTCCCCACAAGACAGTTTACAATAAAAATTAAAATGCACCCATAAAGTCATTGTTGGTGATAAATTGTGTCACATTAATTTCATTATCTTAGGCATAGCAGTGGGTTTAAAAACAGGCTGATGAATATATAGACTAGTTGAATTAGTACTTGTTGAATTGTTGAATCTGTCTCTAAAATAGTCATCGAATTAAGTCACTTTTGTAGGTAAAATTAGGTGTTTAACAACCTGTTAAAAATAAACCAGAATGCAGGAAATGGCATCTACTTCATTAAAATTTTTCGGGGGCAGGACCCCCAGACCCCCCGCCAGTGTGTCCCCCCCACATTCTGAATGGCTCTGACACCCCTGTTCAAATCGTTAACACTTGCCTTCAAGATCAAGACTGGACTTGCACCTACTTACTTATCACCACTAATAAAGCAATGCCACTTCTCGTCCTCTCAGAGCATCTAGTGGTGCCAGTCTTGAACCTTCAATAGAAGAGGGAGATCAAGTCAGTTTTGGCTCCTCGGTGATGGAATTAACTTCATCTTGCTTTCAGAATTGCTGAATGCCTAGCTGTCTTTAAATGCATTTAAGAGACTAACTACTCCTCACACTTATCTACGCCTATGCACCAACTTCCGACTTTCTTTAACCGGTTTGTTAAGGTGTGTAACTTAGTTGGCATTAACTTAGTTGAACAGCAGTTGTTTCTTTAAGTCTAGATTGAAGAACAGACGTGGACTACAAAGCGCTGATGTACGTCGCTGTAGATCAAAGCGTCTATTAAATGCTATAAATAACTGTAAATGTCACGCCTCATTAAAAAGCCGTGAGCAATAGGATGTGTCCTCACATTCGGACTACAACTGAGTGACTAATAAGAACTACAATAACACACAAGCAACGCAGGGCCATCTGTCACGCCAGGCGGGGAGGTAAGGGGGGTCGTTCTTGGCTTTTGGAGGTTAATCGTCAGTTCGCCCGTCTCTCCTGCTCTGGTTTCTCCAAACAGCTTGATTGTGGACGCCAGTTACACGCTATAACGCCACCGGCGCATAAACATTTCAACGCGCCCAGTCGCGCCGTTCATCATCGTGACACCGGTAGTAATCCACACCGTGACCTGCACAAGACGCTAAACAGACGATCCCGGCCCTGCATGCGCACTGTGGTTCCTCATGGACCCCCAAAGCGTGGACCAATGTCATATTCCAGAATTATAAACTCGTTTTAAACATTATTATTATTATTATTATTATTATTATTATTATAAAGTAGAACCCAAATACTGTTACACATAATAATGTCAACAAATTTACCGAATAATAACCATTTTATGGTAGCTTGCATATACATATAGGGCCTGTTTCCATAGGACCGTTTTAAACGGGAGAGATGAACGTGGTGTTTTTTAAAAGTGCTATGAAAGAGTTTGTGTGGGAAAAGGAGGGGGTGGTGTGTGTGTGTGTGCGTCTGCATGTGTGTGGGTGGCCACGGAAAGCAGCCATTTAGAGTTCCTGTCTGTACTCTCAGAACTTTGCATTTGCATGACGCCCCTGTCAGTCATTCGGCGAAACCAAACAGACCCGAGACAGCTAGTTTGTTTCTCTCTTTCTCCCTCTCTTTCTCTCTCTCCTCGTGACGTATTCATTTCAGACGTCCGACAGTCACTTGGGCCGTACTTCTAGCCATGAGGAAACGTGAAATGTGTAGCAGAGTCCTAACCGCCCTCCTTTTCACAGCTTCGGAAACCCCATCCCTCATTCGAGCCGCCCCTGTAAGACGAACCAGCACCCTGTTCCCACAAGACCCCATCTGTTCTACACTTCTCTCCATCCTCTTCATCCCCCACTCCTATCAGACACAGAACCACATCTAAGGAAATCTCAATCAGATTCTGAACGTCGCGGAGACTGAGGGCCTTGATAGTCTGGAAGATAGTACTGAAAAGCCACAAAGAGTTGGGAGAGAGGGGGCATTTTTATTGAGTGTGGCACATTTTAAGGTGAGATTCCAAAGGGGAAATGCTGCTACAGCGAGGTAGATTAGAGACATAGGCTTGCACTTAAAAACCAAATTATGCAAGACTAATTTTACTTCACACTATTAAATGACTGTCAGTTTCTATTGGTTTAATGCTCATCATGGGGTCGGAGCACAGCCTCAGATGGTTTACCAAGTTGGATTGCTGGATTGACAATATGGATTCCGAAACACAGTTTAAACTCATCAAATTTGTAAGAAAATTGTTTGAGACAACCACTTCTTTCAACATGGAATCCCAACTAAAAATATGCAGAAAACCTACAGCTCTGGAAAACAAGAGACCACACCACCATTCTCTGTTCACTGACTTTGCAATATGTAGCTGTGAGTGTAAAATATACAAGTTGCTATTCTTATATGAACGATTGCAGTCGCAGGTCTGTGAAAAATAACACAGTCCATATTTTAATGTATAACTGCTTTTATAGCAGCTATTCCATGTGTTATATTCCAGCACCTATACACCTGATCCAATTTGCTGATTAAAGGAAACTGACCTCAGCACATGAGGATGCCATGGACTTGTGGACCATATTCTTTTAATGACATAATTGTAAAATAATATTGGTGTAGTTTGCAACTTCCAGGTTAGGTTAAGATTATTAACTCCATAAAATAATACGATAATAGATCAAATAATCTACTCCAAAAATGTTTGAAATTTTTAAATAAGCATGGTAAAGTTACAAAAAAACATTGACATATATTTTACACAGACACACAGCCGCAAAATGTAAAACGAATGAATCAGAAATAAAGTGATGTGGTCTTTTTTTTCCGGAGTTGTATATTAAGGCATTGTTTAGAAAAAATGATTTGCCACAGTATTTGATCAAATGATCTCTTCCACTGAGGTGTCAAAGACATGGTAGCAAAAGTAAAATGAGGAATAAATTTAACGGAGTTGAAAGAAAGCAAATTATCATGATATAGAAAAGGAAACGTTTAATAAAAGTGGGAGAAAGAGATGAATCCAGCTGCAATCTGTGAGCCCATTCATTGAGCAAGACAGAGAGAGAGAGAGAGAGAGAGAGAGAGAGATGAAACAGACTGACTTGCTTGCCTCAAGCATTGTAATTTTGTGCATGTCTGTTTTCCTGTGTTTGTGCGTGTGTATCTGTGTGTTCGCAACTGGAACTGTTCCACTCTGCGTCGTGTGTGGCTGTGTCTCCTCGTGGCTGACTGGTCCAATCAGGTTGAGTGTGGCTTTGCTTCGTCTTCCCGCAATAACCAATCGCAATGCCTGTGGCCCTGTCATATTTATTCTCTCCACTTTCCGAAACCGGACTCGTCGCTCATCCTCCTCCTCCTCTTCCATTCTTCCCTTTCTGTCTCACCATTCAGTGAATGAAAAAAAGTCACAAACAGCTCTGTAACTTTTTAAAGCCAGCTTTCTCATATCAGTGAGATCCTCACATTTGGATTGCATCTCTCTCTCTCTCCCTTTCTCTCCTCCCTCTCCCTCTCTCTGGGGTAAAGGAGGGAGTCAGTGCAATAACATTATGTTTCCCCACATGGGTCAGATGAATGCGGCCTTTTGTTTTCCCCACCCGCTTCTCCCTCCTTCCGACAGGCTCGTTTTAAACATCGGCGCAGAAGGGGGGAAAAAAAGCGCCTCTGACCGGGGCGGAATCTCCCCCAAAGTAGAAAAAGATGGCGTTTGATTTGATACTTCCTCCCGAGACAGCAAGCGCTTCCTGTGTCCTGTCACAACATGGCTGGAACTTGGCCGGCAGCGCGAGGTCTCTGAGGAGAGGCTGGAGGTCGGTGCTTCGGGGTGGTCGGTGCTTGTGTGTGTGAGGTGTAGATTTTGAGCAGATCGCAGTACGAGGCAGAGGTGGACTCAGATCTGGAGTAACTGGATATATTTACGAGGAACCGAGTGGTTATTGGTCTGCAGAGTTTCGGAACCTCGCCTCTGTTGGAGCTGTACAAAATTTGTTCCCCGAACACCCAGATCTGCTATCACACTGTTCAAATTCTAGCCACACACACACACACATCCCTCACATTCACTCACATTGCCAGTCATTAATCTACCTCTTTAGCATCACCTTTAGTCCAATCATCACTGTCATTTGGTGTCTCCTTTAGAGGCAGTGGTACTCATCCAAGCTTTTAGGCCTCTCCATCCTTTTTTATTGTAGTCTTTAGGCAGATTGCCAAGCAGGCTTTTAGATATCGCAGGGCTCTAGAGGTATAAAGAGGGAATGGGGGGGGAAGAAAGCCTATGCTTAAATATTAGACTTTATGGACAAGCGCAATGGCCGCATGAGATGAAATGGCAAGTCACATTTTTAAAAAACGATTTGTACGTTTGCAACTTTATCAAACTGTGTGGGCCGATTTTATGAAGGAAAATTAGTGCATAATTGATCAAACTAGCCTAAGCAATTTGATTAAATATCCACTCGTTCAAATAATTAATCTTTTGTATCCACATGTACAGACCAATTTATTGAAATATGTACTAATTACTTAAATGACGCAAAAATATGCAATATTGCAACATACAACGCAAACCAAATAGACCTTCGCTTTCCCCATCTGTCAAAACTGTTCGTCATCTGATCGACTAAAAGAAACGTCTGGCGTAATTCTAATCGCAAACATTTAGCCAGCTATGCCTTCATTCATAAATCATGGATTTGGAACGCAGTCAGAGAGTGTGCCGTCCAAACTAAAACGTGCTTCTATGAGCCTTGGGACTGTGTAAACATCATTTAAGAAAAGAAACAACAAAACATTTTCTGCACAGAAGGACAAAATTAACAGGAACTTTTACCGCATTTGGCCACACAAGACGGGATGCTGAAAACAGTCTTGTTTGTAAAGGCCACACACTGCTAGAGCTTTGTAAGACTTATTATATTGTATGGCAAGTGAAGATTTAAAAGGGTAGTCGCATTGCCTGGAATGTCCCCAGTTGGTTAAAGCAATAGCATCCAAATTTCACTTCTTTCACCTCACAACTTCACTGTGAAATAAGAGAGGCAGAATTTGGTCACATTTGACTAGTTTGATTACATTACATTAGGGATATGAAGAGAAAAGTATTTATTGGCATTTTGCCTGAATGCTGCTAGTTGCTCGAGTGCTAGGGATAAATAAAATCATTGCTTAAAAACAACATTTTCAGAAACAAAGTTTGTATCTGAATGTAGAAATGACAAAATTTTACTTTTCCTAAGAACCGTAAATGCTTACAAAAACAAATCCAAAGATTATTTATCACACAGTTTGTGGTGGCCCTCATCTTGCTTTTTAAAAACTACCTGTCGCTACCCTGCATCATATCTTTGGTGTTTGGTGATAACTGACCTATGACTTCTATGATATCTTTGTCAGCACACATGCCTCTCTTCGTCTTCCTTTTAAAATAATATTTGTCCAGTGTTTCTGACAGCCTTGACAAAACATCGGCTTGTTCCACGCTAATGATGCTATAGTCTTGAGCCCAAGTCAACACTCAGAGCTTTGTTTCAACCAAGTGTTTGTTGTTTCATCCAAGAAATCAGCTAGGCTGGGAAAACGCAACAAAATCCTTCACTGGACATCTCACACACACACACACACACACACACATTCTGCTCTTTAGCCAAAGCAAACAGAGCAGACTAACAGATTTGGACCCATTAAACGGCACTCCAGGGAGATTCCATTTAGTCGAGTTTCTCTTTTATTGATATATGAATTAAGTTATCTATTTTTAACTTATTTGTGTTGGATTGCCAAAATCCAGTGACACTCTCTTTTAACCACAAACATGCACCCAAGCATGTAAGGAAAACTCAACCTCTCACAGCTCTCTCTCTCTCTTTCTCACACAGACACACACACACAAACACACACACACACATTTAACCGCAGTCATGAATACAGCTGTCAGTATGTGTAGGGACGAGCATCCATTTTCAGGAAACACAGAAGAGTCCATAAAGTCTTCAGTTTAGTAGAGAGATGGAGGCAGGAGGAGCGAAGGGGGAGAGAGGGAGGGAGAGAGAGAGAGAGAGAGAGAGAGAGAGAGAGAAAGAGCATGCACTTTTTCAGATGTATGGGAGTAAATGTATTTAGACCTCAGGTTTATTTTACTCTTGAGCCTCTGAGATGACTTAATTTGGAAAAAGAGAGTGTTGAGCTAAATTCATGAACAAATTTAATGTTCATTTGCTGGTTTCTCTCTCTCTCTTTCTCACACACACACACACTCACACCCTTTACTGGGTGCCACAGATGTGAACCTCTTTCTTTTCAATCGCTTACTTAAAGTCGAATAATCGTGCCAACACACAGATACACAAATAGAAACACTAATTTTATCCTCAGTAAACTTGTTTTTATCCTCAAAAACCTGTTCTTACAAATAGTTCTTTTCAGCTTTTCTACGAAAGCATTTTATCCCCACGATTGGCCCATTCCTTGAGAACACAAATGCCCTTACAACACACTAAATCTTTATCCTATTTTAAAACAGGCAATATGATCCACCTAAACCTGCAGCACTCATATGAATGAACTTAAAATTGTGAGATTATGTTCCTGGATGTCATGTAGCATTAAAATGTTGTGTAATTGTAAATCTACACAATGCAAACCTGTTACTGACCCTAGCACAGGTCACCCAGAAGCAGATGTTTACCTAAAGAAAATTCTTCTCATTTTGTACTCAAGTTTTTATGTTGACATTAACGGATTCTTTTAGACATCTCTCATAGTCGTATTGCGTTGTCATTCACAAATCTATTTAATGGACAAGCGGTTGACTTCCTGAGCTTATAAATGTGCATTTCACACACACACAGACCCACACACACACTCTTTTACTTGACCCAAATCAATGTGAGCCATTCATGCTTTGTTTTTCTAAGGCATTCTCCGCAGGGACGAATTACAACCTACCACAGCTTTATGGACCTGCAGAGAGAGAGAGAGAGAGAGGAGAAAAAAAGAAAGAGAGGGAGAGAGTTTTCCATAGTGGCAGATTACACGCACATTCTCCACAGTCAGGGGCTGATCATTAGCATTCCCTGACCCTCGAACACCTCAATCTTTCCCCGCTGCAGACGCGAGTATCGGTTGGGGTAGAGGCGGGGGGAGGTTCGGGAGTCCGACGTTTTCCCCACGGTGTGCGTTCTCGTAAAACGGTGCTCGGGACTTGGTAAGCAGGGAGTCCTCTCGGCGGGGCAAATGGCGCGTGACCTCTTTTCGTCCACCTGAGGCTTTGAGGACGACTCGCATCCAATAAAGCTTATGGGGTGAAATGGGGGGAGGAATTGAATCTGCTCGGACACACGGGTCAGTTTTTCCAGACGTGGCACACTGTACATCCAATGACCTGTTTAACCCACAGGGCGGACGACTTCCTTAAACTGGGCCCAAAGTCCACAAACATCTGAATGAGTTACACCTCGGCGCTCCCCTAAGGTTACCCGAATCCACACACACACACACACACAGAGGCAGATAGAGAGCGGGGGAAAGAATGAGAAGAATTACAGAACTCTCGCCGTTCAAAAAAACTGAACAAAGACGAGATTTAGCGTCGTAAATCTTAATACATAAACAGCCACCTCTTAAAAGATGCTTGAAAAGATTTTTCTTGCTTCATTTCAACTTCGCCCAGTTAAGAGGAATTTTACCAACGTTTTGACGCTGGATAAAATGCTCAAGGGAGCTGTTAACACTGGAATGAGAACGTGTAAAAGAAGTACTGGTTTAGTAAACAAAAACCAAAAGTCATTGCTAACGTGTCACATCTCTGTTCGCATACTGAATTATTTTCCTATTTTAGGCATTAAAGAAAGCAAATTTAAACTGATTCCACAATATAATATTTTACAAAGTGGTAAATATTTGTTCAATGGAAAACTGAAAAATGACTGTCTAGAGAGCTTTGATCTTGATGTTCAACTAGAACTGCATCAAACCAAAGAATCTGAATTTCATTTCATTTGTGATGACTCTCCGAGCTGTTATAGGACTCAAATCTGTGGTAGCCAAGGGTAGAAAATAAATGGTGTTCAATAAATCCAATGTTTCTCCTTAAGAATGCAGAAACAGTAGAAATTTGCCGTTTATAAGTGCCCTACTTTTTCAGCTTGAGACCACAAAGACCTGATGGTCACTGATGCTTTATAAATACTAGACTAGTCTTTATTAAGACCAGATAAGCTCAAAAACACAGATTTTCTTACATGCACAATTTGTACATGTATTTAAGTTATTTGGTGTAGAAATGACTTATTTTCTCTTTTTAAATCTTGGGATATAATGGAGAGTGAGGGCTGAAATGTAGGAAATAGATGAGTGTGTCTTTTATCTGTGTGCAGGACCTGTATCCTTTGACACATCTGTTTAAGCTAGAGGGAGGACAAGCAGTCCAATCGTCCACCTTATCTTATGTACTGTGTCAGTAAATGTGTGTATCGGTGTGTGGTGGTGTCAGGCCATACTGATAAGTGCTGATATGTAGATGTTTTGGACCGTGGGAATGATCTTTAACAGTCTTGCTTCTAGAAGTTCAGAAAACTTGTCAAATTGGTAGATTTTCTTATTTGATATATTTGGCATATATTTCATATACAGCACTTATTTTAACACTATTTTCTAGCCATTCTCTGCTGCCTTTGAGGAATTCTGCCAGTGTTGAACTCCGCATCATCCATATTTCCCTAATCGTAAAAAAGCACCTTCCCAGAAAATGAAATATAATTTACATATGAATGAGGAATGAAACACTCTTGGAGTTTTCCAAGAATGTAGCCAAGAAAGTTGATGAAAAGAACATATTCTCCATTCCACGGGACGGGGGCCAGAGCCAAATTGTATGGCTTGCTACACTTTCATGTGCTATTTATACATTATTTGAAAAGCAGAGGGTTGAAGTGAGCACATTTAGACTTGCAGAGTCAGTGCCAGGCAGCAATGAGATCACAGGCCAAATCGGACTGAATCTGGGGAAGAGTCCAGAGAAGTAAGGGGAGGGTAGGTCTCACACACACACACACACACAGCAACTGAAAGAGAGGGTGACTGACTTTTTGTAACTTTATCAAAATGCACCTACACATCTCGACAAACACACTAACACACGCTGTGACTCACAAGAACCCTTGCGTGACAGACCTTGCTCCGTTTGTGGCCATGATTGTGATTTTTGGATATAAAAAGTACCCGGTTGAGTCTCATCTCTCCACCCAGAAGACAAATCTTCCTAAAAAACGATGCTCAAACAGATTTCATGCATAACAGCATAAATGCATAAATGTGGTGTTACTTTTGTAATCGAAACAACACACACACACACACACAGTTCTGAAGTCGGTTAAATGCTCCTGCGATTGTGAGGGTTTATTGGAGCGAGAAGAATCGCACTTCTTTTCCAAAGGTTTTCCTCGATGGGGTAGTACTAGTGTCTCATTTTAGAGTACCCCACTCTCTGGCTCAGACTGCCCCCACTCTCTTTCTCTTCAACTCCCTCCCTCCCTCGTGAACCATGGACAATTTATTTACTCAACCTCAATGGCTCCTGTTGGAAACCATGTGTTACGTCATGCTCTAAGCAGCATCTGCTTCTGGTCTGAGCTTTACAGGTTGAATTTGTCACTTGCAGCACTATGTTAAACCTGAAAGACTGTTTGTCCTCATTTGGTAACTTCATAATCCTCAGCCTCTCTCTACAAGGTTTAAGTTTTAACCATAAGTTTTAAGATTTGACCTTAAGTGAGTGACTTTTGTTTTAATCAAGAGTGCAGATAAGATCATAAGAGACTTGTGCGAAGCATCACACCTAATGATTTGTTGAGACCTGGACTCTTGATTAAAATAAAAGTGAGTCACTTTGAAATGGCACTGAGCCTTCACTACGGAAAGGTAAACTGATCTGAGTGAATCAAAACTGCACTATAATGCTGAGTCTTTAATAAATCCATTACTCATTCATGTTTTTCAGTTAAATGATGTACTACAATAACCTTCTGCTTTATATATCCACTTAGCAGACCTTATGGTAAATATTCTAATGTCTATAACAAGTTTGCTTGCATGCCTGGGATACTAAGAAATCCAGTTATGATGCAAATGTTCTTGGGTTTGTCAAGTTTGGTACTAACAAACATTCTGTCATGTGTCTGGTTTCCTGTAGAGCCAAACTGGCCAAACACACATACAAATGCAAGGTGGTTATTAAAAAGCTGGTAAAACCCAAAGGCAAGACAGCAGGTGAGAAAGTTAGAGATTAAAATGAGAATAAAATAGAGACAGAAGCTTAATGGGGAAAACCAGAGGGGACATGGAAGTGAGGCGTCATGAGAAAGACAGACTAGAAAAACTCCTTTGAGGGAGACTGCGTGAAAACAGGCAAATCAGGGAGGCGGATATGTGAGGGAATAAAAGCGCCTGCGGGGCCGCAGCTCTCCCCTCCTTTCGAAGCTCGCGTGAGGCGGTCCAACGGCAGTCCAGCCCCGTTGGTACGCTCCAGCGCTCCCGGCCTGAACCGTAAACCCGACCCGACATTCCCTCATTAGACCCGCCGCCCCGCCAGCCACATGGCTATTTAGTGTACCCTCGGTCCCATTGTTGATCCGTTGGGGTTATGTCAAAGGTCACCCAAAATATTGATGGACTGTTCTGAGGGGCACCATGGGCTGTGAATGGCGGGGGTTACAGGGGGACACACAACACAGCTGTACACGGGCAAGTGCGGCCGGGATGGTGGGTACACACACAACATACAAGATTAATCACGTACGTACAATGTGTAGGTTAATGTACCGTGGATGACTCCTAAGACTGTGCATGTAATCTTAAATAAATATAAACAGATTTAAATGTTTTGCAAAATTCATTAATTATTATTAATTCCTCTAAAAATACATTGTGTGACTGCTGTGTGCTCAAAAAAGTAGAAGGGGATAAAAGTGTGAAAAGGTTCAAATAAATAAATGATAGAGAGTTGTTAAAAGTTGACCTTGCTGTTAATCTATGAAGTAAAGCCAGGTCAGGAACTGGCTAACCACACGAAAAGTAAGAGCTCAGTTTGCGTCCCCTTGTGGCCAATATGAGAAACTACATTTTTTTGTGGGGCAGCAGTTGAGCTTTTGACAATAAACTGATAGGAACTAAAGCAAACAAAAGAGTGTGTGGTGGGGGGGTGGGAATAATGAATAGAATAAGGTGACTGCTAGATAAACAATATCTCATAGTGCCTTGTGTGTGTGTGTGTTAATCCATGCCAATAAAAGTAAAATACACAAAAGTACAAGTTAAATTTACACCTACATTCTAACAGTCTTAGATGTGTCACGCACATATTGTGTTAAATACACACGCAAAGTACTTGTTGCACCAAAAGTATTCCAATGAGCCAATTAAGAGCATCGTTTTAAAGGGGCATGAAACGACTTTGGTGTGAGTTAACCTGTTAAACCCTGAGACTGTTTTACAGATTTTTGCTCTAAAAAAGATACCCAAAATAAAATGTGTATATATCAGCAACCACAATGTCTATTTTTATGCTTTTGGTATCATTATAAAGGTAACACTTGTGAGATTACTGTGGAATCGGCATACATGTTACTGGGTCAGAATAAAGGAAGATGCAACACAGCAGAACATGAAAAAATAAATAATAATGTTCGCCAAAAAAAATACATATCTGCATAATCTGCGGAGTCTCTGCTTTCATATGATATACGGTATGCCATATTAGTATAGATTCTACAGCTGTATTTCTTCCATGTAGACCTACGCAGTGTTTTTGTTCTTTGTTTATTTATTTATGTGTTTGGTGTTGGAATTGTGTTATGTTAAGGAGGAATTTGTTGTCTGAGATTTCTACACGAGATTCTATCGGTTGATGTGCCGCATGCATATGTTTGTTTACGTTTACCGACTATTTAAAGCCTTCCCATTCTGCCATTAAGCTTCGCCTTCATTAATAAAGTTGCTTTAAATTTGGTTTGGGGTGTATGTTCTGACATAATATTGGTGTTTCTGTCACAAGCATGGCATACGCTATAAAGCGCCTCACAAAAAAGGGGATCCTGCACCTTTAATGCCAAGTTCAGCTATGATCACCTCAGGGGAGACAAGGTAGCAGATGCAAAACTACTTGGTCTAAGATGATGCTTTAAAAAGTGCTACCCCCCATGTCAAAGATCAACTCTAGGATAGGAACTCAGAAACTCCTTCTTACCGGGACATTGACCCCATCTGACCACAAACTCCTGAAGGATTCTCAACACTTTGAGCAAATATCAAAGTGTGCAAGCGCCCATAAAGACACAAAACATGAAACCCCGACACAGCGTTCTTTAACTTAATGACTTCGGCCCAGAACAGAAAGACGCCCCCAACGGAGTTCGAGGCAAACCTCAGAGAAATTGCTTCAAGAACACCAAGTCGGTGCAGCGCAGAACACTTTGCTTAAATCTTAACAGCTGCACTATGGGGCATTAAGCACTGAACTTGTGAGAGGATTAATTTGCAATACAGATTTTAAGATTTAATACATGGAACTATTCTGTTTTTTGTTTAATGTGAATAACTAGCTTTCAAAATACCTCAAATTATGCATTAAGAATGCCACAAAACACGCACCATTCCCACCTGTACAAACTGTAAAAAGTTTAACCATCTCATCTGATAACTGTAAGACAAATAATTAATCATTATTATAATTTTTACAAATTATTAATGACAGTGCAAATCTTGAAATCAGAATCCCAAAGAAGAAATAAGAGATCTTTTTAAAATAACCTCATTCCTTCAGATTACAGGGTCTTTTTTCTTAGTCTCATATAGGTTTAGCATGTTTAAGAAGCAAGTTTAATGCCATTTAATCCAGACACCACTGCAAATACACACAGGCACATCCTCCAATCTCATCAACCAGATTACCTATTTACTGGGATTAAAAATATTGACCCATGCAGATGATGGCACACACATGAAAAAAAAAATCTAAGTCATGGCTTTCAAGAACGGTACTCGTGGATTAACTGTTTTGGGTTATTTAGCTGTAATTAAGAATTATGACTTTGTTCTTAGCACTTTCTCACTAAATGCACTTTCCCTAAAAGACTGACAATAAAAATGAAAACAGCATCCCCATTTATAATACTTGTGTCACAGCCACACTTCTCTATTTGTCAGTTTAACAGGATTATTTCTCAAGACTTTCTTTCCTCCCTTTCTAAACAGACACGCTACAGATCCGTTACTGCCATTTATTAAATCGCTTTAATGGCAGCACCAGGAGCCTTGTTAGGAGAGATTTAAAGATTTTAGCCCTCGCACCCTCAGCACGCTGGACTTGCCGGTTGGGTTAGTTAATCTGAATCTTTTCTCACGGCTTTGCTCAGAACTCTTTTTAAGTAGCCTAGATTGGGCTCCATAAGTACACAGATAACTGCAAATAAACAAACTTGAACAGAAACGAACGTCAAAGTAAATAAAGCATGAAGCTGCATTAAATTGCCAGGAATGTCTCCAGATGTTCAACTTTTTTATGTCTTTTTTTAGTTTTAGCATTCTGATGGGATTTATAATGTCCAATGGCTATATATATATAGAGAGAGAGAGATAGATAGATAGATAGATAGATAGATAGATAGATAGATAGATAGATAGATAGATAGATAGATAGATATTAGAGCGTCATTGTGAATTCACGGTTGAAACACACTTTTTCACGGTTTAATAACAATAATCGCAGCTTTATTATTATTATTATTATTATTATTATTATTATTGCCCAGCCTATTATTATTATTAAGCCAAAACACAGGTTTCAGACAAAAAAAACACAACAGGGAGTGATCAGACAACCTCTTGCCAGGAGCAGTGACACTGCAGCGTGGAAAACCATTTCCTACAGCATTCACAGCAAAATGGCCTTAATTAGTGTGGAAGTCTGTAGCAGTTTGGGAAAATGTTTGTGATCCACCATGCACACGTCGTTCTTTCATCCCGCCCGGCCAAGGAGTTTTAGAAGAAAACTGGTTTATTTGGGCATGAAACTGCGCCGCGGCGCTGAAGTATTCCCTTGAAGTCCCGCGCTCCATTTGCAAATCTTTGTGCTAATGGCTGTATTCATTACGGGTGTCACGATAAGTTATGCTGCCATTAAAACGGACCGTACACAGAAACAAACATTTCACCAACACGGTCTTTATCTGCGCGCGAGCACAACTTTTATCTGATACGGCGCGGATGATAGGCATCTGTTAGCTAAAGCTGCAGTGAGCGGCCAATTTAGCCGATAAAAATCTTCAATTTTTCTTCTTGTAAACGAAAGCAAATCGCAGCCGCTTTGTCCCCGATGGAGCGGGCTGGAATTTCCTCGGTTTAATACGCACCGGCTGCTGGTCATGTCAGGAGCTTGAAGGAGATATACGTGTGTGTGTGTGTGTGTGTGTGTGTGTGTGTGTGTGTGTGTGTGTGTGTGTGTGTGGCTAGGAAGCGGGGGATCCCGTCTAAAGATAACGTTTCAGCGCCTGAGACTAGGGCCTGCGAACTGAGTAGAGGACCGGAGGAGAGACGGATGAATAGAGGAAACGAACATGGTGATCAGATGTTGGTGACAGGTTTAGAGAGAGAGATGACAAGAAGAAGAATCAGAAGATAAAAGCTGAAAAGACGCAGTGGCATAGAGAGAACTATATATAAAAGACCACTATAAACAAAAATAAGGCAGTGGGGGAACAAGAGAAATACAGACAGAAGGGAAGAAACTGTAATGTAGTGGTGATGAGGCAGCGTATGAGAGAAGTAGCAGAGAGACAGAAAAAAAGATAAAAGGGGATAAAAAGAGAGACTGAGCAATAGTGACTCAGCATTGCTATATAAAAATCAGAACTTGTAAAAGGCGCACGAGTTTCCACATATCTACTTTGTTAAAAATCGGCATAACGTCTATACTAGGTTTAGGTTTCATTTTGTACATTTTTCATTAAAGTTTTATAATTGTTTATGTGCTGAAGCGCACAAAGTGGCTCCTCAGTCTGCTTCAGGGCCGAATAGCAGGAAACAGCAGAGTGAGTCGCTCCTCCCACATCTGCTGCCGATCTGGACAAACCTCCCCACACACACACACGCACACACACACACGCACACACACACACACACACACACACACACACACGCACACACAGACACACACAGGCACACACACACACACACAGACACACACAGGCACACACACACACACACACACACACACACACACACACACACACACACACGCCGGGCAATAAAGCACTAGGCAGATTATTTACCGTGTAATTGTTTAATAACCATCCTCTAATGCTGATGGTGATGTGTGGGACACTTCAGCTCATCACTTTTTGATGCTGATTTGGATCAGTGGAAATTTTATGCTGTAAGGTAGAGGCGATGGATCCTGAAATATTCAAGTTTCCATTCTCTTCCTGTATTTTTTAAATATGATTTTTGAAGGATGTATTATAAAATATAATAAAAATATCTGAACGCATCTGAAGGCTATTATCAATATTTGGGGCTATCATTGATTAAAATTATGAAATGATAGGGGGCACTATAATTTTTGTGTTACGAACAATTAATTTATGAATTATTAGTTTGTTGTAAAACGCTTTCATTCATAGGAACGACTTGTATTAATTAAGCATATTGATGAATAAAGACACAAAAAACTGTCAAAAATTATTGAACTCCCGTTTCAAACGCCATCTGGTTTATGGTTGGTTACATGTAATAAAACTGATGCAAGTATTCAAAACAATAAAGCCTTTAAACAGACTATTAATCTGGTATTTTTTGTTATCGTGTGGGGGTTGGAAGTAAAAAACAGGAGATGGGGGAGATGTCGGCTTTGTTGTGGGAGTCTTCGCTCGGTAAAAGCGGACGCGGCTGTTTGGCCTGAAGCTAGAGGAAATTCTCCTGCCACCCTCCGTTCTTCATTTAAGTCGGAATGAGTCGCCTCTAGTCGTTTGCGCCGTTTCAGGATGTGCGACTCACATGTTTTGCGCCGGATCAAAGGTAAGACAGTGCGCATGCTGCACCAGGGAAAACGCGACCGGGCTGCGTAAATGCCGCGCGAAGCAGGAAGCGCGAAGGCGCGCGCAGGAATGTTACATCACCTTATCCACGCAACCTGTGGCCTCTCTCTCTCGTACTAAAAAAGCAAACTTTATTCCACCAGGAATTATGAGGGTTCTCTCTCCTCTCTCTCTCTCTCTCTCTCTCTCTCTCTCTCTCTCTCTCTTTCTCTCATACACACACACACACACAGATATTGCAGAGCAGGGTCAATAACACAATTACTATCTAAATAATATTTCACCTAACAACAACCTTAACATCAGTATCAAAAATAACTTTCACTCTTTTATTTTCATTTTATCAAAAAGGCTGGAAGTGCTCTTAAAATTCATTTTATTTCGATCAGTCACCTCATATTCAAACTACCCCTCACCAAGCAAGCAAGTTCTCAGGCCATTCTTATCATTTGGAAATGCAAAGAAAAGAACCGGAGTCTCACAATCTCTAAATACCTGCAGGAAGATCGCCTCAAAGTCGATCTTGTATTAATTTAGTTCTGAGGTAAAGACTGACACGAAACCAACATCTGGTTCTTTGTCTATTCTGTTCCTTGCAAAGAACCAAAAGAAAAAAAGTCATTTCTAAATTCTAATGTTAGAAATAACTTTCTTGAATGAATAACATACATTCTACACAACATGACATGTTTTTAAAATGTGACATTCACTTTATTCAATATTTTATAAAACTGCGGATTATGAACCTATAAATGATTGTGAACCGTTGCTGGGTGGCATTATATTTATTCCATAGCAAAACGATGGCATTAAGTTTAAACAATTTAAAGGACGTAAATGCCGCATAATAATTGCATAATTTTAGTAACGCAGGGTAATGTATCATTATAGATAAAATTAATTGGATAAAAACACTAAATATAATCCTTAAGAATTGCGCGATGCATAAATGCTGTGAAAAATAGACGCATGATTAGATTGCATTGAATAGGTAAACTAACCTATGAAATATAACATTTTGCAAAAGTTGCAAAACATTTTAAATCTTCATTTTATTGTAACTGAGTACAACTGTTTCCCCTTCAATCAAATCATCACAAAATAGTTTATTCGACAAAAAAGAAATTTAATAAATGCTATAAAATCGATGTGGGATTTTTTGTACATTTTAGCTGGTGGTAACACACGAAGTTCCTAGTAATTTCGTTAGATCTTTAATAAATTCAGACTTCCAGGTCGTGGCGACTTAATTTTAAGTGTTCGTACGAGTTGGATCATTACAGAATTCTGACGCAGTGGAGACACGGAGATGCAGTTAAATGTGGGAGTTATTGCGTTTAAGTCCCGCTTGATTCACTGAGCCGCCCTCAATTAGCCCATGTGACCGTCGTCTTGGAGGTACTGATCTTCATTAAAAGTAGATAAGGACAGAGGTATACAAGTCTTTGAGTTGAACGTCATTGTCATTTAAATAAAATTGTCTTGGCAGCTTGCATAAGAGGTTTTATCAGAAATTTGCAAAAATGTTTGGTACTACTGCGAACTCTAGTTATTAATCATAAAACGGCTTAATAACTACCTTTTTATCACCATCAAGAACGGTAACAACTACTACATTAATCATAAAATGTTTATTATTATTCTTAGCCTGCCTACGATTATTTATTTCAAATGTTTGTTGGTGAAAGCAGAAAGCAACGAAATAAAGCAGTGTCTAATTATGGCTCCGTTTATACATCGCAATGAGGATTAAACGAGTCCATATTCTGCAAAAAAAAAATGTCCAAGAAACCACTCAAAGAGCTTTTCACCCATTATACCAGCGTGCGTTTGTGAGTGAGTGTGTTACAAGATAACTGGCAAGAATACACCTGACCCGGTCCACGAAAAAAAGTGTCTATTAGGAAAGTAGAGCAGATGCGCAAGTAGGTCTCATTATCCCACTTCTCCAAAGACTTGGTCAGCAGCCTCAACAATATGAAAGACTCGGTAATATTGGGTTAGGCAAGCTTTTATTTCTCGAAAGCCACGCAGAATCAGAAAGGAACACCGCTCTTCTGCCAACCTTCCTCATTACCAATCTGATGGTGAAACAAATCCCTTTCCAGTCCTCCCAAACATTTTTTTTGTTATAATTATCCCTCTCTGTCACTGGAGTCAAATTGTAGGCATGAAGGGTTTGATTAACCCGCGATAATCGTCATTCTTTTTGTTCAACAGATGTTTTGGGGCAAATGTGATCCGCACATGGTTTGGGCGAGTTAAGTGTCTGAAACCAATTATATCCGACGACATAAATAAGCCCCATAAACTCGCAGGTCGTCTAATTACAGTTGTAAACTCTAACTAGATAATGTTAATAGCAGATGGCAATAGGACGTACATGAACTATATTTCACTGCACGCATTCATTGAAAGGTTTGGCGCGGAAATCCTAACACGGGACCAAATGACAGGCCATAGAGTCTATGGCTGGGAAACCGCCAAGGGAATCGAAAGGGCTTTTGGAGGGAAATGAAAAGAGCCCAAATCCCTTTAAACCGTATGTGTGGTCCAAAAAAGGCTACTGATCCGGCAAAAAATACAATCGATTAGCAGACATAATAATAATAATAATAATAATAATAATAATAATAATAATAATAATGAGGTTAATTCAGTAATATGGCAATGATAAATAATAGTACCACTTTCTAACATTAATAATACTTATTAATTATTGATAAATAGATTATTTCTTATTATTATTAATGCTGCTTATTATTATTATTATTATTATTGTTGTTGTTGTTGTTAAAACACCAGTACTACTACTACCACTACTACTACTACTACTACTACTACTACTACGTTTACTATATATAACAGTAGTAATAACAGGTTTTTGTAATCAGCATCTCAACTACATCCCTAACTCCAACTATTTCACACATTTAAAATAACAGAAAATAATTATTTCTGAACTTACGTGGAAAACAAGTAAAACGATTTATTTTTTAGCACTGACATTAAGATGCAGTTATGTGCCATAACGAACAATACTTTTACAATTTTAACAATTAAATACCCTGCCTACACATTAGCAGGCTTATTTAAATCTGGTGGCTTGACTTTCACGCTTTGTTCCAGTTACTTAAATAAACGCTGTTTGTGAACCTCTGCACTGATTTTAAGAGGAATTTGGATGGCTCTTCAGCTCACGGCCATTACTCTTAGAAATGTCATGCAACTTCTTCGTGGCATGAAGAGCGTGTTTTCTGAGCAAACACAGCTTTTGCGTTCTGTTGCTTCGTCCTGGGGATTAAGACGAAGGACACAGTGCACGGTTTTGACCCGAAAGGCCACACGACCCCGCTAGCGGAAAAATCCTTCAAACGTCCCACCAAGGGCAGGTTCCCCTTAACGATATTTCTCACAATGGAGTTATGATAATATTTTCCTTGCAGATTTCCAGGCGCTCGCACTCCTCGCAGACCCCAAGTATTTGCGCGCTTAATTCCCAGAGTGGTGCTTTGAATGATGACTGGTTTGTTTTTCAACGCGATTACCATGCAGAAAGAGATGTTGTTTCTCGACAAAATCCCCCCTTAAAATCACTTAAATGGAAATGGGCCAATTCAAACTATTCACTTCTTATTGTATTGTGGAAATAAACCAGGTAAGTTTCCTGGGAAGATACTTATAAACTACCAAAAACCGCGTAGTTTTCGCTGTGAGGTGGCGTTCCGGAAGTGACGTCTTTTCACTCTATTTTTCATCTCTGAGGCGGTCTGACTGCTTATCAGCTTAGATGTGAAGTTGTTTTTGCATTTTTAACTGTAAAAATGGCATTTCTCTGAACAAACTCAATTCAAGTTTTACTTTTTTCCACAAGTCCATGCTGTTTAAACTCAATAAAAATGTTGAAGGAATTCTTTGGCGACACCTAACAACAATTTCCGGTGGCTTAAAACTCTAGAGTGGTTCATTGGTTTGGTTGGTCCCCCAGAACAATGTCTTTTAAACCCCAAACCTTCCACATAAAACAAAGGTTCTATAGCCTACAAAATAAAGGATCTTCCTTAAATCATATAGGGTTACCCTTTAGAAGACATTTGCCAACCTTCATTTGTAAAAGTGTGTATAGGCCACATGATCCCATTCTCTCCTGAAGAACTAACCACCCAGCTTCCCTTCTTCACCTTCTATAAAATGCCCTCTGCAATGCACAATCCATCCATTAAAGTTATTTATTGCCTCTCGAGAGGGTAACTGAAACAAACCGAGCGAGGAAACACAACCCCTTGAACTTCTCGTCGGCGAATGAGCTTTCGCAGAGGTGATGTCAGACTTTCTCTACATGCGTAATTAACCTCTTGCGCTCTCTAAAGCCTGGCTTGGGCCTTTGATTAGCCAACTATCATCAGATCACCTCTACAGATGCTCTCCAACGAGTGCTCATGTTCACCTACTCCATCTTTCAGGCCCAACGCATCGCCAATTAACACCTAGGCCACCGTTAATAAGGCTGTGGAAACCCTCCACTTGAAAAAAAACTTTTCAAACGGTGCAGTCTGAAGAGGCCATTCTCAAACAGGCATGCTCTGAGAGAGTTCCATTGAGGCGACTTCATCCAAAACACTTCAACCAAGACATAGGGAGGATGCTTGAGAGTGCCAAAGTGGGCTTATATTCAGCTCTGGACTATAGCTGACTACTAAGATAGTCTAAGAATATGGAGTAAGCAAATTGGATACAACTGTATAATTTTATAGGATTATAGTACTAGAAAATAATGTCATACATTATTATAATTTCATTTTGAATTTAAACTGTAACATGTTGCATGTTACAAAGCAAACTAAACTGATTTTGCTCCAGATGGCAGGTGTACATAGCATACCGAAGAGAAAGACAGAGAGAGAGACAGAGAGAGAGAGACAGAGAAAGAGAGAGAGAGAGGGAGAAGTGGCTATATATGTATGTAAACAGTCATGACTACATCTGTTTTCCATTACTGTCTTGATTGCCCTAAGGACTACTGGACCACACCTGTTGCTCAAACGACTGCCACGTTCTAGAATTTGGGATTTCTGTACAATGTTTAGCCAGAGTGCATTTGCTTGAGTGATTTCATTGTTAAGTCTCCCAAAGGTAACACAGCAGAAAAATCATTGTTACCAAAAATCACATCTATCGCAAAGGAAAGATTTGTTAGTGAAGATGACTTTTGTGCTGTGACACTTCTGAGATTCTTGGCCTGTCATTCACCTCAAAACAGGTATAGAAATCTAATTCTACATAATATTTTATTAATCAATTCATATGCTACCTCTTTTACAATTTGTAAGCGTCTAGTATAATTTGTTGATCGTTTTATTTTAAAGTATGCGCTTGTTTGCTTTTAGCTCTAAAACCCAGCCTTGCACATAAAATACTTAGAGCCACACAAAGAGATAGCCACAAATGAGATGTGTGCACTGACAAGAAAATTTTGAACTGAGGACTACTTCACTGTAGATCAAAGGGAAATCGTTAATCACACTGTGTATCACATGCTTTCAGTGTCTGAAGTCCTAGAATGTCATAATTGTACATAAAAAAGCCTTCTGCCAATCCCAGTAAATATTCTTCATGGCTAGTGTCAGTCTAAGACCACTATCATGCAATTACCATAGAGAGCCTGGCGTACATCCTGGTTACAGTGGTCAAATTGCTAGTGTGTGTGTGTGTGTTTACATCACTACACACTCACACACCGCACAGAGCCAGATAAACAACACCAGGCTCTTCTCTTCTCACGCAAAACCTAGCGTGATCTAGGCAGAGACAATCTGTGATCAATCTGTCTAGTAACGAAGGGGAGACGTTGTTGATGCACTAGAGAGCCTGTGTTTCTGCCCAGGATTTAAAGCGTGCAAATATTTCACAGGGCAAAAGGAAATTTATCATTTAACCACTGAGACAAACACTGATAGTGGAATCCCAACAGATACATCAAACACAAGTCCTTTGAGTCTCTCTAACACTCTTCTACATCAGTCACCATTTAACCCCCCTTTCCACACACACAAAGAAACGGGAGACAGAAAATCACCAAATGGATTTCTGAAGTTCAAAGACAGAAAAAAGAATGAACTTGAAAGATTATAACACAAAAGACTAGCTAAAGAAAACCATGGCCAATTTATTGATGTATTCACACAAATTCTACCCAACTTTATTGGGTTATTAAAGAAAAAACAGTTTCATTGGTAAATAACTAAAAAGATGATTGCTTTGTAAACACACACGTGTTTCCATCCATGCATGCACATACACATATTTTATTAAAAACACTTATCCCTACTTATTAAATTTGAATTCTGCACCATTCCATTGCATAAAATATTGCCTTTCAGGGATTTATCAGTTGATCTTATATTTTCTATTTACTAGGATAGTGTCGCTGGAGCAACTTGACACAGGGGCCCAAAGAGCTGAATTTGACCTACGTCTTCTTGAACAGCTGTAAATATGTGCTGTACTAGTGTACTAATTACTGTAATTTCTGTCTTTAATAACTGACTACAACTAGAGATGCATTTCCCCAAAGACAATGGCAATAAGATTGCCATCGAGTTTTGTGGCTGTGACATGAAAACTGGCCAAATAGGAAGACTTTAATTAAAATACATTGAAGTAAATAGGGTAAGAACGAGGGGTGACAACAGTACGAAAAACACGAGTGCGGGACGAAACAGATTCAAAGGTGTGGGAAGTGAGGTGGCCTGAGGTGACATAAGAACAGTGTTGACTGACGTGAAAAAAACAAGCGAAGTGCTTTTGAGTGGCTTTCTGAAGAACGGTGGCTGCGCAGTAAAGCATTGAAATTTGAGCTCCATGTTAGTCTATGGGGGACAAAAAAGGACGACAAAATGGACAGAACTCGCAAACGAGTGTATCAAAAATGTGTATATAAGCACCCCACACCTCTGAAGACCGCAAATTGGAAGGAAGTTCCATGCACAAAAAATGTAGTTGGAGTAGCAGTCAGAAAAAGTGTGTGGAATAAAAATCCACACACAATATACATATAATAAAAGGCTTGTGGACCACCAATATAAAATATGGATGACCCCAAATTGACAATAGAGTAAATAAGCAATGGTTCTTAAAAATCACCTGTCTGTTGGGGTCAAAAGATGCAAGTGTTTTATGATTTTGGAATAGGTGGGGTGTTAGGGGTTATTAAGTCTATATTGGCATGTGTATAAATAATGATGCGTGCAATTTTATGAACAATTTGAAAAGATGTGTAATTACAAAATATTTAAAGATATTAAGCTGTTCCTTTAACACGTGCCCTGCCCTGCATCTTCCACAGTCTAAAGCACTCGGAACCTCTGGGCATACCAGGTAGGCTTCTAGAATATGGTGGCACTAAAGAAGAATGGGTTCTGGTAGCATCACGTTTGCAATTCTTTTGCATCTTTTTTTCACCAGTCTGTTGACTTTTTGCAACAAAATCTTCAATTGTTCAATTGCTTAGCTATGTCAAGAGCGTTGCATCCCTCTGAAAGGCATTTTACAATTTTTGACTTTTCAGTGCCAGCTTAATCTCCTTTTTGTCCCATTTTGCCTACGGTAAAGAAACTGCATAATAAGGATGCACATCTTGATATAGGGTGTTGCTCGCTTTAGGCCACACCCTCCTTAATTACACAAATACATATAGCAGCAGAATGCTTAAAAAATTATTCAAGTTTATATAGCTTGGAGTTGGAAAATACTGTATGCACAGAAATAGTGATAGGGTCAAAAATCTCAATTGCATAATAGTTGCAGACACCGAAATACTACAATCTAGTAACCACTAGATGATCAAAGGACAGAATGTGCAACACAGCAATAAACGTAGATTCTCTGCTTGTGCTTGGAACAAAAGCAATTAGAAAAGTCCCTTCTCATCCATATTTCTGTCTCATAATCTAAATCTATTTCTGTCTCATAATCTGTCATAATCTAAAGTGGCCAATTCTTTCTCTAGAAAAAATAATGCACTTCCATTTAAAATATGAATACTAGCTTTGTATGCACTATTGCAAGTTAGTTGAAGGTGAGCATGATTATCTACACAAATCCCTTCCCTCTATCACACACACACACACACTGTTACACAAAACACATTTTAGAAATTGATTCTGTATACACGCATACATAAATACAGTATGTAGGTGAGGCATGGAACTAATTTTCGTATCCCGTACTTTCTCCACAAGCATTCCCAGGAGAGGCTTGGAGAACATTTATTCAAATTACCCAAAAAATGCTCTTTGAACCTTTTCAAAATGTTCCCTACATGCTTAAAATCCTTTACACACGAGGTCTATATCTTTTTGCCTGGACTCTTTTGGCACTGTGTTTTTCTTTCTTTTTTTTAAGAACCAGCTTTTACCTCCTCTCACTGAGCTAATCTGATGTGGGGCTGATAAATGTCCTGTGTCTTTAACGTGTATTATTGTTCCTAGTTATACCGTGAAGAGCAAAGCTGCTCTTGAAAATTGGTTTATGTTACGGTCAGAGAACTGACACCGCATTTGGATGTGGGATATCCCCTACCGCAATGTCTCTCTCTCTCTCACACACACACACCCACACATACCCACACACACACACCCCCTTGTACTTATATAGTAGTGAGGACCTTTACTTCTATATTACTGTATCTAAATAATACTACACCTAACCCTAAGCATAACCCTAACCATAACCTCAGTAACCAAAAGCTAATCTTTTTACACTTTTAGTTTTGCAAATAAACTTGTATTTTGTTTGTAAAAGCAGTTTAAAGAAGTGAGGACCACTAAAAAAGTCCTCACTTGCCAAAAATGTCCTCACTCTGCTGGTTAAAAACCAGTGGTTCTCACTAAGTAGCAAGTACAAGAACCCACACACACACACACACACACACACACAAACAGAGAACAGAGAACGGCAATGGGTCTATGAACCTGAACACACTGCAGACCTCACCAATTTTCTCGGTGATTTGCTAACTTGAGAAAGCCTGGCCTGTGTGAGTGATGGTGGTCAACTTCACGCTGCCATGGTAATCATGTTATTGCAGAGGACTGAATGTGCAGTAAATGTGGGAGGGAATGAGGCTTAAGTGAAAAGTGGTACAGCAGCATTACAACTCCCCCAACACACACACACACACACACACACACTCTCTCTCTCTCTCTCTCTCTCTCTCTCACTTCTTTATTCCTTTTGAATATTAATCCAAATTGTAGGCTTACCAGTAACAAAATGTCATGTTGAAAATAGGGAAGTAGGTTATTTACTTTAATTTGTACTCAAATACAAGCTAAATTACAGAATTTCATGAGTACCAAAAAACCCTACTTAATTACAGTTGGGCCCCCTTTTTTAAATGTTTAAAAACTTAGACAGGGGTCAGACTGACACCGTTTGTGACACAGTGAGCTTAGACACACACACTTTCACTTAATGTCTTCTGGATGAAAATAAATACCACATGGTGTCTGAGTTTTGCTAGAAAATCCTTTTATGCTTCTCTTTAAACTTTCAAATCACATTACAACACATCCTACCGCACTAGAACTGTTATGGTCAGGACTTATGGACAGAAACGTCCCATTGTGAGATTTACCCAAACTTATTTTAGGAATACAGTACCATTATTTTTCTAGGCCTGCTTCATTTATTTTAGCGTCAGAGTGAACATTTTCAACGCACTCACAAAAAAACATCAAGAGGTTTCAGTAATGCATGGTTTACACAAAACCAGACAGGACAACAAAGAACACGCCTGCCAGTTAAATTAATCTAATGTTAATTTAATGGCTGGCATGACAGAAAAAACACAGCAGCTATAAATGAAAGGATGCCAATGTTAATGGGTGTAGGACAAGATCATTTTCTCCCGTTCCTGTTTCTTAATGTGTTTAATGCAGTGTTGTGGAGTAGTTAACTAAAATTAGATACTAGCCATTTCTAGTTAGTTTATGCATTAGTTAGTTAGTGCATTGTTGTTTTAAAAAATACTAGCATCCTTTTCTCTTTACAAAGGTGTTTCTGAGTGACGCTGAATCCACAAAAGTGGCATCTAGTAGACTACCGACTACTCATTCCATAACAGCGCACTCTTCGCAGCTTTGAGATGGAATCAGAGGATAGAAACCACCTTGATGAAGATGGCAGCGTAACGGTTAGGGAGTTGCCCCCGTGACCAGAAGGTTGCTGGTTCCACAGAGGTACTCATGTTTAAGGTATTGTCAACAAGCACTACCCCTGGGTGCTGCCAAAAAAAGCTTCCCACTGCTCCCTCATAGATTTTGTCACATTTCGTTGGGGTGAACTGTGTGCTGTGTTCATAATGGCTAATGCTCACTCCCTCACTTAATGGGAGCAAGAATACATGGCAGTATTTAACAAAATGTCTGACTCTGGAAGATGAAACGGACAGGACTTACATATTTCAGTGTAACTTATGCAAACCACCTCTACTGGGTGATTTGACATTAAAGTGAGTGGTTACTTGTCATTGTGAACACACCACAGCACAGCACACAGTGCACCACAACAAAATGTTACATCTGCATTTGACCCATCCATGAAGAAGCAGTGGACAGTGGACATGGGCAGCACCTGGAGACGTACCCTGCTCATGAGTACCTTAGTAGTACCTTTCTGGTCCGGGATTTGAACCAGTGACTTTCCAATCACACGGCGAACTCCCTAACCGTTAGGTAACCAACCGCATTACATTGTTTAAAACAATAAAGATTTTCTAATTTACCAGGTCAACTTTCTCTGTGCTCTGAGAAAGACTAGATGCAAGAGAGAAGCTCCCCTCGGCAGTTGAATGAAAGTCAAGGGTTTCTGCAGGATCAAGAAATTCTAAGCAGCTGGATGAGCACATATGTAACTACAAGGTCATATGCATGCGTGATATACTCCACATAGAAATCTACATTATAAGGATTTGTTAGACCTTGTGATGAGCTAGTCAAACGCAGGGATGCCCTCTGAATTGATTTTATAAGAAGCAACCCATTTATCGTATTTTTAAAAATTCAGCTGAGATCCCAGAGCCTGCTTGTAACTCTAATGGGGAAAATCCTGCTTAGGTCATTCTTTATTGAATTCTATTCACAACAAGACAAATGGTCCATCTGTGGAGAAGATCATGATGGATCTGATTTCCACAATATGGATCACAGCGAGTCAGACTGAGAGTATTTTTATGGTAGTCCACAGTCGCTTTTGCTTTTAATTTAGTTGTCAGAGGAAACTTGTACTGTCAGCACTTGAACAAAGTCATCTGCAAATAGAAGAATCTTGGAAGAGAAATTTCCTGTGAGGTTGTTAATAACCGAAGTAAAAGCCAAACTGATTTAGATGTAAATGGATATTATGGAAGATGACGTTCCATGAGCTTAAAATACAACTTCGCCAAAGAAGCAGAGTGATAAAAGTCAGCATGCGTGAGTAAACGATTGAATGCTGAAGGCCATAAAGATGGTGTCAGTAGGGATTGTGTAGTACTTAAGCATGCTTTGCTAATTTTATTTAGCTAAAGAAAAAGCAGGACATTCACTTCTCAGTCCCTGATCCATAAGATCAATTTCCACCTACATATACAGCACACAATCCCCACAGATAAATCTAGACGCTGGAAATGAGTTGAATATTATAATTATTGTATAACTCATATTTATAATTCTTTTTTATTTAAAAAAATTACTGTTATTTAAAAACTGAGGTCAGTTTTATTCTCAGAACTAAACTGGTGAATCTTTAATTCAAAAGGTTTTGCATCTGCAACATATTACATCAATTTATTTGAAAATCATCATTTCACGGGTACAAAGGCAAGCCGTCAGGCAAATCCATATTCAAGGAGAGAAAGAGAAAAGGAAATTCAAAGGTTAATGTTCCTAAAGAAAACATTCCATATATATTTCCTCTGATCCTCACAGGATTTAACCTTTGTGTAATCAAAGTCTATAGTATTGAGTACCACCCTGGCCTAAAACAATAAACTGGACTCGTAGACACATGCAGACACAGACGCAGACACACAGACACACACACACGATCAAAGAAAGGCTGACCAGACTACACCTTAAGCTACAATAATAAAGCACACTGCTACTACTGAGACCAGGCCTGTGCTACTCATATTTTCCTATTTGATTAAGTCTATATATCATCCCTCACAGGACTTCAGGGTCTAAATGCATTTTCTCTCTCTCTTACAAACACACACATCACACACACACTGATTAGGGACCATTTATCCCAATACCTTTTGCCTGACACAGATGGAGGGAAAAAAAATCACAGAAACAGACACACAATCAAGATCACAATGAGTGATTTAGTGCACACAATGCACATTTAAAACCAGTTTGTTTTAATTAATGTGTAATTATTCAAATCGACACAATCTATATATAGAGAGAGAGATTTTTGTCTCAATTCATCCATTCCCGCAAACATCCGTTCTAAAACACCCTCACCAGGGTATTACAACACGCAAAATCCCAGTACAAACCCTAAAACTATCCAGAAACAACGTTAAAACTATTACAATTTAGCCCAACTAACACAATTACATCACCTTTAAGTATGCGTGCATGAGGGGTTAACTCCCCAATGTGCGTTTCCCTCCTTTCAGAGTGCAGGTGTCAGTCTGGGTGGGCCGCGACGCGGGTAGCGGTGGCCCCCTTTGAGGAACGTCCTGGTTGGGGTTAATATTCATTTCCCATCTCTCCCTTGGGCCCTGTGCACACTGCGGCTTTCCCTTCATCCCCCCCACAAACCTCGTGCGGCATTGGAAACCCTCACTTATGAAATTACAAGCACTCAAAGGGATCTAATGTGCTTTTAATTGTGTCTCTCCATTCAGAGGAGTTGGAGGAGAGGAGGAGATGGAGGGAGCGGGTGGTGGAGAGGAGAGGAGAGGAGAGGAGAGGAGGGGACTCTCGAGTGTGTTTCACATTACAATAGGAAACGGACGCATTCGGCGTACAAAACAAGCGTATGCGTGGTAACCTTATTGACACCAGGAGGGCTGGAAGGGGAGTGAGGAGGGCTTTTGCTGAATGGGACACACACACACCAAAAGGAACTTCAAAAGCTCCTCGGCTTCTGAGACCTAAGTGATGGAGTCTTGAGGCTGTTGTATGTTTCCATTTTCTCTTCCTCCACCCCCAGCCCTCCTTTTCTGTTTCTTTTCAACACGGTAAGAGGATGCTCTGGGAAACATCAACAGGGCTACAACTACTCGCTACACCCCCCGGAATAAAAAACGAAACACCGTTCAACTCTTAAACTAAAACACCAAAATAATGTTCCTCGTCGTCCCAAGAAGTACATCCGTCCTGTATGAATTAGTCAGGTCATGATCAAAGCTGGTTGTAAGGATTAACCTGTAGACTGTGCTTGGATAATGCCAGGGAGCACTCTGGGTAATTGGAGTCCAATCACCCCCTTCGTAGCCTTCACTCTGACCTTGGAGAAGTTCCCTGCAACATTAACGATGCTCTACATTTTTTAACCCGACTACTCAAAAATAGTCTGGAGGGCCAGAGGTTAAAGACATAAATCTCTGTTTAGTTAGCTATGGCCCTTTGGTACCAAAGGGATTTTGGGCTCAAGTCCCATTGAGGGGGTTAAAACAAGCACTCAGCAAAAATCCACCAAAGGAACTAGTTAGTCATTTCTGGAAATTAGACACTCTGGAAATCAGGCTTATCTAAATCCTTTACTTAACCCTATAAAATATGTTTTTAAAACTTAGGGTCATTACATTTTTCTTTAGAACAACAAGAACGGTAACCAGCTTACAGACTTCTCCTAAACTCGGCTAGTTTACCTCAAATGTTAGTATTGCCTTCTTGCTTGCTTTTTACTTTTTAAAAATGTTGTGTGGAAGTTCTCTATAAAATGATTAATTCTTCAGATAAACAAAGAGAGGCTATAACAGAAATAGTTCTCATTATGAACATGGAATTCACATCAGATATTAAGAATTAATTACATAAGATGTGCAGACATCACTAGTTGTAATGACTAAAAAGTGTTTAAGGTAATTCAGTACATTTTGTTGAATTATCATAATATCACATTGAACCTTTCATTCAAATCAAAATTCATATGCATCAGAATATTTGGTAACCAAGAGAATCTTGTGAATCAAATGTACCTAAAACATTTTATACTATACTAGTTTATATATCTTCCTATTTTTCTTTAAAAAGTGGATCATTTTTACTTACAGGTGTGCAAATAATTGTGTTCACACCAAGCTTCTCTTACCAAGTGAGCATTTCTTGGTTCAGCACATCTGACTTAACTTTAGTGACATCAATAGTCTTGAACGTTTTAATTACTGACTAAGAGATCAAAAATGTGCAGAATATGGCGCACAGACAACTTCATAAAGTACAGGTACCTTGTAACTTGGTGAACTTTGTACACCAACTACTGCCAAAACAGACAGTGTTATTCCCCAAAAAACATAATTTACTGCTTGGTTAAAAATGGCCGACCAAAGAACAGGTCATAATTGCAGTTCTGTGGTCAGAAACTGACCAGTTATCAATAATGCAGAGGGTGTGTGCCAGTACAAGTCTGTAAATATCTGCCTAAAACAGGCATCTATAAGATGGACAGTATATGCATACAATAAAGTGGTCAATGAGTCCCATGTTGACAACATAAATCTTTTTTCAACATAATTCCAGGTCAGCTAATGTTGTTCTCAGCATGGTCGGTTAACGTGCGTATTGCTAGAGAAGGTCACCTCTTCAGATCACCCTTCAGGTTGGTTTGCTAATCTTACTTGGCACCAAAACCGGATTGTATATCCATCATTAATTGAGTTTTATGGGCCAGTCTGAATTGGAACGCAAGTAATGTCTGCTTGGCATTCCATGTTTTATTTTCCCCCAGTAAAAAACTTGATTTGATTGTTCTATGACATTCCCATCTGCCGATAAAAAATGTGCTTTAAATTGGGCACAGCACTCTATGGCATAACTTCCAACCACCATTGTTTAGAGGCGGTGCAAAGTCAGAGAAGGAAAAACACACAAGCAGGGAGTTTAGTTAGAGAAATTCTTTAAGGTGGCAACCCAATGACATTGCTCACTTCACAGCAGACTCAGGATTAATAAAAGATGTGTAGTACTTGAGTAACTGTAACTGTACTTTAGTAAACTGTAACTGTATGTGTACTTTAGTACATTATCTATGGACTGCATTCAATCAATATTGCAATTTTTCTCTCGACATCACAACTATAATGATATCTTTTTACCTGCATATTTCTAACAAGAATCATTACTTCTTACATTTTGCAAACTAGTTCTGTCTACAATGATGGAAAAATACACTGCTTTTTGGAACCTGATACTGTATGAGTGATATTGTTACCTGCAGGTTTTTATGTAACTAACAACACAAAACCATAATCCTTTAATTCATACAACCGAACTAAGCATGTTGAAATTACTCCATGCCAATGCAAACAATGAACTGTGCCACAGATAGGTCCCGAATCAGAGATTTTGAAATAAAGCAAGCTAAAGCATTGAACTTTGAGGCTTTGGCAGCGATTTGTGAAATGTGTAATTCTTATTAATGCTGGTTTTACTGTCGTATGTACAAAGTATGGAGTGCAGAGCACAAAGAAATTCTCACTAGAATGCCTTCTTCACTGACTAGGCAGTAACGAAGAAGTGTGACCATTACAATAATTATATTAAGGTTTTACCTCTTAATATAACTTTCTGTTCTATGCTTATAACTAAATTTCATATTGTCAACCTTTTGCTATATTTTATATTTTATGTCTCCATTTCTTACCATCATGATTATTTCTACTTATGTATTTCTATTTTTGCAATACTAGTTTATCATTTAAGTCTTTGTACTTTTATTTTGCACTTTTGTAAAGGCCACTGAATGACCCACTGGTATTATAATGTGCTCTATAAATAAACTTCCCTTGCCTTACTCGAGAAAGCATGCAACATGCTGTTAACAAATTACCCATAACCATACATTGCAAGTGTAAAATAGCATTTTTAACATAATTAAGTGAAGTGAGTCAGTGAGTGATTGTCATTGTGAACGCAACACACCACAGCACTTGCTCAGTCCTTTACCAGACCGGGATCCTAACTGTTACAGTTGCTGAACACACTGCTAAATTATATTGCATTTTATGAACATTTATGATTGAACATTGTAAACAGGTTCTACATACCATTGAAATACCTAAAGATACTATTTTAATACTACTGTAATATATATTAGTACCATTATTAAAGTAGTTCTCTAATGGGTGACTTAATTTCTGGACATTTTCTTTATAAAGGATCTTTACTTTCTACTCAAGCATGGGTTTTACGTACTCTGTACACCACCAGAACATTTATATTTGCAACGATTATAAGAGATTTACTCAGCATTATTTCAGTTGCTCAGTTTAATCTATTCAGTTGATCTGTTTTTGGCAAGATGAACTTGAGAGTCAACTTAATTTTTTAATCAGGACATGAAACCTGATGGATAAATAGCTGTTGACAAGACGAGTGAATGTTTAACCACAATCGTTTCGTCATCCATTATAAAGCCCTATGAGATAATCCCTCCATTCACAGCCAATCAGCGGCTTTCAATGCTCAGACATACCACACACACACATACATCTCCCGCACTCTCTGGCTCTCTCTCTCTCTCTCTCTCTCTCTCTCTCCGTCTCTTACATACACACACACACACAAAACCACACAACCTAAGTCTCCTCATTAACACTTGCACACACCAACACAAATTGGTCAGTCTTTGTGGCAGGTGCACTGACCACGCACAATTGGTGCAGAGATCAGCCCCTGGTCTCTGACATCATTATCTGTTCACGCAACAGAGAAAATTAGTCTGATCTGGGATCAGTGACCCTGAACTCACGTTAACGTGCACTCTGACGACCGGTTCGATTTCGCCGTTCCGAGACCTGTGAAACAAGGTGCTGGGAGATCTGAAAAGAAGAGGCGGATGAAGACGAGAGTGGCAGGGCGGTGTCTGAGCGGACTGAGAGACTGGACCACCAACTCACTTTTAGTGCAGAGCCAGTGAAGCACAGTGTGTCATCTCGCAGATTAACAACACACATTAAAGAGAGAGAGAAAGACAGGCATTGAAAACTAAAGTGTGTGTGTGTGTGTGTGTTTGTACTCTGTGATTACAGACCATTATACCATTATGTTAACAAAAAAAAATCCCCTTTGCACAGCAAAAAAGAGGAATATGTGTGAATGTTTAAGTTAACAGCTGCATTAACATACTGATTGAAAATGGGTGAAACACACACACACGGATAGATAGATAGATAGATAGATAGATAGATAGATAGATAGATAGATAGATAGATAGATAGATAGATAGATAGATAGATAGATGTGTTTGTATTCAATAAAAGGGAGGCAGACAGGAAGACTGGGAGAGAGCAGGGATAGAGAGAGAGCGCAAGAAATGTGCAGTGAGTTCGCATACTGCCCATGATGAATATTGCACACCACGAAACTGAGACCACATGAGTAAAATAATGAAAATAGCCAGCCATGTCTGTGCAGGCTGTGTTTGTGTGAATTGGGGGTAAACGCAGAGAAGGTTCCTAAGGGTTTGGGCACCCTGACAATCATTAAGAGCATTTGGGAATCTGCCCTTGCAAAGGACCGAACGTCTGTCTCTGGTTGCATTTACACAAGACTTCCATATTATGTGGCTTTAAGTACAATTTAGTAAAATTATACACCAGTGATAGTGGGGCTTAGGCTGCGGTTTCCCCCGAAACTGCACCAAACTAGTCTTCAGCCAGCTTAGATTACATTAACACAACAGACACATACACACACACTCTTATGCTCAAGACACACAGAAGGCAATTAGTGCATTAAGTATTTTACATTAACCAGGAGGCCAGAAAATTGTACATTTCGTCCTTGGTTTGGCAGGACGCCAAACCTTTAATATCTAGCATGAATGAATTCAGGGGTTTTGTGGAAGTAATCGACCGACTGCGGCCCAGTGGTTCAAATGTTCACCACTGGCTCATGAGAACCGTGTACCTTACCAAGGACGTTAACATTCTCTGAATGGACAGTTTCCACTGCCTGGGTGTTTCTTTAAACAAAGTACTTTTCGCATTAAGCAGTGTTATAGAAAATGCTGGCGGTTTTATTTTCGGACATGCACTACTGTTAAACTAATACTAAGGACGAAAAGTACATATGGTGTAGTAATAAAAGTAATAACGTATAAATATAGTATTAGTATATATATAAAATAGTAATAATATATACTGTATATATATAAATAATGTGAATATCTACGTGTGTATGTTGCGGGGGGTGTATTCAGAATACTGAAGTAGCAGAACATTCTATAAATTGTTGAAACCCAAGTGGAATTTTTTTTATGCAGCAGCACACAGAAATGTGTTTCATAATAATCCAGACCAAATTATTTTAAATGTGTACAAACCTTACATTTACAGCTATTCCTGCCAATTTCATGTGCAGTTCAACATGTTACATCTTCAATGTGACGTTTTTCTTTTTTTGATATTTTTAAATATGAATAGAAGTGATTAACTGTGTAGCGGTAGTGGGTGGTAGTGTTCTGGTACGTATTATCAGATTGATCCTTATTATATCCTTTAGTGCGCGAGAGCTGCCGCAAAGGCTGGGCACGGGAGAAGGAAACGATTCTGTCCAAATTCCCTCATCGCTGCCACACAAGCAGGGAGATGCCATAAAAACTATCAAATTTAATCAACTCCAGGGAAACACACATACTCACTCTCACACACACACAAACACACACACACACAGGCCATATCCCACTGTTTGGGAAGAATAAGTTGAGACCACATTGAGTCACACATTCTAAACTACAACGTGTTGAATCCAGGGGAATCTTGCCAGACCTTCAAAGTGATCAAATCACACACCACACCATATAAAGTATTATCTCAAGATGCCAATTTATACAATTTGCCAGGAACATATTTCAAAGAAAGATTTTGTATTTTTGTTTACTTCAGCTTGTTATAAAAAGTGTTGGGCAGACACTGTGGACTCTGTATGAGTGTGTGTGGTGTTAGGGGAATCTTAAACTAGGGGAGATTTAAACACTAGTCTTTAATCTCTTGTTTGGGGTGATGCTTAAATCCCGAAGAAGATTTAAGCAACACCCCTTTCCTCCAGAAAACGAGCGTGTGAATTTACTTCTAGGACTGTTACCTACATTGATGTCTGACATAGGAAATAAATCTATAAATTATTTTTACTACACATTTTATTCAACATAACCTAACATTCCATGCACATGATGATCATTACAGATACACAGTTAATGTGCAAATAAAATAAAAGCTCATAATTCCAGAATAATTACAAGTTCATAAGCATAGCCAAGATTGTCCCAATAGGGGGAGCTACAGTAGAAACTTGGCTGCAAACGTTCCACACTTACAGCCCTAGTCAAAGTTTTTTTTTCTCTCTTTCTAATTGAAATATTATTATATTAATTGTTATATTACTCTTTCAAGACATACACTCAGATACTCAATGTACGTTTACTGTTTTAAACTGTGAGATATAATTCTAGATGTTTAAAACTAAAGTTATTAATAAAACAATGTAATTTAATGCTATAACATTAAATAAAGGCTTAGGATAAGAAAACAGAAGAGAAACAACAGAATCTCACAGATATAATTCTAAAGGGATATCAGCCTAGAGGGTGCAAAATGACATGAAAGGATAAACATTAAGCTGATAAAATGACCAAGAAAATACCATTCAGTCATTATAAACTTGCAGTTTATAAACAGAGCAAAAACAAAGCATGAAATAATATCATGGTTGGTTTAAGAGATTATCTGTAATACTCAGCACACCAATTGGACACAGCAATAACAAACGGAAAAAAAGTTCTGTTATCAGAAGGGATGCAAACAAACCTAGTTATTTTATTGAGAATGACTAATGTTTTTCTTCTTGCTTTCTTTGCGAAATAAACTCCAAAAACATACGTAGAACTAAAGTCTTTATTAAGGATGGTAGAGTGTTGGGAGGCAGGTTATCAGGTTTGGAAAATGTGATGTTTTTCTCTGAGTGGCAGCTGTGAGCGTGTAAGTGAAAGACACACACATACAGATCAGTAAGGGGGATAAGGGGTCTAGTCACACTAATTTATTTCTGACCAAGCTGCATTTGGAGCCTTTGTTGCCTATGGAGACCACATTCGTGGGCCCCACAACATCTACTTTTCAACTTTCCAAGCATAACAGGGACTCCACACAACAATCAGAAGATGTGGTAAATCCCCTCTCGCTATATTTGCATCTGCAAAAGTGCACAGCTTTATGCCGGTGGTCCTACAGTGACATGATAATAACTAGAAATGTGTGAAGTGTGTGTTTAACAGGGAGTGGCAGCTACCTCTGATGAAGGGCCCTTGACATGCATCCTTTATGAGAGACTCCATGTGATGTCTATGAGAAACACATGTTGCTTGGTAAATGGGAGGACAAAATATAACAGCTCAAATCACTTGTGGCAATTTTCGCTGAAATGCAGTGCACACACCCTCCTTGGTGCGCACACACACACTTGTTCAGATTTCAGCACATCCTCACAAACACCAGCTCTCTATCAAATTAGTCATTTATAGGGCTGAAATCATCGTTAGCTTTTAGAAACGATCAGCTTTTGCTTGCGGGTTGCTGTTAAAGCCTTTCTTTCTTCGGAAAGCGTTCTGGTCTTCTGCATTTCACCACAGAATTTTTATTTTTTCTTGATTTGAACAAAGAAAAAAGAGAATTTTGCTAAAAAGAAGAAATGATCAGATCACAACTTCAAACCACCAATGCTTATTTGCTGTTTTGAACAAAGCAGTGGATTCCATGTTTGTTGACCATGATGATCTGAGCCACATTACAGGGGCCACACACATGTGTGCTCATATACACACATGTGCACACAGACACACACAGGCACACACACACCACCAAGATGACAAACAGCCTAACTGGCTGCTGTTAGACTCCCACAATCATATAGCACAGAGAGTGATTTATGAATGTGACTGCAACTGCTTCTCTCCCACACCCTCACTCTCACTACCACACACATACGCACACATTTTTCTCTTAGCTAGGAATCTTCTCTTGACTATACACTGCTGTTAAGCATTATAAGTACCATGCCATAAATGTTCCTTGGAACACCCCTATTTTGTTTGCCTTAAAAAATAGCAAATCAATGGCACACATATACTTTATGTTCCATTTTCCCTCACTCTTAGACTTTTTCTTTGTGCACACACAGCCATCTGTTACTTAACAGTGAAATAAATTATAAGATAGTTAAATTGACTGATACTAGTTGCAAAGCAATTAACTAGTACAAACTAATCTGACTAAAATTTCTCGTTTTCCAAAAAAATCATGTACACGTTTTAAAAGGAACTACAGTCAGCGTGAGAGGATGAAACTTTTTTGGTTTGTTTGTTTTAGGAACAAGGCTGAATGAATGAAAATCTTAATGTAAGAACTTTACATCAGGGGTGGAATTAACAAATTACACCTAACTCGTGTTAGTGTAGTTGAGTATTTCTACGGGTACTTATATTTTAAGTCTTGTATTTCAGTACAAATTTAAGTAAGCGATCTACTTCACTACTTTTAAAATAACATGTCGTTACTGAGTACGCCTATAATTTGGATTCATATTTAAAATTTGGTAGCCCCTTATATGTTTACTGTCCCCGCATATGTGACAGTAGCCATATGATTTTAGCGAGACCATTTAAAAAACAAAAACAAAAAAAAACCCGACTTCACAAACAAATAAATATTGAACTTAAAAAACTACGCAAATATTTATTCAATAAATATCAAGAGCTAAAAAGTAACTAGCACTCTTATAAGAAGAGCACATAGTAATTTTACCTAAGTACACCGGAACTTGCAATTGAGTATTATTATTATATCAATGTAACAGCACTTGCGTCAATACATAAGTATAAATATTCAGTTCTCTTTCCACCACTGCTGAACATGGACATAAGAAGGAGGAATATTCCCAGCGGCGGACGGTGCGGAGCGCGACCCCCGGTCTGCCCCACCGCGTTTTTGGCGCGCGCTCACGAACGCAGCGCGCGCTACCCGCGTGTGTTTTGAGAGGCGCGCGCGGGAAAGCAAACAACATTAATCCTCCAAAAAGTTCAAAATATCCCCCTGTCATAACAACAGGTCCGCGTTCGCCGGGAGACTCGCCGATTAAATGCAGATGTGCACTTGCGCGGGTGTAACATCAAGCCGGGAACGGGAACTCGAGTTTTACATTTTAAACCCAGTAAGGAAAAATAAGTTGTGCCTTCAATGTCAGGGTACAGCACTAGACTAGAAGGTAAAAGTTGGTCCGCCTTTACAAGACGGACACACGCTATACGTTTGCATACAGTAAAATTAAAAAGCAAAGTTTTTTCTGTTTTAGTTCATATGCAATTATATGACACTTGGCAAATTAATGGTCGTACGATGTGGCAATTTCTTGTTGTCACATTTGCGAAATTAAGCCGATTTAAGTATGTCATTGTTATAACGATGTTAACACTCTCTACGTCGTTTAAAGCTTCTTATCCGTCGTAATATATTGGATTATACCGCAAAAAATAGTTCTCGTGGTTACGTGTAGCTGCTTAACCCTGGATAGTGCGTTTGGTGCTTCAAAAATGTGCAAGTAGCTACTCCGCCGTTAACGTACAACTATTTATACTGATTGGTTCTTACGAACTAATTGGTAAATAAGAACCAATCCGCGTAAATGGCTGTTTGCGAAAATTACGAAGGGTTAGTCGTTTTTTTGGTCAACATATGAATACAAAATTGTTCAAACTAAATTTCTTAATTTTATAAATCGCGTTTATTTTGCACATTTCGTTTGATTTTGACCGTGATTGAAGAAATGACACAATTTTACGTTTATTGGTCTAATGTTTTGAAATGTTTTTAACTACTGGTAAAATAAGTAAAATAAAGTTTTATGAAATATTACAGTTTTGACTTGTTTTCTTTGTTTAAAAATATTTTTAGACACAGACAAATATTAAAATTTAAAGTTGTAATGTTTGTTTGTGGGGCACCATATTCTACAATGCATTTAAACAGCGTAGGATATCCCGTAATGCATATGGGCAATACCGAGTTCTATTAAAGCAGCCTAAATGTTAGATAATTCATTTGATTTAAGGTGTTTGGTTATATGTTGTGTATTGCATCTTTTGCTGTTGTCTTTTGATCTCCTGTTGTCCTCTGCTCTGGAAATACTGGCGTTTTGGATTCTGATGACTTTGCTAAAGGCCGAACGAGACGCCAGCTTTCAAGCCGGTGTCAGGAGGAAAACGAATGAGCTGCGCTCCCCGTTACGTTTGGAGCGAAGCGAGTCGACGTGGAAACAGGCGGCCAGGGGTCCGCTGGAAATAGATGGATCTGCCAACAGACTTCTAAGAGCATACCAAGAGAAATGTTTGCACTGTTGTTGAGCTCATCGGATTTGGTTTGTGTTCGCGCGGCAGCGGCGGAGTTCACGGGACGCTAATTAGCACGAGAGAGGCGGAATGCGTGCGCCGCCATTCATCATGCGACCAGCCAGGAGCCAAAACTAACGACCCCGGCCCGGGAAAAAAGAGAAAAGAGAAATAACCCCGGATTAATTCTTCATCTTGAGGCATGCGATGCCTCACCTCCCTCCTCCTTTCTGACCTCAGCAGCAGTCATATTTAAACCTCTGCGTCACTGTTTGTTGTTTGTTTTGTTTAAGTGACGTCATATGTGGGGTAAAAGTAGTGAACAGAGCATTTAGCGGATAACTTCGACTGGATTGTTTCTCTTTCAAGAGAAAGGATCACATGCATACACTTTGCACATACTGTGTTTCCGAGCACCGTATTGCAAGTGTTTTTACTCTTCTCTTCTTTCCATTCATGCTAGCAGACTTCCTCGCCAAGACCAGTAATATTTGACTTTGGTCCGACTCACGCTCTTCAAGACCACTTTTGTGGACCTTGCTCAGTGTTGCTATTGCAAATACAACTTAAAAAGATATTATGCAATTAAAATGGTGCTTGGCTGCTGGGAGCTTCAAAAGAGAGACCTGGTTGCAGTAGACATAGTTTGCCGCTGATGTAATAATTTCCCTGGGATATTTAAAATAAACACATTAGGGCCCAGGAATTCAAAACTTGTCTCAGGGTATAACGCGGGAGCTTTTTGACTGGTGTGAGCAACCAACGCCACGAAGCGGCGAAACAGCGCAAACCGGCCGATTCCAAACTCCCATGCAGGGTCAATTATAGGATAATAGGGTGCAGGCGATGGCGGCCTATGTTTATTCAATCTCTTCACACAAGTTCCCAATGCCTGCCTCTCTCCCTCTCTCTTTCCCTTTCTGTCTCTCGCTCTCTCTCTTTCTGTGCTTGGTGGTCCTGCGATCCGCCTGACCTCAGCCATGTGTTTTCACTTTCTCTTCTGATCTCGCCTCCGTGACCAGCGGGGAACGAAATACAAATTGAATAGTAACCATTCACAGACCTGCCCCTCCACGCCACCATCAGGTCGCTTTGTCTTCTCCAGGAAGGAGGCTAATAGATATGTCCCATGTCTTTTTCCACCCCACACCCGTTCTTCTTCTATATTCTGCAGCCACACCTCGACTTCAGCTTTTGTGGAAAGGGATGAACCCCAAAACTACTCACAAAATGTTAAACTGCTATTAATCATTAATAGTAAATTGGTCATTTTTACATACCATATCTCGAACAAATTAAAATGTGTAAAATACTAAAAATGTTTCCAATACGATGACAGTCGTTTTAAAATGGTATTTTTCATAACATACAAACTAGGGAAAATGTAACTAGTCTAAATTAAATTTAAAAAACACCTACTGTGATGAAATTGTCCTACATGTCGATAATCTAAAAACAACAATAAAAGCCTTTGATAATTTGGATAACACGCCACATTTTGTGTTAAAATACCTCTTTTTTGCAAGAGATTTCTCAAACCGCATAAAAATATAGTCGCCAAAATTACGTGAAACCCCATTTTCAACCGTAATTCAAAATATTTAAGGCGCTTTCTCATCCATTATCATGTCACTCACAACCCCAAATTCGCCACGTTTTACAAGTAAACTGGCATTTTAAATCCGGATTTGTAAGCATCCGCAGTTCCAACCAGGCAATTGTATTCATTGTGTGAAATTTGGGATGTTTCTCCTCCCTCACCCAAGCGACGGCCGCACGCTGGACGGCGGTGGCACGGAGTGTTTGTTCAGCTTTTATTGAGAGATGTGGTTTGAAGAAGTTAAAAAGAGCCTCTTTGTTGTTTTTGGGCTTGGTGTTTTCTCTGGAGCTCGTCCACGTGCGGCGCTTCGTTCTCGTTGAAAGGATTTGAGAGAGATGGAGGTTAAACCCCCCCGAGTTCAACTTCATAAAGCGACAATAACCGCTCTTAAAAGAGAAGATACGCGTCTGGTGTTTATTCGAACCCGGTCAAGTTACAGAGCAACTTGTTTTGATCAAATATTAACACAGCTACGGGCCAATAAAACCCCGAGCTATCTGGGAGTAATGGTATGTAGAAAAGTTTCAATACAGAATAATAGCGCCGTTGGTTGGGAACGATGGTGGTGAGGTGGTGGCAGGGGCTTAATTTCGGGCTCGAAATGAACTCCCAATTAGACTACACTGCTGAAATAGCCCAATTCTAAATGACATTAAAAACCTTAGTATTACATTTTTAAGACAAGGACCCATTTTCCTAAGTCTTCTTTTTACATCATCACCTGCTTCGTATTAAGGTTTCACGCATTTTTCTCCGTCCACTCTTTTCTGCTCCCTTAAATGATTCTTGTAAACCGGGCTTCGTTTACTTAGCCTGGATTTCATTGCGGCCGTTTTGCACGGTTTACCCCTCTGTTTGGTTTATTAGCCCATGGGGTTACCTAACTTAAACATTCAGCCAGAAATACTTTGGCTTTAGGTTTCAAGAATCCTCACTAAACTCTTCTTAACACTGCTGAAACAGAACTGGGTGTCGAGCATTTATGGCGGAAAATAACTAGCGGAACATTTGACAAGTGAATCAAAGAAACACATGTGGAAGAATTCCGCCTGGAAGGAACTTTATTTGATAACATCAGGGATTTATAAGATATGTTTAAATCCTCTGGTCAGTCCTTAATCAAAATCTTGTTGTAAGGTCCGTATTTTTCCCCATTGACTTCTCAACAATTTGCGACACTTAACGATCTAAAAACATCTGATTTGGTCCAGAGTTTTGTGTTATGAGTGGCCAAAGTAGTGAAAATACCTGATCAGAATACTAATGATCTAATTCTATATGTCATTCTCAAAAATACCTTTTTGAATTTAGTTTTTAATTTCAAGGGAGGTTCAATACAGGATTGTTTAAACCTAGCCCACTGGATTGAAACCATTGGTCAAGACCCATTATCACATTTTCTGAGCTAGATACTCATATACAGAACTGGATTATGCAGGTATTAACTTTTTGAAATGTGGACTATGCTAGGGTGAGGATAAAGTGGCAAGCAAAAATCCTTAATGTAAACTTATTTTACAGGGGAAAAAAAAAACTAGATCTGCAAGAGGGGAGAAGTGGGGCACTGGTTTTGGGGACTCATGGGTGGTCCGTCCTATTCTTATTCAAGCTTTTATGGTTAGGGTGTGTTCATGAGGCAATACCTGCACATTTTCCCATATGCTCCCTACATTGCTTTTTTTTTTTTTTTAAAGAATGTCTCTTACTCTTGATTAATGTAAATGGTATACAATATATTATTTATTACTGTCCTGATTTATCCATACATAATTCAGCAATGACGCAGATTTTTGGAATTATAATTCATTTTATTTCAAGCATGTAGACAGAAATCTCCAATGATGAACACTGTATCATATAAACTGGGCATCTAATTAAAGCTATAATCTATAACAATAACTCTAGATTTAATGAAGAACTGGATGCAGCCTTTGCTATTAAATTTAAGAGCCAGTTGTGTAAAGATAGAACTCTGCACTAAATTCAGCAGCCAATCATGCTCCAAATCAATAATTTCACAATTGTGGTCAGTACAGGTGCAGGACAAATCAACAGAAGGAGGAAGGGAGAGAGGGAGGGAGGGAGGGAGAGGGAGATAGAAAGAGCAAGGGAGACAAGTATCTTTTCTGAAAGACTGAAAGGATTACTACACCTAGAAGCTCATAGGAAGGGAACTATAATAAAGACAAACAGCTGTTTTTCTTTAAGGAACCCAACATAATCCAATTTGTTCTCAAATGAGCTGAATCTCCTTTCCAAGCTGCCTTAACACAATAACAATTCCAAAATTAAAGAGTGGTAAGAGAATATGTGTTCTGTGACAAGACACTGCATAGACCTTGTATAAGGGTGACTCTGAAAAAGTACAACACATGTTTTTGCTTTAGTATAACTGTGACTATGCATCTGTTTTCAATCTACAAGGTGCTGAGCATCGGTTCAGTGCCACCAGTCATTTGGTTGCCGTGGACCTTGCTCCGGATTTACGCAGTCATTTTTCTAAACTGATGTGGCCACTGTTTTCATTCTTAATTCTACAGGTCCAATAAATGTGACTGCGGCATTTTGAGTTGAGAGGGTCAAACGTTTAAGATGTCTTTTGTATAATTGATAACAGTTCAGCAGCTTGATGAGCTTAAACTGACAGTCAAGTCATTCTGAGACATCAAGAGGCACTTATATAAATGTTTTTCTCAATCTAGGCATGATCATTTGCTGTGCAAAAAAAATCTTCAAATATCTGGTTTTCCAGACTTGTTTTGGTGCAATCTGCATTTGTTCTGTCTAGGTTTTTGGACAATGTAGACTCACTTGTATTTGCAGATTTGTCCTAAATTTCCAGACATAACTGTGTGGTCTGGGTTTTAATAAAACTAAAGCTAGAGAGTCCATTTCATTCGGTATGAATGCATTTTGGCAGCTGAGGGTAAATTCCACAAATATATAAGTTCCAAATTTTTCATTTCATGAACTAACCACCTGATCGTATGTGAATTTACAGGACACACCGCTTACCCCCCCAAACAATCTCCTCCCCCCCCCGTAATCTCAGAAAAGGAAGACAAAAAATGACTTGTTCTTTCACCTCAAACGTCATCATTAGCTTATTTTGAGCTTTTACTCTCAAACTGTTCCAAAGGACCCAAACTCAGCAAGAAAGAAGATTCAAATACGTCAAACTATCAGCACTCCAAAAATCAAAGCCTGAACGATATCCACTGAGGCTGCATGATCTGGTCACGTCATTCATAGAGTCGGTTACGGGAAAGTTACGGTATGGTTTGGAGGATTTGCCAGTGAGAACAGTGGGAGGATTCTACCGAGAGAGAGTGATGAATACGTCTGGTTTGATCTATCGTCCTACTTGAAGTGCTGCGTTAAAGGCTGTTCCTTTGTTTAAAACCATGAGTCACGAACAAGAGGAGGACTCAGCTGTTTAGGGTTCTGAGTAAGTACTCTTCCTGGTAATTTATGAGAAGGAAAGAGCTCTCATGTTAACACTGGGACTCCATGCTAAAGAGAAGACACATTTCAAGCTGTGCAACTTTGGATGGTGCCGGCCATTTATACCGCAATCCTGCGTTTAAAACGGTATAAGTTATGACCACGGCTTCTCTTGTTAAGATGTTTATTTTGCCAAGGAACGGCTGGAAACGGACTGGATCTTGGGATGTATGAGGAGAGATGTAGCACACGTCTGTTTGTTTATCATTCTGCCATTCATCCCATCTTACTGACAGGTTCAAGGCGTGTTCAAATATGCCAACAGTCATGTGAAGATCTATGATTCAAGCACAGACGTGGAGCTCCATGTGTGTGGGACGGTGTTTTGGTATACAGAGAGAGAGAGAGAGAGAGAGAGCGAGAGAAAGAGAGAGAAAGAAAAAGAGGAGCTATTTTGCTATTTCAAAGCAATGTAAATGTAACCCAAGCCCCAGTCCAGGCTGACTAAACACCATGGGCCCAGGTGGCTAATGGGAGAGAAGAATGACCAAATGACCACCACCACTGTGGATCCATGCTGATGTTGTCTCTCTTTCGCTCCCCCTTCTCTCATTCTCCCTCTCCATCTGCTGCATATTACGGCCATCAGCTCCTCTGTTTGTCCAGGCCAGTCTCGGATGGGTGGTCCTCAGATAACGGAACGCCGGGGGCCTCCCATGTCACCAAATTACCCGGACCCCTCTCTGTTTTTCCTGCTCTCTTTCCAAAAACATGGCCGGGGCCGTGCTTCGAGGGCCGAGACGGCTAGCAAATGCATGCTCATCGTTTCCTTCTGACGTAAATCTCAATATGTCTTTGTGTGTGAATTCTGTCACCTCCCCCCACCCCTTCCCCGTGTTCATCCCCCCCACCTCCCTCCCCAATCGTTCCCATGTCTAATCTATAATTGCTTTCAGAAAAGCTGAACAAATAGAAAGATCCACTGTGGACAGAGCTTCTAAATGCCAAAGCCTGACAACAATATCTCTGTGGGGATGATCTGCCGCGCAAGGACCTATAATTTTAAGGAGCCATTTCCTCCACCGAAATTATATCTACGGTCTGACAAAAACTACAGTGATGTCAGTGACCCCTCCACTAAACACTTTGGTCAGAACGTTGTCAGTGTGAATGAAACTGACTTTAAAATGAACAAACTAAAGATCTCTGAACAACACCATGTGTGCACTGCTGTTCAGCCCGGGTGTTGATTTCAAACTTTGAGTCATTTACCTCAGTGGAGACACCACATAAGACTATGTTAACAAGATTCCACATTTCATACTGGGCTTGAATAACTGAAAAGCTCTCTCCAGTTTAAGAAGAAATGAAACAAGTAACATATCAGCATTTACATTAGCGACAGATTATTTCCTAAGTTTAAATATATGAAATGTGTTGAATGATGTGACAGTTTGATTGTGATCATTTCTTTAGTGAACAAGATAGAGACTAGGGACAACATGCAAACTTCACACAGAGAGGCCCCACGGCCAACCGGTGATCAAACCCAGGACCTTCTCGCTGTGAGGCGGCAGCGCTAACCACTGTGGCCCTGTGCCACCCGACACATAGAATATGTAACATATACATAGGCTATAAAATATAAACTCTAAAATAGAGGTAGAAAAAGAGATTGTGAAATGTAACTATATGCAGTATTTGATCTACAATTTTGTTGTTCCTAGAGATTTCTTTTGCAGTAATTGTGCATAGGATGGGCAACAGTTTACTATAAAGTTTTTAAAACAGAGAGCCTATTAAATAATAACAGTATCTTTATAAAACCTAAACTGGCTGTGTTCAATAATATGTGCAGATATTGTAGCAGCAGTCAATTGGAGAAAACTACAGTTACAATCATGAAATAATCATACTTCTGAGCAGTAAATGTGTGCAAGATCAGCAGCAGTTTAACGTGAGTATACTGTACAGTGCCCTTATCTGATTTAGTTTTCCACATTTATCCAATATACAAAACATTGCACAATGTCTCACAGCCAACATCTCCCACTGTTCACAAGATTACCTCAGTCCACTGGCCAAGTTGACGCAACTAATTTGGGATGCTTACGTCAGCGTGCTTTTCCACTGAAGTCCCTTCAAAAGTGGCGAGGCTTGGTTTACTTTGTTCCAGTGGACGGTAACGTTGCGGATATGGACCCTGCACATGAAACGTATCGGTCAGATCATTTCTCATTTTATGTTAACACACTGTCATCAAGAGACGGTGCCAGGATAGCAGCAGTGCTTTTAGTTGGTTTTCCCCTTTTGTGCACTAAAGCGGCATCACAGAAATATCGGCAAATTCATCACCGCTTCAGTTTTCGTCTCTTCCATAATAAATTAATTCTTATAACAGAACCGACACTGTATGAGCCACGTTAGATGAAACGTTTTAGGGTGTAAAGCATAGAACGAAGAATTCCCCTCAAAGCTGATCAAACGATATTGGGAATTGTGAGAAAAGCAGGTGGTTATACAGTTCTATTTAGGTGGACGCATTCAAGGAGAGGTAAAGACAGCAGAACAGAAGGAGCTGCTCTTTCACAGACTCTCCCACACGCTCAGATGAAAAACACACACACCGTGAAAAGGCAGCACAAGGTTTTAGCTGCTGTAATCTCTAAACAGTGTGCTCAAGCGGACAGAGGAGGGGTGAGAGGTCGGGGGTCGAAGGTTGGGCTGGCGATAGTTGAGAGTGATTGGAGGGGTCGGAGGCATACACAGATCATCCCCTGTAATTTAGGGGAGCTAATCTCGGCAGATTGGCCCCGACGACGGAGCAAGACTCATTTATATACGCAATCACAAAGCCTCGCGCACGTGCAGGAATAAAAGTGAGGGTGTTTTAAACAGAATGTCATGTTATAAGTGCTAAGAGACGTAGCGCCACATAGGCAACAAGGTCTTTAAAATTAGTATGTCAGGTACCATCCTGGAGTATGGTGTGTGTGTGTGTGTGTGGTAGAAGAGTGGCACCTTTTCTACAACTTGGACATGGTCAGGTCACTGCTCTCAGACCAGCAAGGTTGCATAGGTCATGTACTCCTACTGAGGCTGACCAACACAGGCATCCCCCCCTATTGTGTTCTACTACAATAACCACAGACCCTCATGTCTGTTCTGAACAGGAGCCAGCCTCTCATCCTTCATGTCTGTCACTCCTTATTACAGACGTGGAGGCTGCTCCAAACCTGTTACTTACTCCCCAATTTCTAAACATCAAACCTCTCAAGCCTTCATACTTTTTCCTTTCTCCTTTGCATACTTTGATTTCTTTGATCGCCATTCGGCATAATCTGTCGTGGGTTAAGTCAATATTTTTGCGTATTAATAGTGTATATCAAAAGCGGCAAGGCTATGGAAAATAATCAACCTGAATCTGCAGCCAAGCAGAAAAAAAAGGTGCCAATGCTCTCAGCGGGGGCAGAGAAACAGTGGAAAGGAGAGAGGGAGGAAGAGAAAGAGCGAGAGAGAAGGAGAGAGAGAGGAGGGGGGAGAAAAAGAAAGATCACATGACCTTAAAAGACGTCTGCAATTGGTTATGAAGGTTAAAAGCAAAGGTCTTCATCAAGAAAGGTTAATTGCCATCGGTCGCTTCAAAGTAGCGCTGGATCTGCATTTATACTGTGGATGACGTTTTGGTTTTTGTTTGCATTTTCACATTTGGATCTGAAATCAAAATGATTTGATGAACATGGCATTCTGGACAACTATAACAGTATAAAGGAACAGTCGCAAGGAAAGCTGGATGAGTAAAGACGGAGGTGTGCAGCAGATAGTTTGCCCCGAGTGGGCAGCAGAAGTTTCGTTTGAAAGCCCAGCGCGTATAAAAGGCCTGCCATCAACACGTATAATCTCTTAGCTGAGCCCATTGAAAGCCGGGGCTTCGGGGTTAATTCACCCATCGCTCTGCGTTTGAATCAACTCCAGACTCACATTGAGATGAAAGCCTAAGAGTCCCACGGACGAGCTGCACCACGGGGCCTGGTGGGCCTCCTCGACGAGGCCAGATTACGGCTTGTTCCTCTGGCCGGGACCTCCATCAGGACAGGGAAACTGAAAAGAAAAACAATAATTAGAGATAATTGCTTGTGTCCAAACATGAGCATTAAAGTCCTCCCCCCACCACCTTTTTCTTCTCTCTCTCCCCCTGACTGACCCCTTCTCTCTCCCTCCCTTCTTCTTTCATCCCCCCTTCTCCCTCTCTCGCTAGTTCTTTTTAGTCTCTTTCTCTCTCCCTCTCTTTTGGTAGTATACCCGGTGCAAAGAGAAAAACACACCCCTGTTTTGACAGCTGGGCAGGCGAACATAATTTGTGACAGCTGAACTGAAACATCTTTAAACACGAAAGGGGGAAGAGGAGAAAAAGGGGTGCAGAGAGGGAGAGATGGAGAACGAGCGAAAGAGAGGATAAGGAGCTAACAAAAAAGAAAAGAAAGTGAATTTTTGCAATATAGATATATAGAGGCGAGAAGGAGAAGCGGTAGACATCCAGGAGGAGTTTTTCATGCGTCATAAATATAAAAGACAATCTGCTTGGAGAAAAGAAAAAAGTGAGGGGGAGAAGAGAAAAGGGGAGGAACACAAAGGCAAAAAGAATACCAGGTCTGGATTGACCCAGAGCTAAATTGATTGACATCAAAAACACACTATGCCTCATCTCCGAAAAAAAAGTGATTTTGCCCCGTTTCACGACAGTCCGACTGAACATGGTGTCATGCGAAGTTTGACACATTGGGTTAATTTGCTGCTCAGCGTCTGTGCCCTCTAACCCCCGGGGGTCAAAGCAGGTCAAACCGAACTTGGTACTGGGAGGCCGAAATCATGGCAGTCTCGGAGAGCCGTGTCAAAGGTCGTCCGTGAGATCTCGGCGTATCCAGGGTGAAACCAGTACCATATGTGTATAGATACACATTCGAAACCAAACTAACTTCTGATTTTCCGGCCCCCCCAACCCCCTCTATAAACCCTCAAGCGCCTGCACACACGGACCCACCGCAGGCCAGCTGCATCGCAACTCAATTAAGTCATAAATATCAGCATTACACGGACGTTAACAAGGCATCGACAGAACGTTGGCTGGTAGCCGAGCTGAAATTGACAGTGACAGAAATTTTCCCTGAAGGAAAATGCTAAGGCAAACAACGGAACGCTTTTTCAAAACACGCCCGCTCTCAGCGACTCTCCTGTTTACGTTTCTCCATCGAAACCATGCGGGCTGGCATGCGGTCTGGGATTAGGACGGAGACGAGAACGCCTCGGTGCGCGACACTCGTCCGATCGCCGCGACCCGGGCCAAGGCGTCTTCGCTTCCAGTGCAATTTGGCATGAAAATTTGATTATGACGTTGTAAAAACACAACGGAGCCGTAAAGACATTCGAAACCGGTAATTTTTCCCTCACTGGGTTAATTGTAACATAAATACAATGGCCCAGAGTAGCGGCCATGATGATTTACACATTTACTCTCCCTGTTACAAACTCACCACATACAACGCTGGATGCAGGTCGGCCACGGTCTAGTGCGCACACACAAACACAAGCTGAAATGCAAACACTAAATCAGTCAATCAGAGGGAGAGAGGGACATACTGACAGAGATAGAAAGAGAAATGTATTGGCAGATCAATAGACAGACATATGGATACATACAGACAGAGAGAAAAATGAATAGATGCCCACAAAAACAGACACACAGAACAGTATACCTGTCAATTTTTGCCTGTATATGTACGTTTCTGTCTTTGCATCTATTTGGATTAGGGAGGATGGACGAATGGATGCTGGGATGAATGGATGGATGGAAGGATGAATGCGCGGGTGGGTGTGTGGGTGGACAGACAGACAGACAGACAGATAGGTCTGGGATTAGGATGGAGACGAGACAGCCTCGGTGCGAGATGCTCGACCGATTGCTGCAACCCGGGCAAAGGCGTCTTCGCTGCCAGCACAATTTGGCATGAAAATTTGATTATGACGTAAAAACACAACGGAGCCGTAAAGACATCTATCCAATAAATGGACGGATGGGTGGGTGGTAAATGGATGGATGGGTGGATGAATGGAAGGATGGATGGGTGGGTGGATGGACGGATGGATGGGTGGTAAATGGATGGATGGATGGGTGGTAAATGGATGGATGGGTGGATGAATGGACGGATGGATGGATGGATGGATGGATGGATAAATGAACGGATGGGTGGGTGGTAAACGGATGGATGGATGGATGGGAGGATGAATGGGTAGCTGGGTGGGTTAGGGAGGATAAATGATGGATGGATAGTTGGACGGGTGAGTGAATAGATAGATGGCCACAAAAACAAACACGTAGAACAGTATACCTTTCAATTTTTGCCCGTATATGTATCTGTTACTGTCTTTGCATCTACTTGTCTATTTAACAGGCAGAAAGACATAAATGGATGGATGGATGGAGGGGTGGGTGGGGGCATGGATGGAAGGATGGACGGAGGACGGGTGGTTGGATGGAGACAGATTGATGGATGGATGGATGGATGGATGGGTAAATGGGTGGCCGAGTGGGTTAGGGAGGATGGATGGACGGATGGGGAGGACAAATGGATGTATACAGCAGTTGGACAGGTGGGTGAATACATCGATGGCCACAAAAACCATGTAGAACAGTATACCTGTCAATTTCTGCCTGTATATGTATCTGTTACTGTCTTTGTATCTACCTGTCTATTTAACAGGCAGAAAGACATAAATGGATGGATGGATGGGTGGATGGATGGGGGTGGACAGACGGAGGATGGATGTGTGGGGTGGACGGACGGATGGACGGAGGGTGGATGGATGGGTGGATGGATGGGTAGGTGGACATATGGAGTGGGTGGATGGTTGAGTGGATTAGGGAGGATGGATGAACGGATGCTGGGATGAATGGATGGATGGAAGGATAGATGGATGAATGGGTGGGTGGGCAGACAGACAGACAGATAAATAGATACAACCTAAAAGACAAAGACAGAGACATACAGACAAACAGAAGGAAATAGACAGATATAGACAGAAAATGAATGACAGACATTCAGACAGATAAGAGACAACAGACAGGTTGCAGGCAGAGAGACAGACATGGATAGGCAGATAAACAGATTGACAGACAGAAAGACAGGCAGGCAGACAGAGACACAGATAAAGAAAAAAAATAGAGTGGGAGAGAGAGACAAATATGGAAAGTCAGTCGGATACATACACATCAGAACCAGACAGACAGAAAGTGAGACAGATCGGCAGAAATTAGGGATGCACCGATCGATTGGCCAGCGATCGGAATCGGGCGATTTTTGGCATGATCAGCCTGATCAGTGATCGGCCGATCACTCACACGTATTGCTGATTTCAAACCAATCTAGCGCATGCGCATTACTTGCAGCACAGCCACGCGCGCATTCAGGCAGCGTTCACATGTACGCTCAATGGAGGCGTTCCTCATTCACTTTGAATGGGTGACATCGTGCGGTGACGAAATGAATTTTGGGTGCGTGAGTATGGTGTCACATCAATGCCAAAACTAGAGTGCGCAGAATGGCTTGCCGCAAAAAATTTGTGGGCGTAAATTTCAAAGACACGCACGCAAATGTGAAATTTGAGAGCACAAAATTAAAAATCGAGTGCGCAGTTGTGATAATATTGCGCGCGAACTGTATTTTTTCTCTCACGAATGTCTTTTTTCCTCTCGATGTGTTAAATGTTCTCGCGCGCAAAGCACATTACCGACGAGCTGCTTTTTTTGCCCGAGTGAGATTTCTGAGCGCGCAGTTTGAAAGGGGGCAGGTTTTGGCAGTTTGGGGGCGGGGTTTTGGCAGCCTCTGCCTGCGAATCCTATTGGCCGATGGCTCCTGGTCTTGTGATTGACCTCATACAGTTTTTACAGAAAAACCAAAGATGACGTATAAAGAGGAACGGTGACAGGTAGATTAAACACAAGTTATAGTTTATCAACCTTATAATTATAATTTAATAGTTAGGTCTTACACGTTTAATAAGCACAGAATCAATGGCTCCCCTCGCCCACTTGTCTGTCCCCAATTCAACATAAACACAGATGCACAAGTCAATCACAAGATGATCACTAGATGATCAGCCGTTTCCATAGTTGAGGATACAGGCTTCAGAAATCTGATAAATCACCTCTGCCCAAAATACACAATGCCAAGTAGACGTTACTTTTCGGACGTCGAGTTAAGGAAGTTGTTACATTTTACGAGTTACATTTTATTTATTAAAATTTGTAAAGAAAATTTGTTATGAAAATAAAGCATTATATTAAAGAGAATTAGATTTTTGTTTGTATTTGCTGTAGAGCTGCCACTATTATATGTCACTATTATAAAAGTAACTAGTAAACAAGGAAAGTAACTACCGCGTTACATTAAAAAAGTTGAAACCCATTTTTTTGTGTCGATGTCGTCGACTACTCGCAGCAGCTCGCAGAAAGTCTGAGATAGACAGAGATCGACAGTCAGTCAGACACACACACACAGAGACAGTCAGAAAGACAAACTAACAGAACTGTAGAGTGACCAAAAAAATAAGAAACGCAGAATGAGACACACAGAGAGAACGAGAGTGAGAGCAGTTCATAAACAAGGAAATGAATGGGGTTATAGCTCAAAAAGACAGTTTTCAGACAGGTTCTCTTTTCCAGATACAAGCGGAACATCTGCTAACATCATCCAGCCTGACTCGTCTGACTCTCATTACCAGCCTCTCTCTCCTTTATTAAAGTCAGAGGCATGATTTCTCCATCAGAGATACTGTACGACCACAAGACCCGTTGCCCCAAATGAGCAATATCTATCCGATCCTATAACCGTGCAGCACGTTCGCTCCTTCAAATATGAGCCGTCAGATTTATTGCACATGGTTACAGTTTGACATTGATCGATGTGGAAGAAAGTGAGCACCTCAGGCCGCACAGCCTGATCGAAATTCAAGGGAAACTTTACCATTATAGCATTAACCATGTCCGATGATTATCTCTAGGGTCAGTTTCAATAAACCCAGCTGAATCACGCTACCTGCTCCCTATTAGACTTGATATACTGTATTTTAGCCTGATTGCTTCAGTCTTCATAGTAACTTTACTATTAAAAGTCTACATATTTAAGAATTTGAGGTTCTGATCTTAACATCTCCAGCGCTGGACTGGACTGTGTTGGTCTTTATTTAAAAAATGAGTTCAACACCTGCAAGGCAACAAGGAATGAATCTCTCGAAGAAAGAGAAAGCTACTAAAAGGTTAGGAGGAGGACACATAGTGGCTCCAGAGAGGACAGTTTCACACGAGTCAATGGCTTTCTCAGGCCATTGAGAGCAACCGGTGGCCATAGAAAATGAGAGTAGAGCGAGAGTCCAGGTGCTGGTGATAGATTTGCCATTAGAGCCATAGAAAGACCCACCACACACACACACACACACACACACACACAGAGTTTTCCCAGCACTCCCCAATGTCTTACCTCGCATTATTCTAAGGTAATGGTCCTCCCTTAGCGAACATCAAGAGCATGGAGTGACTTTGTGGCTGTATGTAAATGCACTTTAATAGTCTGCAGTGTATATGAGTCACTTCCTGTGGGCCGCATTGATCTCACCACTTCGGGATTTTACTGTCAGATGCGCCTCAAACAAACTGTACGTTTGTGCGTCTGTCTGTGTACATACTCGCTCATTCGCAGCATATGTGCATGTGCAAATTACTAGCATTTGTGCATATGTGTCCTCGTGTGTGTGTGCATGCATATGTGTTGGGGTGTATTGCGAATGCATAAGCCACCCATATAGATTAATAAAGCATGCATATAAGTGAGTGTGTCTGTGTGTGTGTGTGTGTACGTACATACGTAAAACACTCCCTCTCTCTGGGTGGCATTACCTATAGTGGGGCAACTGTGACAGAAACTGGAGCAGCGGGAGGATAATTTGGATTTGATTGGTTTCACATGTTTTTCATAAACAACAAAGCCGTCTCCCTCCGCTTCGCTCGGCAGTGTTTGGCTGCAAACATGGAATCCATTTGTCCTCTTTTCTTCCCAGGCCCTCTACTTAGTACTATGAAGCAACGCGTCATACACTGAAGAGACCACCAGCGCGTTGGGCACCTCACACACTTACGGAGAGTGTCGCCAGGCGGAGGCACTGACCTCAGAAATGGCGTTCCCCAAAAGTTTCCGGTCCTCTGGTCCCTAGACGTTAGACTAGACAGGCATCTTACCATGTAAATCAAATCTCACAGTCCAGTTAGTACAGTTTTAAAGATCTGTTTGGATCTGTTGCAGATCTGTTCGGAGGCACAGGACGGGATGGAGTTCAATGCTTGTCCTGAAGGTGACAGTATCTGATTAACACGAAAGTTCAACTATGATCCAAAGTTGTAGCCAACATCTGCAAAATTTCTCAGTCACTCGGCCCAATTAATTTCATTCAAATAAGACATTCTAGCAAAAATGTAAGTAATCCAAAACAAAACACAAACCACAGCCGATGCGATGCCATTTTTGTTAGGTTTCAGGACTGCAAAGCCTGAATGCAAAGCCACTGCTTGCGGGCATTATTTCATAGAAGCTTCAAAGAAAAGGCTACTTCTAATTCCTTAAGAATTTGCTTTGAAATGTCAGTAACACCAGTTCTCTGTTCAGATCCTCTCCAAGCTCAATTATTTTAGTTTGAAGGCTGCAAGGAATGAACCCTCAATAGTGCAATAGTTTGAGTGGCTGAAACAATGTGTTGGTGGTTGGAATATTGTGGGGGTTCGAAAGTTGGATAAATCTAAAAATACTGACATTACCATTGCACTCCTCCGAGCAAAGGCCCATAAACTCCAGGCTCCCATTCGCAAATGTAAGTTGCTTTGACTAACATCATCTAATAAATGCTGTAAAGTTAAAGTATTAAGCAATAAAGCCCTGCAGGTGTCTTTAGAGCTGTACATGGCTAAAGCAACAGCTTGAAAACCAAAAGACTAGACTTGTTCTCAAACCACAGAGGTTCTTACTTATTATAAAAACACTTAAAATAAAAGTTGAAACTTTTGAGAATACTAGACATTATGATATAAATTTGCAATTAGGGATGGCTCATTTACAACTTAAATTCTGATTTACTTTTAATCGGGCATTATCAAAAGTACAGACATATGGGTCCAGGGTCCTAATAAACCTGCCATGGAGAACAAGTGGAGGCAAAAATCTTAAGTCAGTCAACAATCAATTTCCATTGTTTTCTCATGAATTAAGGACACATGCGATTATTAAGAGGTAGCTGTATACAGAATAAGGCTGAATGTTATGCAGAATTTAAAAATTAAAAGACAGCAATGTTGAAAACTGAAACAACAAATGACTACTGACCAACTGACTGTATGTATTCCAAAGAACTTGACCCAAACACACTTCACACGATCTCAATAAAAGTGTTCAAATGTACAAAGTGTAATAGGCAGAAGGTTCAAGCCTTGTCACAATCAGCTGCAACTGTATTTACTACTACCTGCTATTAATAATCATCTTTATGTGAAAACATGACAGGGAACAGGTGAACCTTGGTGGTACTTGCAGACTGGCTGGTGCAAAACCCCCACTTCCCTCTCACTCTCACTCGCTCTTTTGAGTCTCGTTCAAACGCTTGACGCAAGCCTTTCATAAAACGGCGCAAATGCTACGGGGCTCTCCAATAATGAGCCTTGTCGGCCACCCGTGCTTTATGGTGCAGTGAAATTAATAGAAGTCACATTGCGCTGTGGTTTCCCCGCGAAGGCCTTGGCCAGTGCTAGTGCACAGTTTTAAATTGTTTTCGAAAGAAAGAAAGCTTTTGCACTTGTCAGCTTCTCATTTGGGTGGGAACAGAACAATTCTGGTGGACTTTCATGTCCAAACCACCTAAGGAATTTGGATCTAACCCCCTTCAACCATTAAGTAACTAAAACTGAAACAAAGCAGAGAAACTCTCCTATAATCTAAATCAAACCATAAAGCCAACAAGAAGTCACTCGCAGCACAACATGCTAACGATTTCTGCTGTCATTCATGGAGCTGTGACCATATGTCTCTTACTTTGTAGCTTTGAGGTTGTTAACCAATTAGGCAAAAAATGGGGCAAAACACTTAAGACAAGAAATGCAGAGCTAAACACTATTAGACCTAAGCGCTGTTAGCGTGGTTAGCCAAAACCCCAAAGAAAAGAGTATTATTATCTATATTCTATTCACTTTCAACTTGTTAATTTACAACTTCGGGACTCATTTCAGACTACTTGCTATTTATAAGATCAAATGAAGGAAAAGAACAACTCAAAAGTGACGAATTAAAAGAGCATTGAGGTTGCTGGTGTAGTGTTGCTTATGCTCTCTGTTCAATGGGTTTGTACTCTCAAAGGTTCCTTTTCACAACTCGAGTTAAAAGACAAAAATGGTACCTTACACTTCAGAACATTCAAACTTATCACAGAAGATGCAAATTTGTAATTACATACATCTATAAGGAAAGGAATGGACGATTTGTACAAAAATGTATCTTTTGGACAGTGAGTAAAGTCTTCTTATATTGGACTAGAGACATGAAAAACCTGGCTTCAGCTAGTTATTATGCAGTCAGATGTTCAAACCTGGTCAATAACATTGGTGAAACAATCTTCAGTGGATTTCTATTGGTGAGGACAAACCTCAGACCAGAACTTTAACTTGATGAACCTGGACACCACACTTCTACTTTTTGCTAAAGGTTATAACAGAAAATCCAAGTCGACTGATGCGAAATAAAGTTCAGAGTGGCTCTGTTTTGTAAAATCACTTTACAGGCCACCTTACAGTTGACTGGTCACTTAGAAGCGATGTAACAAAGCTTCAAAACACTTGAAATTGACATTAGGTTACATTGATGCAAACTGTCTGGTACAAGCACTTAACCTCACATACCAGCCTATGCACAAATAAGGACACTAATCACGCATATACACAGGCAGACAAGTGGATAAAAAAATGTAAGAGGCCGAGTCATTTTTCATTACATGCAGCTGAGTCAATCAAAAACTAATCCTGTGGAAATAACTGACTTTCACTTTTCCATTTTCTCAAATCATGTTTTTAAGGTAAGCATTGATTAAAGACCATCCCAACCCAGCAAGTTTCACTGTTAACAATTTTTCACCTGTAAGCGTAAACAATTGATATTATTCATTAGATATCAGAAACAGTGCAGGTAAGTAAAGAAAGTGCAATTAAGATGGATTAATTAAAATTATTTGATCTCATTACTGCTAAATGAGAGATAGCTACATGCACACTTCAAATTTCTACAGTAAAAAATCTGTTAAGTCTAGCCGAGTGTAACTTTTACGATTTTCTTTTCCACCTTTTTGCCTTATAAACAGCCTAAAATTTGTCCAAAAATGTAACAAACTGCAGAGACAATATTTCGGTTTAATATTGAGTTGATAACTTCCACTCACCCAACTTAGGATACTATTTCATCACACATTTGTTTCTTACACACTTTATTTCATAACAATACTTCATGTTGCATTTTCTCAGCTTTCTTCACTTGATATATTTTCCTAATCTCATTTTACTTGAAATGACCAGGTGTGACATACGGCTGCATTTCACTACATGTACATGCATAACCAAATTAAACTAATTAACAAAACTGTGACAAAATAATGATTGATGAATCCTGGATCTTCTACATTTTTTAAGGCAAAGTCCTGTCAGTTTTGTTGTCACCGTTTAAAATCCACCGCAGATTAGCATTTTTAATTTGTTCAGCTGCTTTATTGAAGGGGTAGAACGAAAACCTGACTGGTGTTAATGACTTTCACATCATCACAGATCACAACATACTACGTAGTACGTTATACTTTAACCGGTTTAAGTGTGTTTACCGACGCACTTTTTTGTCTTAAACTAGAAAAAGTAGTTTGTATAAACTTACATCCACGCAATTTTTTATCGACAGCAAGTATTTGTTTGCTACATAATCATTAAAAATGTCACCTACTAACTGCATTGATTTCTCCTCTGCAGACCGGCGTCTCGTGCTCATTTTCACACTCCTTCCGCCCCCGCGTGGCACAAGCCGGACACGCGCGTGCGCTTTAGGTACCGACGCCGAACCCAGTCGTTAAGTCACCGGCGGCTAGAAGCCCACAAGACAGGGAATTAACCTGAAGTTTAACCTCTTAGTCCAAACCAGAAAGTTTTCCCAGCGGGATTCCTACCGTCTAATATGGTTTAGCCTTTCAACATTCAAATGACATTAAACAAACGTCCCTTTAATTTAATATCCCTTAAATTTTAGGGTGCGGTAACAAAACTTCATTTGAAGTTTTACCTTCAGCTTAAAGGTGGTTTAAAAGGTTATGCAGCAAACTGCTTGTATTCCTGCTTTGAACCATCTTACTAGACGTGCAGGTAAAACGACCAACACCTCACGAGTCCCAATAACATTTTCCCACTTCTTTCCCTACCTTTGTTTACTTGTAAAATCTACTTGTTTGCCTGGTGAATTTTGAAGAAGGTGACGAGGGAAGGGGTCAAGTGGAGAACTTTTAGGACATGTCCTTTCTCAGTTATTTTCAGACCCATCTGACTTAAATTAAGGAATCAACAGGGGTCATGAACCCCCTTAAAAGTCTCTGTAAGGTAACAAATCAGGTGAAACCATTATTTTTATTTGATATATTTTACTATTTAGTTTTTATTTGGAAGAACTGTTATTAGCGGGGTAGAGTTCCTCATATGCTGGTGGAGCCATGCTGTTCTCTGTCGCCGGCATTTTGTCATCTTCCATCTGCTCACTTTGATTCCGAACCCTGTAAAGGAGTCAACAAGTCAAATCTCAACCACCTCTCTCTCTTTTAAGAGAACTTATGGCAATAACTTGTATTGCACGCAATGCAAAAATAAAAAGAATACATTGCAATGAATTGATAGAGCATTGCAAGATTAAGAGAAATAAATTAGCATGCCTTGCACTCTGTTTTGCACCACACAGTAACAAATAATATTTTGTTACTAAGTCAAAAATCAACAAATCAGTTACAATAATTGTAGGACTTGAATTCTGAAAGATTTAGTAGCTTTAACATCTTTTTTGTTTTGTATTAGTTATGCTAATGTCAAAGCATATTTTTGTGCAATTTATACAACAAACGTGACTCAATACAATCCAATAAAATGATCCACAGCACATTGTCATAAAGGAGTTTGTGTTGGTTCCCCAATACTTACTAATACAAGTATGCAATTTTGAAAGGTTAATTAGGATATATCCTTTCAGTTCAGTAGTGATTTAATAAGTAGTGCCAATGAGTAGGATAATATCGGCCAAGAGTAGGAAGAAATAATATAATTGCATGAGGAAACAATGGTTCTTTTGGACAGGTTCATATCATACTTTTCACCAATAGCCTACTAAACTGATTTTTGGTTCAATCAATACATGGGAAGCCATAACATTTGTGACTGAGATATTTTAGTGACCTGTTTCCAAGACTTAGAGCTTAGATCACATTTAAAGTTTATGTGGAAATTAGATACTTATATGAATTTTTACATATACTTAAAATGTGGCCTAAGGTCTAAGTTTTGGAAAAAGATAAAAGGGGTATATGATTTTATGACAATAATGCTGGTCAGGTGGTCACCTTTGGACAAGAAGGCCATAGGTTAAAATCCAGCTCTATCCTACCTCCAGAACTACCACCACTGATTATCTGGGTGAGGCCCTTAACCCCAAGTTGCTTCTGGCAGTCACTTTAAGACGTCAGCTAAATGCCCTCTTACAGTAAATGTAAGTGTAAATGTTGTCTCACAACCTGGTACATAACCCACTGGGTATGTACTCAGTTGTATATCCTGACAGCTTGATCTAGAATTGTGGACTGTCGATCCCATTCAATCACAATTGTTTTATTAATGAAATATTATTGGAATTTTATTCTTATAATAGGAATTTGAAAACATGTTTATTTATTGGTGAGTTATACAAGTTAACCTGTAAGGCAGTCTGCTTCCTGTACAATAGAACACACTGTACTGTGCAATTAAACATTGACAACCTCGCCACTGTGTCTGTTAGACGTAAGATTGACATGGTGCATACCTGCTTTCTGTTGCTACCTCCCGGGTTTCGCTGTCATCTGAGAAACCTGGGTTGTCCATTGGGTATACGCTGTAATACAGTGGAGGTTTGTTCATCATGACAGACAGCGGCTGCTGAGTAGATTGGAAACCATGAACTGGTCCCAGGCCACTGTCTTGCACCACTGAGGTATACGGTGGTGGTATATATTGCACCACAGTGGCACGGTGGAAAGTGATCGGCTGATTGACCCCAGAAAAGACAAAAGAATGTCCCGCCATAGGTGGCATGTCAATCTCTGGCATGCCTTCCTCTCTACGTAGCTTGCAAGCTAGACCGGAGAGAATTCTAAACTTGCAAATGCTGATGAGCACAAATGTGCCACCCACTGACAGCAGGATGGGGCCCAGAAACTGTGTCCACTCAAACCTGTAGCTGTTCTCATAGGTACTCCATCCCATGATTGTAAAAGTTAGGCCCACCAAACTAAGGAAGATTCCAGAGAAGAGAAGCATGGCTCCCGCTTTATCTCCATCTGACACCTGGCCGTCTGATCGACTTGGTGGTTGGGAGGGCAACTCCGACCCCACATTCGTGGTAAGATCATCAGAATTCTGAGTGGTGGTTTGGGTCATGTTACCAGCATCATCAGCACTGGATTCAGACGAGCCGGAGCTGGTGTTTGCCTCACAAGGTTGACTTTGGTTATTCCAAAGACTTCGCACACTGAAGCGTTTCATTGATCTAGCAGGTCTTCCACTTGTTGGGACGAATAAAAGACTGAGTGTTCGCTTGTTTTTTTCTAGTTAATGTTCCTCCTTTGAACAGCATCAGAACAGCCTTCTCAAGTCCTTGGTTTAGAACTTTGGTTAATGGTTAAGAAGTATTTTGACCCTCAACATGAACGCGGAACACCACATTCTCATGAGTGAGAGTTCAGTGAAACGTTAAATCTCTGGACATGTATTCAGTGGGTAGACTAGGTTTCACAGACCAAATCAGTTCCAATATTTTTTGCACATATAAAGCACTATCAAAATATAATCTAATTAATGCTAATCAAAAATAGATCAATATTACTGGCTCTTAATTTACAATCAGATTACAATGCATTTGTTGATGTCATCTTTATAGCAGACAATTCAGACAGGCAATAGAAGTTAATATCAAATTTCCAAGCAATGAGTAAAGGAACAAAAATTTAACTGTGGGCAAACACAGGTTTAAACTAGCTAGCTAGACTAGCTAGATCCCCGGTAATATTGTGTGCAATTTTGAAGACGTGGCCACTTTAAAAGAAATCCAGATCATATGTTTAGATTTTTCTCTTAAACTTCAAGTTCAAATGAAATCAAACCGACATCAAGGACACGCAATGACATCACCCTGCGCTAACAATGGGCAAAGTTTGCAAACATTGTGTGCAAGTCTGCACAAATTGCAACAGCTATTAGTGCGCATTGCAGAGCTGGTGTGAATAATTGAGGGTGCTTCATTTCAGTTGCAAGTAATAGAACAGAAGAATATTTGATAGGTTGTTATGGCAGGACTTTTGGGTTGGATTTTGATCACTCATTAGTCAATGCCTTGTTAAACTTGCGCATGCCAGAGATAAGTGCAGCGTGTGTGCACGCAGAGTCTGTCCGTCGAAGTGGCAAAAACCTGCCGACGTGCTCACACACCCCTGTGAAAACGCGAACTACGAGCCACCTTGTCAAATATAATTTGACACTCCGTTCTCAAGACTCAAAGTTATACATTACTTATCACCTTAAACCCCATACCACAACAGTTAAACAATCAGTCTTGCATGTTAGGCAGAGAGCTATCATCAGGGATCGTGCAATAATCTGTCAGGAGGAGAAGAAAGTTGTGTGAGAAGAAGGGCAGAGAGTAAGCGAGACAGACAGCTAAAGGATACACACCCTCGCTTGTATAAAGAGAAAGTCTTGGCATGAGTCTGTCAAATGCAATGCATTTCCACAAGACCTCGAAGGGACCTGAGCAGCAGATTTGCCTTTAATCTGGAGAAGTCCATGGATCAACCATGAATGTGACACGTAACTTATTAAGAACAATTATAGGCCAGACTTTATTTAACATCTTTGAATAAAAATGGTCTAAATCTGCTGTGCTACCATACACGTTATAATCACTCTCACAACATGAACAAACTGTAAGTCAAAGTTTTTTTAAATGTACAGTTAAAGTCCATCTGCTGCCATAAAACACTAGTGTTAGTCTGCCAGTGATCTTTGGTCAGTGGTTAATTTTGGATAGCAAAAGGTCTTGGCTGGATATTCATTTAGGAGTGGAAATATACTGAATAAAACCTTACCAATGTGACTATATCTCAGATTCATAGCAGCAGAACACACACACTACCATGTCAGTAAGCAATTTCAGTGCTGTGTAGTAGTTCAATAACTGTACATATATTACTGTCTTTAAGTAGTATTTTTAGTATTCACTCTCTACTTGACGATTTGAACTTTCCTTTTAACTACTGTACATTTAACTCCAGTGCATTTCTACAGACAACTGCCATTAGTTGTTACAATTTGTACACTAATTTGTTTCTGCAGTTGACAGACATAACCAAACATATTCTAGTTACTCAACTTCAGTACTTGTGAGTGATTATTTGTGATTATGAACACACCACAGAACAGCACACAGCGCACCACAACGAAATGCGACCTCTGCATTCGACTCATCCATGAAGGAGCAGTGGGCAGCTAACATGGGCAGCGCCTGGGGAGCAGTGCTTGGGGATGGTACCTTGCTCATGAGCACCTCATTGGTAACTTTAGCAGTCTGGGATTTGAACCGGCAGCCTTCTGATCACGGGGCGAACGCCCTAACCGTTACAATACCCACTGCCCAAACCGTGAATAGAAGTAAGATTAACGTATTTCTTGAAATGCCTAACCTTTGCTAATAGCAGCAAAATATTTTTAACATTCAAGTTTATTGTTCAAATTACAGGAGGTATTGGGGCGGTCTGACGCCCCTCTTCACGATCAAGACCCAGACCTCTTCAGCGTTGCTAGAAACAGCCAACTTGCTCATTCATACTAAGCGAATTACCTGTTGGTTTGTATCGTATGCCGTGGTAAAAATAAAACTACAGAAAGTGAAGGAAACTATTTAAACAGGTTTCAATAGCTTTTATAGACCACTGAACATAACTAGGTCTGAACACCACTGAAGATGCAAGGACTGTACTTGATTGTAGATTAAACCTAAAGGTTCGTCAATAAGGCTGGTTTTGGTTATTAGATGTCCACTTATTGTGTGTAGTTTTTAATAAAATGGCTAGTGCATTGTTCACGTTGTAAGGAATAACTTTTCTCCTACTGAAAGAAATGAACCAACATTTTGATTGTACTTCTTTTGCCAGGGACCCATGCCAGTCGTCTCGTCCTAAACTAAGTTCAAGGCAGGCACTTGTCCCGTAGAGTGATGTTTGTTTTGTGGTGTAAAAGAAATCACCTTCACTCATGTATAATTCGCCAACGCAAACACATGGAGACATGCAAGCGTGTTTTCCAGCTGCATTTTAAAGCTGTCTGCTCGTCTCCCGAGAGACTCTACGCTGCATATTAAAAAGCCCGCAGTGTGAATTTAGTGGAAGAAGCTTGCGAGCATGTCATCACACATCACTGTTAAAAACTTGGGATGGAAGAAGTGAGAGCTGGAGACGTACATACCCAACTAAGTATCAAATGACAAGCGGGTAGACACATAATAGTCTTTAAAATACACACACTGCTACTTACAATGACGGATCCTAAGACCTCACACAGTCCTGCTGATAAGATCATATTACGTGTCATCCATCTTTGGGAGGGAGGGAAGGAAGGAAGGAAGGACGGTTCGGGACTGGGAAATCGGGAGTGGGAAATCACCAGCAAGACATTTGAACAAAAAAACGAGTGGTTCAAGCATGAGAATGTTTAGAATCAGTAAGACTCTGGAGCTGACACACTCTTTCAATTAGACCAAGTCCAAATATTTACGAGCAGAACATTTCCTCTCTTCTCTGTGATCATGCTGTGTGTGTGAGAGTGTAACGGCAAGGTTTTCAGGTGGTTTTGAGGACCTGATTGTCCTATAAATCAAAGACAAACAGCTTTGTGAGGACATTCTTTATGTGAGGATGGCTTTGTGGGGGCAAAGGCATTTTAAGAAAAATCTCGGCTTTTATTCGTAGAGTCAAAAGGTTTCGTTTTGCGTTGGGTTTAAATGAAAGGACCTCAAAAAAAAGCCAGAAATACCTGTAAACGTGTGAGAGAGAGATTGTGCTCTGATGGTAGAGAGATAAAACACTTTTGAGTCATTTGCAATTTTTAGACTCTCAGTAATGCATTGAAATGTTCCATTGTATATAAAAATTGTGTTCTAAACCTGTTCTTTATACATCATCCCTTAATTTAAAATATGCAGCACCATGAAACTATGTTACTAACTCATGGTATAGAACAGCAAAAATATTTGTGCTGTACCGAGATCCTTAAAGAAGGGCCAGAGTTCACTCTTAAGATATTTGCACATGATCTAACAGCACTGCAGATTTGGATTCAGGTGGAACACCGTCAACCCCAACGAGGATGTTTATGCACATTATTCACTGGGTTTGGTTAGCCTGAAGGTTTACAAGAAGATGAATAAACACTCAGTGTTTGTGGTTGTCAGCTTTTTCATAGGCTGGCCAAACGTGAAACATGCCCAGACTGGGATAAAACCTAGTCTTTAGGAAGGAGACAAAAAAAATAAAACTCTCAAAGGAGTCCGCTACTTGAGAATTGTTTGTTTTGGAAAAATGCAAGAATTGGGAAGTGAGGCAAAAATCAAGTCGCTGGGGTAAGTTTCAACATCTGGACGTGAAGCACATGTGTACAAAGGAGGCTATTTCCATACTGGTGTTGTGAGTCATGTGTTTTGCTTTTGGTCACAGTACCAAGACAGAGCTAGTTAGGACAGTAAACAAATTATTATTGCTCCTGACCAGGGATTGGGTTTGTTTATGCTGCTTGATCTTCTGGTTCAAATCCTACTTGACTGACTGCTACAACTGGACAAAAGTAAACAAATGCATCTTAGACCAAAAATCAATGTTCCCAAAAATGATTAGGAATACAAATATTTAAATGTGTGAAATTTTTTTTAGAAAAACTGCATGAACTTAGTCATTTCTTGTAACATTGTAACATGTTACTTTGAGATCAGTAGATTATGTTTAGAATGGAGAGAAATCACATCTTGGTATTAGCGGCAGCATTTGAACTAGATACTTACAGGTCTTTGAGACGTAGACATTGGCTGCATGAGATGAATCATACAAGAAAGCAGCTGAGAGAGTACCACCGATTAGGTGTTTGACCAAATACTTGTCGTTTTTTGCCTTATTCAAACTAAATAAAGCCAAAATAAGCTTCTCCAGCTGCTCCAGATACCCCGTCATTGTCGTTAGTGAGTTTTTGACTGTGTATGTCCCGCCCCTTCCTCAATTTTGATTGGCTAGCAAGAGAGAAGTGATATTGACAAGCCCAGCGCTGTTTTATAAATTGAATGGATTTAAACCTGATGCGCTCTGAGCACTGCGGTAACAAGACGTCTCTGTCGACAACATTTTTTAATTTCAATGCAGGCGCTTAGGCAAGGCAAGGCAAGTTTATTTATAGAGCACATTATCATACACTGGGGTCATTCCATGTGCTTTACAGAAACAGGAGAAAGTTTGTTAAAATTAAAGATTAAAAAAAAAGAAAAAGTAATGGAAAAAAAGGAATAAAAATAAAGATACAGTAGAAATAAAACAATTGAACGCTGAAGCTCACTGGATTTGTATTAAAAACAGAAGCTGTCAGCGCAAAGAACGTGTTTCGTAGACACACGCCCTTAAGCAGGTGTAAGCAAAGGTACGTCCAAAAGGTCTTTAACTCCAATTCCTTTACTTTCAAAAATGAGGAGGACCAGATCTGGGCACAAATTACCTTCACGTTGGCTCAGAGTAACAGGGACATGCTTGAGGATGTTGAATGAATTCAAAGTATAGGACGTTGTATCCAGACTAACAGCAAAAGACATCATGTGTTGAACTGTGTTATTAATTATGTATCAGATTTAGTTTTTATTCCTTAACCAACTTTATCAATGAACTGCTGTAAAAGGATTAGACTTTCATCTACTGTTTTAGTTGTCATGTCTGTGATTTGGAAACTAGGTCCATGAAAGGATTCTGAGGGGGCTCAAAGCCTTGACAAATGACTACTGAACTAAATGAATTTTATTGAGATTGCACCTCATTTCCACCCCTATAACCACCACCTAACAGCACCCCATCGTCCCTCTATTCGCGTGGAGAGCACAAACGCCCCGACTGCACGCTAGGCTTCACCAGGAGTCTATCTCTCCCGCCTGACTGCGGTCTCTATGGTGAAGGGAGGAGGGGTTAATGGTTTTTCATGGCACGATCTCTCCTGCTCTCTCTCTCTAACCAATCCCCCATCCATAATAACGGAACCACACCCCTCCTCTGCAGCCACAAATGGACAAAGAGAAATAAACAACCCAGCCTTCAGCGTTTCCAGTGCTCACCCTTAACTTTTAGGATCCGGTCTATCATATATTTAAAATAAATCAATTTCTTAAATAGAAATATGGATAGATGGCAAAATGTACTCAGCTACAGTACAGTACTGATATCTGGCACTGATCATCAACATAATAGTAATACTAAACAACAGGAGCTGGAAAGAAGATGATGATGAAGAAGAAGACATGGAAGAAGAAGTAACAGTAACAGCACATGACGGTCCAACTAAAGGCCAATCAAAAAGCTGCATTGGGTGATCAACAGAGTCTTCCCACTGTTTAAAAACAAAAACTCATCTCACAAATTATATGTTTGCCTGATTTTAAATCCCAAAATTTAGTTTATTCCAACAAAGACTGTGCATAAAGATTGACACGTGATATTTTAAATCTCGTCTCGTCTGTACAATCCATGTAAACCTGGTTAATAAATTCAATCTGGATTTCTCAAATATGGCTTCGCAAGGTAAAACACTACAATGCTGTCTCAAGCCACAGCACTTGAGAAGCCACAGAGTATACCATAGCCATGCTTAACACTAACTAGTATAGAGCATAAAGTAAAAAGGCATAGAGCATAAAATAGAGATTTATACTCTAAAAGATTATGCCGTCAAACAAATCAGCAATGTTCAAAGGCACTGTGTGATGCTAATTTAAAGGCATACTCATTTCAAGTGTAAATCAGCGAAGCTCGAAGGCACACGGCCCTTATTTTTTTGGCAATCCAGTGAGGAGAAACACGAGCAGAATCACAAGACAACAGCAAGTTATCCTAGTGACTGTTGTGGGTGGAGAAGGGAAAGGGGTGGAGGACGCACCACAGGAGTTAAGACGTGCCCGTTCTCCCATCATGCCCCCCGACCCTGTGACAAATTGCCCATGACGTGACTCTGCTCGCCAGGCACGGAAAGGCCCATTCTCTCATTCTCTTGCTTCCTCCGTCCCCCTGGATCCCACTTTTCTGTCGGCCCGCCTGCTGGCCTGTTCTCCAAATGTCCTGGTCACTCTCTCTTTCTCTCTCTCTCTCCCCCTCTCCCTTTCTGTGTTTGTTTCCTTTTTTTACACTGTCTGACAAAGGAGGGAAAACACAAATGTGCTGTGTCAAGTCGCTGGCAAGACTTTTGGGACAAAGTCAGAGATGAAGGGAAGAAGCAAGGGTGTGACAAAAGTGGGAACAGCAAGAAAGTGATGGAGGAGGCAGAAGTGACTCTCTACAGCTGGTGCCTGACTGAGCCAATCAAAAATGTGCATTTTCGGGATTAATTCTCACCAGCAGATGGCCACCAGTTCCAAGACCAGGCTTGAAAAACGCAGACTGAGGTTCTGTGGATAAGTAGAGGGTGAGTTAACTCATGCAGCGCTCTCTAAAGGATTTGCTAAAGTCAGTCATGCTCACTTTATGAAAGCTGCAATGAACTTTGTTAATCTGCATTTGACACAAAGTCAAGGCAAATTCAAGTACATGTGATTAATTTGTTAGTTTAATAAATATTTGGTGATGAAATGGGTGAAACTTCTGTCAGACGTTCACATCCTCTGGCTAGTCTTTTAGTGGCACTGGGCCTAACTAGAGAGAAGACAAGGAAGGCCTCTTCATCTTAAATGGCTAAGAAAATAAGTCAGAAATGCTTGTTGTACCACAATTTGCCTCAATAATCTCTCTACCCTGGCAATTTTTTTTAACAAATGGCCAAAAGCAGACATAAAATCCTGGCTTTTGATTAACTTCTTCAAATGAGGACGAGGAGTCCCATCTCTACATTTTGTGCTGCCAAAGAGTATAATCTCTCTCTTCAAATATATATTTAAAAGTAATTTATTGTGTCTGATCATGAACTGGGGACAATCACAGTCGGCTCCTAAGCTTTGCAAGCCATATATTGGTTTGGCAAGCTTCTAAAAACAAATGACCAATTATGTGACATGCTGAGAAACAAAAGTGAAGAATTTCAAATGTGCAATGTTTGTACTAAGAGATTAACATGTACATAATGACAAAAAAACTTCTCTTTTTTTATCCATGTGCATCGCCGATATAATCAGATGACTGAAGGCATAAGTCCTGGCAAGAAATCCTGGATAAATAAAGTGGGCAGCAAAGAAACTATAAACTGGCTATATAAGGTAATGAATTGAGGACAAAGACATTATTGGAATATAACAACGCTCAATTTCATTCATCTGCTTTTTTAAAGAATTCAACAAAAAAATTGGAAAGTAAATGCTTCTCGTTAACATCTAATATTCTTATTGGCAGCATTAAACTGTCCTCAATCTGTAAAAGTGATGGCAAAATTGAAATTATAAGTATTATGTTTATTAGTGTTCCACTTTCAGGTGCCAGTTGCAAACCACAAGCCGTGTCCCAGCCGCATCGGGAGGATTTTAGCTGGTATGAAAAAAATCCACTAGCACTATTGTTCTGGGAGACTAACCAAGGTATGAAGAGGGAGGAGATGGCAGGTGCCGAAGGAAAAAAAGCAGGAGTGATATGAGGTGTGGTGAAAAGAAAGAAAGAAAGAAAGAAAAAAAGAAAGAGAGGCTACAGACTGCAATGGGAGCTTTTGAAAAAGACTGAGCAGGGGGAGAGGGAAATGGCAACTGGGTAAAAGGGGAGGAAGAAATGAGGGAAATAGTAAGAGAGAGAGAAAGAGACAGAAAAAGTGCAAACCAAAAGGATTAAAGAGGAGTAAATGAGGGGAAGAGTGCGAGACGGAGGAGAAAAGCAAACACATTTTTAAGTTATGAAGGTCCAGCCGGCGTGTTTGTTCAGATGGTTTTGCTCACACCGAAGAGGGGGTTCTGGATCAAAAGGCCGTGTCGTTCTGAAATGGAGCGTAAATGTAAGTGATGTCGCTCCTGCTCTATCCTTCTTTAATAACTCAACTCTATTACCCCACCGAGTCCCTGGAAAAACACGGCCAGCGACAATATCTATGGAACATTTTAAATCAGTTAGCTAAGAGACATTAGACCCGCTTGCTCTTAACCCTCTGTGCTTAGAATCTATTGCTCTGCTCATTGATGTGTAATCATTTGACCATGTGGTTGAGAGGATACTTAGTCTGCAGAAAGCCTATAAACGTTAAGACTGTAAACGCTAAGACTCATGCCTAGTTAATATTAAGTTTGAAGAGGACTGTGCATTGTGTAAGCAGCATTAATCCCAAATAAGCATGATCAGGGTTCATAAGGTGCTTGAATCCTCTAAAATGCTTGAATTTTAATGTAGGCATTGAGAAAGCTTGAAGGTTTGAGAGGTTTGATAAGCTTAACTTATGGTAAATGTGGTAAATGTTAGTTTCATAGTTAACTGGTAAGTGACAGAATATTTAGTTCTTAGATAAAGCAGCACTTGCAGATATCAATTTTGATGAAACTACTTTTAAAAGGTAACTTTAAACTTCAATCAGAAACATCTACTACTTGAAAATTACCCATTTTGGTAAAAGGAGAATAATAATTGTATATTTGTAAGGGAGTAGAGTTTTCCAACGCTACATCACAAGGGTAAAACTTAGCAACAGGAAAAGCTACTGCATTTTAAAAGTAGCTCTGCTACTGAAAAAAAGTAGTGAAGTTAGTAGCATTGCTAACTGTAGTTAGTTTAGTTTGCAGTTACACTAAAATGAACACAATAGTACGTACATAGTGTTGGGCTTGGCGGTACAGCAGACCGTGGTACAGCGGTAGATCAGGTGACTTTTAGAGGCCGAAGAAACTTCCGTCGGATGGTTGCTACATAACGCTAATTTCCGCTAGCTAATGCTTGATGCTAATCTGAGTTAGTCTTAACTGCCGAAATTAGTGTTTTAAACTCAGGTATATCAACTGGAAATATTAAATGAACTCAGGTGACCTTTAAAAGACATAAACAAGGAAGAATTTCCTTGGGTTAATGGCTACTTGGCACTAATTTCCGCTAGCTAATGCTGACGTAGGCTAGCGCTTGATGCTAATGTAACGGCGATAGTGAGTCTTAGCTAGCCGAAATTACATTAACTCAAGTTGATTTGTGTTTTGCATATAATTCATGCATATTTGTGATTTATTTGCCATTTAAAACGTTTATGGTTTTTTTTTTAAACTTTGCACTTACCTCCTTTTTTGTCTTTGCTTCGTTTTTAGGTTGAATTTTGCAGCGTCATCGCGTCACGATTAAGGAGTTAGCCTCGTGAGTGGAGGGTCCGCATCCTGCACCGGTGAAGGTACCGCTGAGGTACTCGTGAGCAAGGTACCGTCCCCAGGCGCTGTCCATGTCAACTGCCCATTGCTCCTTCACGGATGTGTAAAATGCAGAGGTCACATTTCGTTGTGGTGCACTGTGCTGTGTTCATAATGACAAATAAGCACTCACCTTTTTTCTTTCTGTGTCCCACTAGTGTCATCAACACATTATAATTCTCAAGTGGGTCAAGTGAAGGTTAGTTTTAACCTTTGCCTTAAAACTTCAACATGCAAAAGTGAAGCAAGCTACTGGCCAAAGACATCTTTGCGGACATTTACATCATTGTTTGGAATATGAAAAAAAAAACAAGGAGATATAGACATAGTTCGGTAGTTCTTATATTTGTATAGATTTATATATTACATATTTATTACAGACACAATGAAATCATGACGAGAGGACAAAGTGGTAAATTTGTAAAAATGTACATTTTGTGAAGAAATAAACAAAAGAAATCATTTACATGAATCTTCCTTTAACACACACCACTGGACAGGACAGTAAAAAGATGAAAGCAAAAAAAAGAAAGAAAGAAAAGAAAAACCCAAAACAAAACAGCAAGAGAACAAGACAGACGGCTGTGTAGCTCCAAGATGCCTTCAGTCATTTATCTGACATTGGCAGAGGCAGCAAGAACCAGCTCGCTAAAATATGTAATCATCACAGACATTTATGCAATGTAGTTTTCTGGACGAAAAGAGAAAAAACAAACAAAACTTATCGGTCAGTTAATTAATGCTACTGATTTTGAGCCCAGTAATTACCGGTTAATATCTGCCTCTACATGAACACCCAGTTTTCGTAAATGGAAAACCAATCCAAATAAGATCACATACAGCACATCATAAAAATGTTTGATTAAAAAAAATGTACAATCTAGAATCCAGAAAGCGTGCCTGTTTACTTCACAAAGACATGGGAAACTTAACGGAAAATAGACGAAAAGGCTAAAAACGTCACATCGAGTAAGAAATCCCAGATAATTATTTGTTTTAATCTGTCTACTTTTGGTACGTCTTAAACATGTCTGTTCATGACTTAAGATATCTGTGGTGTCCCCTGGAGATTGTGGTTCAGGGGTTAGCCCTTAAAGAATTGGCCCTTTAGAGATAAGCAAGGCACTGGGTTGTTGTAAAGTAGGAAGAGCCCGTTTTGATCACCAAACCGACACCTCGTAGACCCACTTAAAGCACTTTGGATCTGTTTAGCACAGTCACAGTGTTAAACCTGAAGAAGGTGGCAGCCTTGATAGTGCCTTAAACGTCAAATGCTAACCTGTTGTGGTACTATGTTCGCTCATGAATAAATAAGAAAAATACAAATATTTTGACTAAGAGTTCCCCAAAAATATTCTAATTAGTGCACAGTCGAGGACGACAATTCTCCCTAGTTTCCTCTGATTTGTTGCTGAAATATTTGGCAAATATAAATGAGATATAATTCCTAAAAGATCTAGACTCCAATCATTTGACAGACATTAACTGAATTTTGCACATAACTAATCAATTTTTTTTTTTTTTTTTTAAATATGGGAACTTTCAGATGGTTGTCAAGTCAATTCATTGTGCTTAGAGGAAATTCCAAGAGACTTACCTTGTTATTTGGTGCAAAGAAATTTAAAACTGAAAACTAAGTATTCAGATAACCTGACTTTTAAATGTCCTCAACTCTGCATGTCTGCAATATTCATAATAAAACGAGGTGGGCAATTAATTTGCCAACACCAAAAGGTGTGTGGAAACTGTGGCACAATCACGTGTATCGCGATCATATCAAGAAATCTGTACGTACAGTAATGATTGCTTTTTTAAGAAGACAACAGGTCTGCAATTTTCAAATCGACTTTTCTTAGGCAGTAATTTCCCTTCAACATCCCATTAAAAAACAGTACAAAAGAGAGCTGGCACTTGGCAAATTAGAAAATGGGACAAAGGTGCTTTTTTGCTTAAAAAACAAGTTGTAGGGAAACAAAAATTCAAGTTTGGTAAGGTAATAGAAAACTTGAGGCACTGAGGTCGGAGTTCGTTTCGTCTTCCCATTGAATAAAGTCACTGAATTCCTGACAGATTAGCGAAAATGGCACGAAAAACTGAGACATAAAGCATAAACATAATACATCTGAATTTTGCACCTTCATTGCACATTTATGGTAAGAAGCACAATAGATCATTAAGAACAGTGAGGGGGCAGAGGGGAGGGATTACCAAAAATCTCAAGATTTCAACCACTGTATGCAAGATATGCAAGGTTTTATCAAAAAATTCACTGAATTGTAACATTTGGCCTGAGCTGAAAGCAAGAGGTTATAAAACAGATCTGATCCAGAGTCAAAAAAAGATCGGATAGTTTAGAATTTGATCGTGACAACCCAGAATGGAACATTCAGTGGATTTTTGGACACAAGTTTCCTTAATGTAGCCACATGGCATCTGCAGTGTTCTCCCCGCTTTTTGATTCTTGGTATTTTTTTGCTACTTTCCTAAAAAGGGAGAAAACGAGGAGGAATTTAACTTCTACAAAAAAATGGCCAGGAAGATCGTTAGTGCATATATTTTTCTTTCTTTTCTTTCTTTCTTTTTTTATCCAGACATGCTGTATGATTTATATATAATTCATATTACAAATTCATGACTGTACACAAACACCACCGCTCAGACTTTATAAAAGTCTGGAGGAAACACTTTTCATTCTTTTGATTCATCAATATTGCGAAGATGAGATTCTTCTATTAAAAATGAAAAAGGGGAGCTATTCATCATAATAGACAGTGTCTGATACTCAGTGCTCACTGTGGTACAAATTTCTCCCTCAAAACGAGATGCACCTGACTGAATGGAAAGATGATTCTGAAAGCTGAGAAGAATTTAAAAAAGCTTATGAAAGCCATATTGCTGACAAAATGTTTCATTCCGTCTTCCATTAAACCTGAAGGGCCAATTTCCCAGTCTGGGATTAAGCCTAGTCCTAGACTAACTTTGAGATTGAAAGGTAAATCTCTATTGGTACTGCAGCCAGACTTAATCCGTGGTCAAGAAACCAGCCCTAAATGTGTAAGAGACAAACTCTTCAGAATGTGCTGAAGAGATCTGTGTAGTGTATGAACACCTTAAGGCTTTTGTTACCTAAAGCACCTCGTAGAAATAAGGATCAGTTCAGCTGAAGAGGTGTAGGACCACCTGTGTGCCCACTCAGTTGTCTACAGGAAAGGTTGAAGGCCTCAGGTGTGGCTGCTACAGTGAAATTGAGTTAATTTTAATCTCAATACTTTAGTTTTAGTAAATTTAGTAATGCTACTCTAAGGCAAAAAAGAAGAACTGTAGACGTGCTATAAGATGCTAGAGGCTTCAAACACCAAAAGGTAACGGTACGTAATATTCAGCACAAAAATAAAAACACGTGTTAAATTGCTACTTCAAATCATCCATGAGGCAGTCAATACATATTCCTATTTGACCCATGTTGTTTAAGGCAAGGACAGAAAGAAAAATCCTGTTTTGGCAGTAAGAAGGAAAATCTAAACTCAATTTACATGTATCATTACACTTAAGAATATCAGTAGGTGCTTGAGGAATATTAATGTCTATCTGACGAATAAAGTTATGGGGCATCAACAGATCAGTCTGCGTTTATGCATCAAGGGGAGTAAGACAGGAAAGATGAAATAAAAAGATTAAAAATACGCCTTCAAATTTTTTTCCAACAATTACATGAGATGCGCTTCAGGTTTGACCTCTCAGCAGTCAGCCATATATCGTCCTGTAACGCACACACACAAATCACATCATTCCCCTCTCCATTTAGAAACAGATCACACTGGTCAAGTTTATTAAATGGCGTTATGACTGCTTCAGTTAAAATGTGCAATATAATTAGGGATGCATGATGGGAATTATTGGCCGATTTCATGCCGATACTGATGAGTCGAGCGCGTAAAAACAAGATATTTCGCTCACCAAAGTTCCACTGCTTGCTCAGAATACTGGGACAAAAACCACGCCATAACTAACACAGTGTCAACTAAAGTGAGCGTGAAAGCAGAGTGGAGTGAGGGCGGAGCATTTTGAGGGTAGTGCACAACAATTTAAGAAAAAGTCACTTCCCTATGTAGTGTACCAGGTCAAATAGGGCACGTGACACTCCATGTGCACTACCAAGTGCGTGGAGAGCCGTTAAGCTACAACCCCGGCTACTTCCTGAGATGCATACTACCACATAGAAAAGTATGATAAGAGCACCCTACCTACCATACCATACCATATTAAGTGCGGCAGTACGTGGCTCAGGACACTGCCCATGTGCAAGCTCACATTCACTAAATGAGGCAAACATGCAATTTAGATTTTGCTTGCGAACGCTCCACTGTGTGCTCAGAATTTTGCCACAAAATAACACCATACATTTTAAGGCAGAAGGCACGAGCCGTATAAAATTCCACCTCAGACTTTGGACATGCCTGGCACAAGCCCTATCTTTCCGACATACAATAAATATCGGCTGAAAATATCGGGCAAATCTAAGCATCAGTCCAATGCCAATGACGAAAAAGCAATTAACGGTCGATTGTGATCATTATCATGCATCCCTAAATATAATGAATCAATTACTAGCCATGTTACTGAAGCAACACAGCATGCATAGACAGGGTTTTCTGACATAAACACGCCAGGAACTTACCAGTGGCAAATCTCTTCTTATTGAGTGAGACCCTGTATCCAGAGCCGAGGATTTCCATGTCCACCCCGGAAAGCGTGCTGCCCTCATTGAAAAACTGGACAGCCAAAGTGGCTGGGATGGATGGCCCATCAGACAAATCGAATTTGGCCCTCAGGGAGCCGGATCCTGCAACACAAGGGCAACAAACCAACTTTAGCTTTTGAAAATGTGAAATTAAAGGGTACGTTTCTCCGGCAAACAGTCGCAATCATGTAATGTCAAACTAATCTTCACACCTTCATTTTCAGACTTCTCCGAGATGTCATTCAGCTTCCATAATGCCTTATTCTGGTCCGCATTCCTAGTAGCAAAAAGGAAAAAAGCAGCAATCAAACCTTAATTCTACCACTCCAGCATATATGAGCAGGGTAGTGACTGAGACTGAAAGAAGAAACAGGGAGATCCTTTCCAATAAGAAAAGATGCAAATTCCTGCCACTCACCAGATGGCGCTGGGCAGAGACTGCATGTTGGTTACACTGCCGTTGACCGGCACCAAGACCTGCACACTACAAAGGGGTCCTGCTAGATGCATGGCTTCGGGATTGTAGCGGTAATCAACGCGTAGGTCCGTAGTGGTGGGACTGCACTTCCAGTACACTGCAAGGTTCAGCGGCGTCGACTGGATCCCGTTCGAACACACCTGAGCAAGGATTGCCAAGATTTTAGAAATGACAGAAATAGCTAGGCAGAAAAGTCCTGCACCCATTAAGACAAATATTTGAGACTTTGTTGCCTCTTAAATATTAGACACAAATATAACGCCACTGCGGAACCCGGTTTCCAATGCATTCTTCAAGCCATTCTTTAAAATGCATCTATTCTGTACAGCAACTTGTGCATAGCTGGAATAGCATTATCAGCATTCCTTTTTCTGTTCATTTCTCAAGATTCATGTGACCATTTCCATTAACTGTTTGCATATTTTACAATCTTTTATCACACGGCATCATTTCCCTTTTTAGGCAGTGGAGGAGACCCTTGCGACACCAACTCCTCGTGCTTGCATATAAGGGCATATAAGCAGTATATAATGATTCTATTGTTCATCGCTTTTAACCAGAGCTCTCTATTAAAAGAAAGCCTAATCTGGTCGTCAAGTATGTCTAGATTTTTTGGAATCTCCAAGAGTACTAGAAATTCTAAAATGTTTATATGTTAAGTTAATTGTATATATGGCATCTATACTACCCCTTTAAGTCAGCGATTCTCAATCCCACTCCTCACGGACCAACACTCTGCACAGATTCGAGATTCCCGACCCACAGCACTACTGATTAGCAACACAGGTTCACAGTTGCACTATCACTACCTCTCCATGTATACAGTACCTGGTACTTCAAGATGTCCACGTTATAATATGATGCCGTCGGATTTTGCTCTGCGCTCTTCTTGAGGAGCGCTGTCAGTGCAGGCATGTTCAACCAAAAGTCCCTGGTGTTAACTTCTCCCTGGGAAGAGTCGCTGAAAAATGTACACACGTTAAGTGTCAATAATAGCACCAAATAAATGAAAGCAACCTGGGGTCAAGGGGCTTGCTCAGGGGCCAAAGCATGGAGTGATTTGAACCCCTTATTTCATGGTCGTCTACCAGGGTTTCAGTCACTTAGACCACCGTGCTACCAGCGTCCTTGTGTTGTTGCCAGTTTAAGCAAAGCACTATGCCTGCATGTTAATCTATTACTTTAGGGTTGTGTTGTTTTATCTGTGGTCAACTTTCACCATAAGGCCAGTGGTATTCATCAGGCCTTCATCAATCTTCTATTCTTAGAACATAGTCTTCAAATGATTCCCAAATGTTTCTTTTCAGATCCCGTCCTCCCCATATGATACATGTCTGAATGCCAAATAAGTGTGCTGTGACTGAATCAACACTTTTCAGCAAGCCCCAAAAACTGACCACACACAATAATGGAAATGTTTAATTGAAAGAAGGAATTCGATTTCTATATCGCACTGAAGCAATCCCTTCCCCCACACCTGTGTACCAGCTGCTGGTTTGGCAGGATCTGTTCCAGTTTGCTGGTGTTTTTTAGCCTGAAGCTCAGTACTGCTGGTGAAGGACTGGTTGTGAAAACCTTGATGATGCCACTGGGGAAGGATAAGGTCACATCTCCGGTGATCTTTACTATGCACCTATAACACAAAGCAACACAAGGTGGGTTTATGCTGTTAGTACAACAAGACGTAAGAATAAGTATTCTGACAGATTTAACATATTCATTGCAAAAATATCTATAAATGGAAACAGAGAGGGAACAACTGTGAAGAAAAGTTGATCGTAATGATTTTGTTAGTAAGCTGTACAATTGTATTTTGACAGTGTGTAATATAGAGGCTGTAAAAATGTGCTTCTGTTGTCCACTAAACGCTTCATCTGGTAAGCCTTGCTCTACCCCTAACCCAAACGTGACACTTTTGTCATCTTTTGGCACTTAGCAAATCTCCGTGGACCCATAAGGCAGGCATCTCCACCCTATCCTGACTACAGCCATTTGCCAACCTTGGCTTCACTTTTTAGCCCTTTCTAACCATCATCTCATCTTTTTCTCAAAAACTCACTTTCTACTCACCAATCTGAGGTCTCTTCAACTAGCTGCCACAACCTCTGCACTTTCCTTCAGCATTCTATCCTCCTGGCGTTACCCTGACTTTACCATGTGCTCTCCCGTCTATCAAACTGTAGAATCAGCTACCAGAGGCATTCTCTCTGCTGACCAAAACATCTTTGTCCCATTTCTCAATAGCGATCAGATGCCAGAAAGAGCTGAAATGCACATTTTCTTCACTTTTCCAGATTTCCTTAACCTCTCAAACCACTGACGCTCCCTGCTCCCCACTCCATGTCACCAGACTCATTTAATGAAAGAACTGACTTGATTAGACAATCTTTCCCCCCAATTCCCATCAATTTCTCATGCCTTCAACTCCCCTGCTCCTAACATCTAGCAATCCTACCACCTTCCTCTAAACCGTAATCCTTCCACCATACTTCAGACATCTTACGATTACCTTTTACCCTCATTTTAATGCTTCTCAAACTTTCTATAGCCTTCAAAGGCATTAACCATCAGACATCTTCCTGTCTACTCTCATCTACCTCAAAAATTTGGGAAGGCCAATGCCTCCCAGTTTAAGCCTTGAAGACTCACTACTGGTGTTCCACAAGGCTCAATTCTTGGCCCGCTTCTCTTCCCCTCTCTTTATACACTCACTCTCCTGAAAGTGTTATATCCTCACGTGCCTTATCATAACACCCTTATGCTGAGAGGTTCCAACTCACTATTAATTAACACGAGGCAGTGCTTGACAGTGTGGGAGGAAGAGACATGTCATGTGGCTTGATCAGTGTCAATACGGAGGGGTTGAGCCACTTTTTAAGGTTTTAACTCGAATGCAGGTATCTACAGGGTGTCAACAAATGTCATATAGATCCGCAGGAAGAACTGACTAAGTGTGTCGATGTTTCCTCAAAAGAGAAAGTCATGCATCACAACTTGTTAGTCCTGCCGTCTTACCCAGAGCGTCACTTTTATATTTCCAGGGACAGTTTCCCTGAGAGCAACTTGGGGTTAAGGGTCTTGCTCAGGGACCCAGTGATAGTAGTGCTGGAGATAGAATTCGAACCCACAACCTCTTGGCTTCAGAGCAACAGACAACAGAGTTAATTTGCTAAGTGCAGCGATCACTTTTATTCATATGCCGTTTAAAAGAGTTTACCTCCTTAGGGAAGGTAATATTTCTTTGCTGCTGAAATTCTACACATTTTGACTACATAAAATTGTACTGTTATATTCTGCTGCTCATCAAAACATTCTCCCAAAACCGCCCATGCGTGGGTGTGAATTGAGATTAGAGCCAGCCTACTGTAATCTGCTCCACTCAGTCTTTCCAGGGCAGGTCATGCAAAACTCACTTGCTGGGATCGGCTCCTTTGAAGTAGGCATTAGCCGTCTCGGTGAAAGCCACAGCTATGGGCAACGTGTCCTGGGACGCTAAAGAAACTGGACTAGGCCCACGAGAATGCCCTGTGAGGAAGAAGAGAGTATAGAGTGGGAGACAAAGTGCAGAAGAAAAAGAAAAAGGAATATAAATCAACATTTTACATTTAATTATATTTTAAACTATAGAAAACCTTTATTTTAAAGAGGAAAACTCATTCATAATATTAAAAAAACATACACTAGGTAACTGAAGGCTACCAATTTTTTTAACATTAACTGGTTAAAATATTTTTAATACCAGCTATACGGCATGCATCACGCTATTATGCTGAAATTTCTTTCATGATACCTTCCCATTTAGCATGTAACTTGCATTGCAGTGGTCAGTGCAGAGCTTCCCGACCCACAGTACAGCTGATGTTACCGTTTAGCTAATTAGCAACGTAGGATTAGCGTGCGGCGGGGCAGGAAATACAGAATCTGTGCACAACGGTGGTCCGCGAGGACTGGAGTTGAGAAATGCCGGCCTAGTGGTTAGGACACTTGACTCTTTGCCAAGAGGTTGGGGGTTCGAGCCCTACATCTGGCATTACCTTTACTGGGTCCCTGAGCATGACCCTTAACCCCAAGTTGCTTTCAGGGAGGCTGTCCCTGAAATTAGGAAATCAACGTGGCTCAGGGGTGCGTTTCCCAAAAGCATAGTTGCTAACATATTGCTAACTACGTTACTGCTAATGTCCAGTATGTTATGCTTTTGGGAAACGCACCCCTGGATAAGACCATTTGTGATTTTAACGAATTTGGGATTCAAAAATGGCTGCAATGTAATGGCAAGAATCTTCACACGATTAAAATTCAATAGAGAACTCTTTGGACGTCAATCCACAAGTTTATTCGTCTGGCTGTGGTTTTTCTCCAACTGTGATGTCATCTTAGCATCAGCGACAAGTATTCTAGCAGCTGGATCTCAGAATTTAACATAGTAAATGGATCAAAGACTCTGATCATGCAGACTAAATCCCCAACTTAGCTTTTCATGCAGAAAGGTTTATTTCAAAGCCATTAAATATCATTGCTAATTTACAATAGGTACAAATTCCAACACATGATGCATGTTTGGTGAAATTTCAACTATTGATTTATTCCTGAGATTTTGGATCCTGTTAAGTCAAACTAGAAGCAGTTTTAGTGGGTTTTAGTGTCAGAGATGTCAGCTGGTCCTCCATAAACAAGTGGTAGGTATGGACTGCTTGACCAGGGAGGAGACAGTTAATGGGTTAAAAACAAGTCCGAGGGAAGCGGCTCGATGTACTTCACCTGCTGGTGTTTCACACCTCTTCTCAAAGGTGGGCAGTTTCCCCACAAACACATCGTCCTCTTACAGCCCCATGACAAAATGAAATGAAAGATGAGTAATAAAGCAACCCCAAGATGAAGTGAGGCGTGTGTGTTAGAATGAAACTGTAGCTTCTGTGTTTATCACAGCCATACAGTGATTTAATGTTTGATTTGAGTATAAAAGTGTGTGTCGTACCGACGGTGGGCGTGTTGCTGGCGCTGAGGGAAGTGTTGGAGCTCAAGGAGGAGGAGCTCTCAGCCCGTGCCAGAGGAGCGTTGGGGGGCGGACTAGAGTTGGTCACCTTAGGAGGGCTGAATGGTCGACCCTTTAGGCAGAAACAGACTGTTGATCAGTTTCAATTTTTTGGGAGTTAAGCAAAATTAGCTGCAAAGAAGGCAACAATTTTTTTCCAACAGTGGTCATTTTCTGCAAAAAAACGATCTTGGATTAGTATACCTGACCATTGCTAACAGTCACATTGTCGCTTTAGTGGGATTATTTCTCGCTCACACCACATAAAGTGGAAATAGAGCTTATGAATAAGAGCTAAGCTGTTAAAATACAAAGGTTAAGTTAGAACCGGATGCAAACACACCACGATTAGTTAGAAAGCAAATGGATATCTCTCTATGAACTGCATGTGAGGGACTCAAATTTGAGTTGTTGTAAACGAGTTTTCCTGTTCTTTTGCAGACGTGGCGTGATGTACTCACAATCTCATTGATGCCAGTCAGCTTGGTTGTTGGTCGTTTGGGCGGACAGGGTCGAGAAGGCCTGGCAGGAGGTATTCTGTTGGGGTGGGAAACTGTGTGGAACACAATGACAACACAAAGATTAAAGACATGTCGTAACTTCGTGCTGTAAGAGCAACGTAGCAGTGATCCGGCAAACAAGCAAAGCAACTCGGCATTCGACAGACTGAAAACGCAAATCAGAACCGTGAATTTCGTCCAGAAACTTGCAAAACCACATTAGTTGGTGCCTAAAAAGTGGTTTCCTAGCGAAAATGAACCCAAACACTAGTCACAAACAGCACAGAAAAAAACAAACTAAGAATAAACATGATATGTAACATAACGTATGTAAAAAACATATGGAAATTAATAAGAACGCAAAATAACAATATCAAATATAAAACTAAAAAATGTATAAATTATGCAAGTTGAAATATAATTTCGTTTTGGTTAAACATTTTTTAAACAAATAAAAATACATAAGACTAAAATAAAAGACATACTCCAAAAATAAAAAATAAAACTAAAATAAACAAACCAGTAAACCAAAACATGTTAACGGCTTTACACTCTTTTAGAAAATATCACAATGCCTGCAGGCCGTGCTCACTCATACAATTACCATAGTGCAACTGGACGGCTGGCAGTGGCACGGCTTGACCCTCTGTAAAGGGATCTTTGGCCTGGGTGAAGAGGTTCTGGGCGTGCTGGGTAACGGGAGCCGAGCGAGGCCTCGGCGGCAGATGCGAGGGTTCTCCAAAGGCCACGAAGTCATCGGAAAAGGCAACACGCTGGCTGCGGCTCAGCGTCTCCGTGGTTCGGGCCGGGGCACTGTGTGGGGGATTGTGGGCGCTGAAGTCGCCTGCGCACTGAAGAGGGGACAGGGTTGGGGGAAGTGAGGCAAAAAGGGCATCTGGGAAATCCTGGGGGGCTGGAGGTGGGGTTGGAGAGAAAGGAGGGAGAGACAAGGGGTTGGCGGGCACCTCGGCGGTGTTGAGACGCTCGGCTGGAGGGGGCGAGGGCTTCGGCTGAAACGGCTGCTCTGCTGCAGGGGGCGCCAAAAAGAAGAGTTTTTGCGGGATGGTGAATGAAGGAATAAGGGCAAAAGCATTACAGGTGAAGTCAGATAAGAGGGAACAAATCCAAACATACATTAAAATTTAGGGATGCACAATAACATCGGAATTATATAGGAATTGGCCGGTAACTGCTTTTTATTAAGTCATCGGCCCGATGCTTAGATTTTCCCGATGTTTTATGACCTATTTATTGTACGTGGGAAAGGTAGCGCTTGTGCCAGGCATGTCCAAAGTCCAAGGTGGGATTTTATATGGCCCGCATATGGCCCGTCTTAAAATGTATGGCACTATTCTGTGCCAAAATTCTGAGCACGCAGTGGAACATTCACAAGCAAAATCTCGTCTTTACACGCTCAACTCTGCTTTCACAAATTAAACCTAACTAAATTGCACGTTTGCCGCACTTGCCGAATGTGTGCTCGCACATGGTGCTCGCGTCCCGTGCCGCGTACTGATGCACTTAATAGTACAGTAGGTAAGATGTTCTTATCTTGCTTTTCTATGTGGTAGTAAGCATCTCAGGAAATAACCGGGGTTGTAGCTTAGCGGCTCTCTACACACTAGGTAGTGCACATGGAGTGTCACATGCACACTATTTGATTTGGTACACCACATAGGGCGGGAGGTGACTTTTTCTCCGCACTGGCGCTCACTTGGCAAAAATTCTGAACGCACAGTGGAACTTTGGCAAGCAAAATATCTCGTCTTTACATGCTCAACTCTGCCGATGCCTTGCTTATTTATCGGCATCGGTAGATGTAAGTGGGAAAATATCGGATATCAGCATCGGCCAATAATTCCCATATCGTGCATCCCTATTAGAAATCACTGCTGTTAGAAAGAAAACAGGAACAAGGAAAAGTAACACCGAAAATATTTTATCTACAATCCAAAGTCACACAAACACTCCAGAATGTTAGTTTTAGTTTAAACCAGAAAAAGACGACTGCGTGGCATATTTTAGCAGCACGGGCACAAAATGCAACTTTTTCCTCCCCTATAAAACTTGTAATGCTATTAGTTTCAGCTGAGTACAGCTCAGTGCTTATCCCCTTCTGAGTGCTTAAAATAAGGCATGCATACATTCTCTCCCTCTTACGGTCAGGCTTGAAACTGAAAATGCCTTGAAAACAGAGGGGTAAAAGTGAAATCCATCGCATTTTCAGTTACACACAGCACAAAACCTAACCGCTTAGTGCCCAAACAAACCAGCATTACCTGTGTCCCCAAGGACTTTATCAATCGACTTTGGCGAAGGGGATGGAGGGATGGGCGAAAGGACGAGAGTGGCCAGTTCTAAGGGGGGGAAAAAAGGGAATGAGGGGCTAACTTTTCTTGACCAAAGAATATTATTGATGAAACACTGAATGCTCGCTTTCCTTCCTTTGCCCTCTGCTCTCCCTGCTGCTCTTTTCGCTCGCCCGGTGCCAGGTCACCGCCTTTACAAGATCATGTTTGACAACGCCTGTGACACAGGGTCCCCGAGCCCCGCCCTCTGACCTCTGGAGGTGCCAATTAACTCTGGATTACGATTGGCCCTTGCTTGCCAAGGTTGTGGCTTGACAGACGGCTGGGCCCGGGCCTTTGCGCTGGAATGACGTTCCCGTGCGTGGGAATGCTGACACTTGCGAGCGGCACTCTCAGGGAAACCGGCTAATACTCCCACCTTAACCCAAATAAGGTTAATGCCCCTCGTAAAAGTTATGTAAACACCTTTATCTGATTTCTTTAATGGCAAGGGGGAGGGTCTAAAACCCGCTTAACGCACCTAGATCTCTGCCCATTACTTCGATTGCTCTGGCCCCGGAAAGCTCCGTCTTCGCTGGATCACAAAGATGCTATAGCGCAATGTTACACAAGAGAATGAAGTTGTGGAGCGACATCGTAGTGAATGTTCCATATGGGGTAAAGAGCCACACTTCACTTTTTGTTACTAAAATCCTTAATCATTTTTCTCTGACAAAATCATTTCTGAGGTCTTCAACTTTTTCAGTTAATTAGTTTTAATAACTTAAAATCCTTTTGTCTTACACAAATCACACACAGTCAGAATCACAAAACGCTGAACTTAACGGACATTATATTCATTCCTCTGTATGTGAAATCATTTCCGAGTAATTCCGTGCACAAAAACTGAAGTAACGGCGTAGACGCATTAAATACATTATTCGCCGTGTAAACACACGAGTTAGCGCTCACAACTATCATATGGAACGCCATCACTTGCAAAAATGTAGTTCTCTTCAACAAAGTCCAAAAGCAGCTCATTTTATAGGCCAAGATGAGTCCAAATCAGCTCAAAATTACCCAAAACTTTAGTATTTCTTCATTTTCAACTGACCAGAAAATATTATTTTCCATTTGATAATATTAGAAAATTATCATTTGGAAAAAATAAATACAGAAAAATGCATTCTTTGTTATTAAATAATCTTATTCTGTATCCAGATGGATACCAAATGGATAATGAAGTGTTTCCGCCTGGCACTAACCTTATTTTTCTTCACAGCACGTTTTTTGAACGATCTGTATAAAACGCTCTGGCAGTGTAATCAACGCTGTGTATAAATCTCTTATTATTCATATTAACATCAGTCGACCCATGACCTACTTCCAGAGCCGTACAATAGAATCTCGCAGCTCCCAATAGGGAGGGGGTTCTGCCCCGCTTCATCAGTCAAGGCCAATAACTTGGGCTCCTAAGACGTTTCTTATGAGAAGACGTGGAGGGGTGTGAAGAGGGAAAGAAAGAGACCGAGAAGGGGTGAGGAAAAAAAAAAAAAAATCACTTTCTAAAGACACTGCAACACCAAATACAAAAATGAAAAACAAAACAGTTCTGAAGTAAAGAAAACAAAATCCAACCACCACAATAAAGGCTAACTGTGCCTTAAAAAGTACAGTGAGAAGAATCAATTGTGGAGACGGTGCAGGTTCAGGTGCGGGGTGGGGGTGGGGGTGGGGGTGTTTCCGTGACAACAGCAGACCGGGCAAGCTCTCGAGAGACGAGTGTTGTGGAGGGGAAATGGCCAGACACTTTCAGCAGCCCATACACACCATCAATAATGGATAAGGCCAGCGCCAAGACATGACTCCCAGAGGTAGGACGGTGGAGGAGGGGAGTGAATGAGTTACTATCTGTAGGTACAGTAGGCCTCTCTCTCACTATGTGTGTATGTTTGTTTTGTGAGTAGCAAATGTCCCAGACCCCTGAGCAGTCCCAAGAGATTTATTTTATAAAATTAATAATATAAAAAAATAATAATCTTGTTTTGGTTTTAGATCTAAAAGTATAGTCACAGAATTTATTTAAACAAATAAAAAAATCAATTAATAAAAAAAAAATCAAAGGTATCTGTTATCAATTAGGTACAACCAGAATCATAATATTTAAGCACAGTTCTACGCATCAACAGATTTTAGGAGGTGTGAAGTATCATCTTAGGTCTAAAGATAATTATTATATTTACATACAAATCAAAATATGTTGAACAAAAAATAACTGCAAAAAAATAATTGAAAATTGGAAATGTCTTCATTAAGCAGACGTTTGAAAATAATATTAGTTCTGCAGGATGGCAATATTCAACAGCTTTTACATTTTGACTTATGCCTTTAACTGAAATATCTGCTTTCTAGAGTTGCTCGATTGCCAGTCTGTTGATAAGCTGAGACCAAAAATCACTGATGATGTCACCAAAAAGGGAAAAAAGTAACGTGGAGTGAAAGCGGATGTTACCTGATGAGGAAAGAACTGAAGAAGCCGAGTCACTGAGATTGGGGCCAAATGGATCCCAAGACATCATGTCATTGCCTTGTCTGTTGGAAAGAAAAGTGAAGATAAAGAATGGTTCAGAATGTTGTAAGCACTGGGGTGTGTGTTAGGGAGTGTTGAAATTAACCACATATTCGATGCATCGCGATGCAGACGTGGACGATTCTGCATCGATGCAATAGGAGACCATAATCGATTATATTGGGGAGTATTCAACCCGCGGCCCGCTCATTTTATTGATTTTTCAAAACATTTCCAGATGATTTGGGCAACTTTATGAAAAAAATATCTAATTTAATGCAAATATCTAAAGAATTATAGATATCATATATACACACACATACACACACACACACACAAACACACAGTGGACAGCCAAAGGGTGGTCACTGGGAAAGAGGCAGTAGAAAACCCCTGGATTATATCATAACGGCACTGCGTGGTGATTTTCTGGCTGCGGTATAAAAATTCTAGTTAAAAGGAACGTCCCGGTAGTAACTATAGTTGTCCGATCTGCGTGCAATGTGAAATAATGTAGAAAAATTGATGCACTGCATCTAGATATCATATCGAATCGTTGACCTGATAATCGTAATTCAATCGAATCGCGAGACCAGTGAAGTTCACACCTCTAGCATGTTAAAGATAATATGCTAGGGGGGTGCTGTGTCCCCGACGACGTCAACCAGTTCATACGTACACACAAGGGTATACACAGGCATGTAATTGTGTGGGTTTAGGTATGTATGTGTATATATATTTCTATTTATATATACATTTATTATTATTATTATCTTCATTATTATGTTATGTCATTATTACAGGGCATGTATATTTAAAATCTTGCTCAATGAAATTTGTAATTAAAAATAAAGTTGTCCTCCGAAGAGGTGGGGTAGTGGCGGGATTATTTTTTTAAAAAAAGAGAGAGAGATAATTTATACAAAATATTATATGTCGTCCCAGTGGAAATTGTGCTAAAATTCTATAAAACACATCCAGAAATAGGTATGTTTTTCCAGAATTTGTCAGATTTTTTAGAGTTGAGAAAAACCTGGATTATAGTGTGATTTTCGGATTAAATGTGACGCTGTTCTTACTCATTATATGCTGGCTGCTGTGACCTGGACCTCCCCAGCTCATCATCTGTGAGAGAGAGAGAGAGAATTGATGAATGAATAAATGTGAGTAAATCAGTGACTTGAGTGAAATACCTCTAATCATTTGCCCGTGTCACCCAGAAAACAGATGCCTCATGGAGCAAAACATGACCAAATTCCATCTTTATGCTCCTTGCAGTAGCGATACAAAATGTAATCTAAAGGTTGTGTTTGCTCCATGAAACACTAGCACAGTACCAACCCCAAAGCATCAAATACACACTATTAACCACCTTCAACGCAAATAACGTTTACTACATTACTAATAACTACATCACTGTCACAGGGATCTATTACAAAATGTAGAAACCAGCCAAAAAAGGTGTGTATTTGATGCTCCCATATTTCACTTGATGTCAGAGATGACCTCATATTACACTGATTCAAAAGAACATAGCAAATATGATTTTAAGAGGTTATTAGGAATGATTCAAAGAGAATCATAATCTCCCTTTAATACCCAAACCTGGCAAACCTGGCTGCGCTGCCTAACTTAAAACTCACCAGTCTTTGAGTCAAAAGAGGACTGTTTGAGAAATCCTGGTCCTGTGTAAGTGGTTAAGATACATTTATAGATCATCTTCAAGTAGCCTATTGATTACATATCTTTCAAATACAAATGCATTTGTGTTAAAACCAAGTGAACAGGTGTCCTATAATAATCCACTACTGTTTTATATAATAAATTGACTGGAGGGTGGTGGTGGTGGTTGTGGTCCAGTGGTTAGGATACTCGCTCTTGGTCTAAGAGGCTGTGGGTTCGAATACTACCTCTGGTACTGCCACCACTGGGTCCACTGGGTCTCTTAACCCTTAAGCTGCTCCAGGGAAATTGTCAGTACTTGTTCTTGACTGGTGAAATTCATCATGTATTACTGAAGGTCAAGTTAACTTTATTTCATTTTATTTTTTAGCGCCAGATCACAGAAGTCATTAACATTCCTACAGAACAGTTCTACACACTGTCCATTTATAAGCAAACGAACCAGCCTTATGTTATTTATCTTATTTATACGACAGCATTTCTGTCTCTACATGGTCATGCGTTTACAATTCCACCTTGCATCGCGAACGGCAGCGTTCCGCCCCGATGTGCACGCAAACACACACACACACATACACACACACACACACAGGTGAGCACACCCCCATCCACTGGACAGAGAGTGCGTGTTTAGAAAATATGCTGCATCAACCAACCTAAAAAGCATACAAAAATAACCGTCATCCCTCCAATGGTGGTGAAGATAATAAATAAAATGATCAAATAACGGTTCAATTGCTGTCATTACAGTGAAAGAAACAGATGAACACCATGTTTCCTTTAAGTGTTTGTGTCTGTGTCCGTTAGGGTCAGGGTTAGGGCTATCCCCCTATTGGCTACAATAATTTCCAGATTAAACATTAATGCAATGCACATAATCTAAGCACTTTCTATGTTTTTTTTAAACAGAATTTATCAATCTGAGATGTGTCTTGACACCGTAAAGACAGTAAACATGCTTACCATCACCTAAACCAGGATATATTATGGACACAAGGCATGCAATTTCTGCTTTTCTGGCTAAGGTTAAAACGTTCGCTGTCCATATGAGAACGTTGCGGAATGTAAACACTACTTTCGGACGTGCATCTGTGTCCGTTTAAACCTCAATTTCTAGGGAAAAATTTAAAAATTATGATCGCAGAGAAAAAACAAACATGCAATTAAGCAATTAATCTTGCTCCAGGCTTAAGGAGGCAGCCGCGAGGAGGGGGAAGACCAGGGCGAAGACTTTATTTTCTCGTGGGATGAGTTGGCTTTTGGAGGGGTCGCCAGAGCAACATGAAAGAGAGGCTCGGCGAAAAGCGGGCCGGCCAAGCAAAACGAACGCGAGACGTCAAATTGGCAAACGCTCTCCTGAGCTAAAAGCTTTACAGTGCGGCGCATGACAAGAGCAAGAAAAGAAGGAAAACTCACTGGGCTGGTTCCTCCTCGTGTGAACCTGGCAAAGAAAACAGACATTAATTAATGAGAGAGAAACGAGTTATGAAAATAACAGAAGGGGGAGGGGGGGTAACATTGAAGTACGGCGCACGGCGAAGACGGGCCTCCCAGGACGAGAAACCACGCACAGAGAAAGAGTGAGAAAGACAGCGAGAAGAGAGACAGGGAGAGCAGTGAAGATAAACACATTACGAACATGCACACTTAAGTGCAGGAACATACACACGCACGCATGCACGTACACACACACGCAAGGCGGAGAAAGACAGCAAGTGCGAAGATAAACAGATAAACCCATTAACAATATGCACACGAGTGCAAGAATGCATTCACACACATACACACTGTGAGTTAAAACAGGGTTGCCTTCTGTACCATGGCACAATACCACCTTTAATGTCCGATACCGATATTGTAAATACTGCTTTCCTAACTAAAACAATGTAATAAATATAACTGCAAGCAGTGATTACAGGGGCCGTGCAGTTTGCAGCTTTATCAGTTTTTGACGAATCGAAGTGGACAGATGTTGAAAAATTACACGTTTCATCCTTTTATCTAGGGTGCTACGGTTCAAAACCTATTAGGCAAAATGCAAAATAGCTTATTATAGCGCCACCAACTGGCAGAGTGGTGCAATTATTTTTGCCTGAGTAGTGGGAGGGGCACCAGACCTACCTGCCAAATTTCAAAGCTGTAGCCCACCCAGAGCCGGATTTCTATGACACTCTGTGTGGTGTTGCAGTCCTGCCAAGCCCACCACATTTATTTGCATATTACAGAAAAATGAAGACCTAAATTAAAAATGTGCTCGATAATAATTAAAGAAGAGTGTCTTGAGATTCAAATGACACCAGCTGCATGCAGATTGGACAAAAATCCAGGGAAAAAGATGGGTTTTCATTTTATGCAAATTAGCGAAAAATCAAATATGGCAGAAATAGAAAAAATTTGTCTTAACCCAAGGAATAAGATGGTATAAGATTTTTGAGAATCGGAGCTACGGTTCAAAAGTTATTAGGCAAATGCAATTTTTTTTGGAAAACCGCAAAATAGCTTATATTGGTGCAATTTTTTTTGCCTGAGTAGTGGGTGGGCTACCGGACCTACCTGCCAAATTTCAAAGCTGTAGGTCTTACAGTTTTTTCTCCACAACGCGTTTTAAGGCTGCATGGCCCCCTAATAACACACCCATATGTACACGCTAAATTATTTATTATTAAAATAACATCTAAAAAATTATTTCTTTAAACACAGTTGTGTAATTTTGTGACGGTCCCTAATCCTACAGTGCCAAAACCCTCCGGAACACGGAAATTGTGAGCGAGAGCTGGTGTGTTATTGGAAATTAAACAGCATAACCGCATCCTTTTGGGGCTGTAGCGCGCTGCGTTGCTTGTTCTGCTCATTGTCATGTCAATATGTAGGAATTAGTGGCAACGTCGAACACAGATCGGCCCAATGTCACCGATACCCGATCCAGCTATTTGAGTTGTTAGCGGACCGAGAATGATAACGACCTGCGTATCGGATCGGTGCCATCTCTACTGATCACTGCAGCAAAACTCGACCAATTTTCTTTGTCTGCTGCATTCAGAATTACGTTAAATACTTTGCAATACCCCAAAATTGTTAAAACATATCTGGGGCAAAGCATCACTGGCATTCACAACTTTGTGCATATGTCTATGTAAAAAGGGAGGTATTTGGAGATTCTTTGTAACTTGTATTTGCAAAAACAGACAATTGTTGTTGAATTTTGTCATTAACTAACCTCAGTATTAAAAGTTGCCAGGATTTTTGTTATTCGTCATCATTTTATTTGCACAAGTTATTGTGGTGGCATTCATTCATTCATCCATTATCTATACCACTGAATCCCAACTGGGGTTGCGGGGGAACCGGAGCCTATCCCTGATTTGTATGGTTGAAATATACCAAAATGAATAATGAGTCATTTGACTAACTTAATAATCAGTCCCTCCAGGATTTCACGGGTCTTTTTTAAGATTGTTGCCGTCTAAGATGCAGCCAGTTTTTCTTTAAAAAATTGTGATGAAAGTTGCTGGGTTTTTAGCCGTTTTGTTGCAGTTAAGTTGAGGGGGCAAGTCAAAGTGGCAGAAAAAAGTTGCAATCTCTCCCCCCTTTATAATTATTCTTAATTAATTACAAATTTTAATCAAAACCACTATTATTTGTCAACCATTTAGTTATTTTTGAAAGTAAACGTTAGGCGTTTTTTAAAAACACACGTTTCCTGCGTCTTCCAAACGTAACAAGGAAGTGAGTTCACTGCGTATGGCTCAACGTTTTGCGGGAAATGACAACGATTGGTTAAAAAAGTGGTGGAAAAGTTGCGGTAATTGGTCAAAATTGCAAGGGTGGGATGAATTTGCAGGGATTGGCTGAATTTGCGTTAATAGTTTCCATCGCAACAAAGTACTTTTTTACTCTTACTTGAGTACACATTTTCAGTGTTGTACAAATATTTTTCATGACGTTATGGGTAAAGGGTGTATTTTGCGTTTTTTTTCTTGTTTTCCCCCAACACACAGACACACACACAGTTTTGCAATGTCGCATGGAAACTGTTCTAATTCATTTTACCCCAATCACAGAAAATGAAAACGAGGAGGAAGCACAGATAAAGCGTTAAACCACAGAGACAGATAAAAACCATGGGCAAGGACACACACACACGCATGCACAAAAGCAATACACACTACAGAATTTGGTCCCATAGGCACCAAGTGGCAAATGGGTTCAATTACAGTTCCCGGGCCAAACACCAGACGAATGCAGTTATGAGAGCGTGAGCAAGCGAGCGAGAAGAGAGGAAGAAAAGAAAGACAGCAAAATAAATGAAAAATGGAAAGAAAAACTTTCCCAATAATCCACAACAGATGACACGCCATTCGTCACAAGTTAGATTTTTGAGCTCCGGAACGCTTAACATAAAACACGTCCGTCCTCTAGAGCGAAGAAGGGAAAAGTCAAATAAAAGAATTGAGGGGACAGGATAAAAAAAGGTAACGGTTAAACATAGAACCAAAGGGGAGACGTTTAGGGAAGCGCGCTTCTGCCTGGCCGGGACGGAGGTTCACGTACAGCAAACACGGTGGGCAGCGGAGGCGTCGCGTAAAGCAAACCGTCAGGCCCGAGTGAGCTGAATAGAAAACCTTGCGCGTCGGCTTGCGGCGATGGAGCGTAACAGAATGACTCTGAAGGAGGGAAAGACGGCGAGAAAGTGGCATGAAAAATATACAGAGAAGGGAAGAGGCGGAAGAGGGAGGTCTGTGGTTAGAAGTGGAAGTCGGAGTGTGTGCAAAAACGTGTGTGTTTGTACGCCTCAAAGAATGTATGCGAGTTCTGTGTTTTGGTTTTTATAAATTTTTATGAGGCGGGACAGCTTTTAAACTTGCACGCTGATGCCTCATTAATCATGGACATGCAGTAAGAAGTCGTTGCGTTAAACAGCAGCTATAACACAGCACAATTTACGTCAGAATTGACTGAACTTATTCTGGATTAAGAGAAGGCACTGACTATAAAAAAATTTTAACGGTCAGTGAAATGTGTATTATGCAGCAGGTGTCCAGGTATTAAAGGTAAGTGTATTTGAGGAAGCTGATAAAGTCAGTAATTTCATTCCAAATTGCACAAAATGCACTTGTTGGTTAGTATGCATACATGTTTGGGCCAAAAACTTTACAAGCGATGGGATTTTCTGGTGTGAATAAAATAGTCATCGACTGCCCCCTAGTGTTGCAAAAGTGGACACCGTGAGAGAGGAAAGGAGGGGGAGAGTGAGAAAAAGAAAAAGGGCACAGAATGTAATGAATGGAAGCTACATCAGCCAATCCGAGCTCAACGCCCTTATTCAGACCAATCACATACAGTAAAGCAGTCCACGAGGTCCTGTGCTGTGGCTGCAACGCTCAGTAACGATCTCCGCTTCATAGGTCTTACCGCAGTAGGCGGCGAGAGGGTGATGTTCCCGATGGAGGCCTTCAGTTCGTCGATGGTGGATTTGTGCTGGTGCGTTGGCTGCACGGGCTTGATCTCCACGTGGAACTTGCGGGGCTCGTCCTCCTCATCCGAATCGCTGGACGAGTAGAAGGAGCTGTCTTTGGCATGTGAGCAGAAGCGTTAAGGAGCCATTTTTGACATTTGGTAGACACTCTTATCTAGAACGAATTCCAGTTCCTAATTATGGGGAGCTACTTGGGGTCTTCCTCAGGGGCCCAAAGATGGTAGTACTAGAGTTTTGGATAGAGCTGGATTCAAACCCTCTTGTATGTCGGCCAGCATTACCACTAGTCCAGCACCGCAGAATAGACGTAGACTAGACAAAAAATAACAGTAAATATTATTTCTAAAAACGGACTGGAGATTTACAGAGTTTAAAGCACTCACTTTATAACTTTTATTTTATCAGGCAAGAAATTACAAGGATGCAGCAAAACGGCTACTGAGATATGGGACAATTAGGAGGCCAAATTTGAGAGCAGACCATAGTGGGTCATTGCTGCAGGACATCACATCGCAGACTCTTTGAAATCTGTGTGTCAGTGCCTCGGCACCATTTTTACAGCACTATGTCTCTTTCAATGGACGATGTAATATCCTTTTGGTCAGCATCAACCCAAATCCCGCCCAAACCTGGTCAGCTCCAGATCGTTGTTACCTAGTCTGGACTGCGCTTGGTATCTCAGCTCACTTCTATTTAACTGTTTTATGCTCAAATAGATGTGTCGCCATCTATCCGGACGCTTGGGTGTGCGGTGAGAGAGGAGTGGACGCCCAAAATCCAAAGCTGTCCAAAATATCCACTACACATCGTTGTCTACACCATCCTGCACCTGAAAAAGACGCCAGCAGAAATAGCGAGTTACTAGAAACACCTGTATGAATCCGTCACATTCGGACAGACCCCTACGCCACCATCCATATCACGGAGGCTTCATGAAGTTTGGCTTATGTGCTAATATTAACCCCATCAGACGCTCAGACTTAAATAAAGGATATCATTTTCGTTGACTTCTGGTCGGCAGCTATAGCCCTCTGCATCCACCTCAGGCACATTCTAAAACCAGATCAACAAAGACTGATCATCAGAGACCATCAAACAAATGAAATGCAAAATACCTCAGTTATTTCCCAAAATGTATAAATATTCTACACAAATAAAACAATTAAGGCCACTACTTACAGCATTTTGGAAGTCTATAGATCCATTGAAATCTGTAGGAGCTCCGTTGGCAGTGTTCTGTCCAAAGTAAGAAAATAAGATAAAATCTGTCATAAATTATGATTATATCAAACCAAACCTTTAATCAAAATTCAGAAAATGTTTGATTTTTTTGTCCTAAAAAACAAACATTTCAAATGGAAAAAGTACTAATTAACCAAAAAGTTACAGAGTCAAAAAAAAAAACAAAGTTGGTGAGCATACTAACACTACTATTAACTGCAACAACAGTTTAAGTGTGTAAAATGATACTCACCGTAGTTTCAACTTCTGGAGATTCACTATAAAATAAAATAGAAAGGTAATTAGATATTAAAATTCGGAACAATAGTGTGCTTGAATGAAAACATGTCTTGAACACTTATTATTAGTGAAAGCCTTAAAAATATAAGTCAAGCAAGGCCAGAACAATTCATCACAAAACAGGTATAGTAACTAAGGCTGCAGCTACTGATCATACCTCCAAATAAGACATAACTTTGTTTCATTAAAGGACAAAAGCAAATATGCAAAAAAGAGTAAATAAGACGAGTCTTATGGATCAACATATTTATAGCAAAAACAGCACGTGCCAAACACCTGCCAAAACCGATTTAGAACATTTAAGCGTAATATTTTTAAGATTTTTTATAGCTTTTTTCTGTGGTTACTGAGTAAAACATAATAACTAGTTACCACATTGATTTACAGGCATCTTCATTACCAGTCTTAATCTCAACTAGCAATCAAACTGATTTATCAATATGAAAACTGATTTTAATGTTGCCTCAAACGAGCCCATGTAAAAACACAGTGAATTCACTGAGCCACAGCTATATGTACGCATTTGCTTCAAAGATTTTTAGGAGTCACGTTACTCATGAAATCCTTCCGTCCCTAATAGCATACCATAAAGCATAAAACTGTGCAAACTTACGTGGAGTCTGTGTCCTTGTCTTTCCGTCGCCCGGGAATGGCAAAAGGCTTCCTCTTTTTAGGTTTGGCACCTAGACGAATGTGACATTGACGTTATGTGATAGCACAAATCTAGAAACAGTTAGAAATGTATTTACACTATGACTCATGTCTGGCCACTGTAAAAACTGAGCTGCATGCAGCTAAACTTTTTTCTTTTTTTACTGATTGTAGTCATAGAAATGATAAAAATGTAGTTAGTGTCGTGCACAAGAGGGTTTGGCTCGTTTCAGAAACACAACACGGACAAGTTTATATGTTTCTATTAATTTGAAAGCAAATTCCCACTCCGCTTGGGACATATTGGTTAATAGATTACTGGCTTTATTGACATATTTTACATGCATTTTTAGAAAATTTTGAATCTTTAATAAATTCCATATAATGAAAAATAAGACAAAATAAAAAAGAAATCTATTATAATAAAATCACAAAGGACCTTGATGTGACTTACCCTCAGTGGAAATGGTGACATGACATTCCTCAAAGTCAATGGACCCTAAGGACAGAAATCAGGGGGAAAATGAGGGACTGGTAAGCAGAAGTGAGGCATGATTTAATCAGAACATAAATTAGACAAAATCCTGTAACTACGGCAATAACAATGGAATGCAGGTCAAACACTCCACACTCAAAATGCTAATTTACACCAAAAGCCCAGAACAGTCATTCAACACTCATGGCCTTAAACACAAACACTCAGTAAATAACTGAGGCCGTACTGTGTTGAGGTCATTAACAAGCTCTGACATCCCAATTGCCTGCATTATACAGCTGACACACACACACACACACAACAAAAACAGACAACCTACACAGGTTATTGTGACAAGGACAATTGTCCAGGTTTGAAAAGAATATTTACTGAAGCTTAAAAGGAGCGTACCGAGCAGCGGAGAGACACAGAAACCCGTGAAAAACAACAAAGCTCACGCTTCATTTACTGCTCATCAATTATGCATATTTACCTCTGAGCATTTTACACTTGCAACTTGACTCATCCCATGTAGCCCAAGAAAAACTGCACAACATTGGCCAGAAATAAAATGTCACAAGAAGGCTACTACTGTGAAAATGTGCAATTTAGCCTCTTTTTTGAGTCTTTATTTAAGTGTTACGAAGCTTATAATCCTTACATATATTTGTACTGTAGATTGTGCTGTGTGTGTAAAAATAGGTTTCGTGACAGAGTGGAGAGAAGCACCGTGTCCCTAAGTGACCGCTCTGCCGTTAAGAGCCCTTTAGTGACTCTCCCTTTGTGTTTACGCATATAAAAGCTAATGCTTGTCCGCGGTTTTCTTTTTTCCCCCCACAGCAGAACTCCACAGTAGTGCCCGGAGCACTATTCTGGACGGGGAAAAAAAATGCTGTGACCTGAAAATACACTGCACATGATATCTAACATAAACGGCGGCATCTCCTCAATAGGCTTTCCCTTGAGACGAGCGGCGAGCGGAAATGACGCGTAACACCACGAGTCACGAGACGAACACGGAGCCTGGAGTAAAGTGGAACGAGTGTGACCGCTTTACTCTACCGTGCAGTCCATTCACCTGTCACTCTTTTATTTTAAAGTCACTTCTGTTTAGTAAAAAGCATCAAACTAATGATCTTTTTTACGGCTAAATCAAGTAATCGCTAAAGTATCAAATTTGAAACACCTTTGTAGTATGTTCAACTGAGATTGATTATTTTGCATTTGGGGTGATAAATGAATAAATTAAAAACATTAGCACAGTCTGTGTTTGATTTGTACAGTCAAGGTGCTCTTATTTTGTAGCGCTTTAGTTTGAATAGAATCAATATTTCATGTTTACATCATTTTACTATTTATTGATATTTTGCATGTATTAATTTAATAAATAATATGTTTGCATGGTCTGTCTTTGATTTGTCTAGTTTCTAATTGTGTAAAGTTACAGTGTTTACATAATTAAATTAAATAAATGGTTCAACCAATTACAAATAAGTAAATACATATTTGTACAGTTGATTTGTAAAGTCTGGGTGCTTTCATTTTGTAAAGCTTTAGCATATATTTAAAGTTCACATCGTTTAACCCGGCTCTGCATTTATGAAGATAGATAAATAGAAAGATAAATAAATAAATTAATATTTGTGCAGTCTAGGTGTGTTTGTTTTGTAGATATTTAGTATTAAAAAAAACAATGCTTGAAGTTTCCGTCATTTACCCCTGCCTATTGATTTATGATGAAAACAAATACATGAATAAATAGTTGTAGAGCTCAGAAATAATAAAACGATACTTCAAGCTGACATCGTTTAACTCTGACTATGTATGATAAAAACGATCAAATTGTGACACCGCAAATGCAAAGCGGATTGTTCTGTAAGTTAAAGACAGTAATTTTTTCGTGACTGAACGGACGTCAGGTGAGGAAGCACGCGATGACAGCATGGCCGGATTTTATCCGACAATATTTAGGCGCACGAACGAAAACACGAGACACGGCGGTTCTGCCTGAACCGGTGGGGGATAAACATCAGACTTTTGTTTAAAATCTCTCTAAACAAAGAGATTGGTTTAGATCGCGACCGAGCGCCGCGCCGCGTTTCCGGGCGGGAGCGCGCGCGGGGAGTTTGCGTGCCTGGCTCGCGGCCAGTTCGTGGCTCAGCTGGACGCGGGTGGAGTGCGCGAGCACAACTCAGCGTGTCATTTCGGGATTGTTTCCGTGGCAAGAAGTTTGTTCAACCTCTTCTCTCCCGCGGAAGGCCTCGTACGGACTGAAGCCGCGCTCAGGCTCGTCAGCGCGCCGGACGCTTTAATCGTTCTGACAGCGGCGCGATCCCTAATGAACAGCTTGAACTCTTTGTTGGCCGAAACAGTTTTTAGCCTCAATTAAATCCGCTGTCAAAACAAATGTGGCGCGAGCGCGCCGGAAATTGCGTCGGTTGCATTTATAATTAATTCATATCACCGCGTCTGGACCCCGAGGCCGCCCGAACGTACATCATACATACACACAACCGGCGACGTCTCAGTGACACAAACACCTGACTTTCCTCCCTTTCCTTCTCTCCAGAACACATGATAAAGGTGGACAATAATAACAGAATAATAACAGAAGGGTATGTAGAAACCAGGGGTGGAAGTAACGAATTACAAATACTCACGTTACTGTAATTACGTAGATTTTTGGGGTACTTGTACTTTTATGAGTAGTTTTTCAAGTGTGTCATTTTACTCGTACTTGAGTACAATTTACACCATGTAATCTACTTCGCTACTTATAAAATCAAAAGTCGCTACTGAGTACGCCCACAATTTGAATTAATATTCAAACCTTTCATCTGCATCTTTGTAGCCAATAAGGCTGTGCAATCGCGACCGCGCCAATTAATCTATGACGTAAGCAAAGAATAAACTCCGCTGCAGCAGCAGGCACAGGTGTCTGGAGGCACTACACAGTGGAGTACAAACTCATTTATAGACTGAAGATTTGGAGACAAAGAAGCCAAAATGGAGCCAAACGAAGCCGGATAGACTCTGTTAATTTAGAAAACCAGCTCTTGCTGAAACTGAACAAAAGGTTCAGAAAGTGAAGTGTGACAGAAATGCTATTATGTCTAAGAGTTTAAGACACTTACATGCCTGTTGTTCGCAGTGTATTGGGAAAAGTTTAAACTGTTCTATGCATGTTCAAAAACATTTTTGTTTTATAGCTACATTTATTTACAAAACAAACTGCCTTTCTATACCTTGTTCATCTGAGAAATGTGCTTTGAACGTAGATATTTTAAGTAATTAGTACTCTGAGTAGTTTTTGAGAAGAGTACTTTGTACTTTTACTCAAGTATTTTTTTTTTTTTACACCAGTACTTTTACTTGTAATTGAGTACATTTTAACCAATGTAACAGTACTTGTACTTGAGTACAAATTTTCAGTACTCTTTTCATCCCTGGTAGAAACTAATAGTAATGATTTAATAAAAACTCCATTACACTAGTCATAGTGTACCGGGTCCGCAGAAGTTAGACCGTTTACCCTGTGATCAGAAGGTTGCCGGCTCCAATCATAGACTACTGAGGTACTCATGACCAAGGTACAGTCCCCAAGCACCGCTTCCGGGGCACTGCCCATGTGAGCTGCCCACTGCTCCTTCAGGGATGGGTCAGATGCCAAGGTCGTTGTGGTGTACTGTTTGCTGTGCTGTGGTCTGGAGGTTAGGACACACACTTCTGGGCCGAGAGGTTGTGGGTTCAAAGCCTACCTCCAGCACTACCATCACTGGGTTTCTGAGCAAGACCCTTAACCCCAAGTTGCTCTCAGGGAATCTGTCCCTGAAAATTTAGGAAAATGGAAGTGTACACTGATACATAGACTCAATTACTAACGAGCCTTAGCGTTTATCAAAAATGAAAACACTGACCAGGTATCACACACATTATAACACACCTCGCCAGGCAGACGCAGAGACGTTAGCAGGTTTCTTCACAACTTTCGTTAAGCGTGACTGCATGAGCGTTTTGTGCTAAAAATGTCAGAACTTCACACATTTTCAATGAATCATTTGAAATAAAGTATGAGCTACTGCTGAACGTCAACAAGAAATGAATGAAAAAGAGGAGGTCAGGGATTAGAGACGGAAGGCATGGAGCTAGCGAGGGGAAAAGCAACTGTGCATGGAGAGTAAGGGAGAGAGTTTAGCTGTGTTGAGGCCCATCAGACTGAATTGGTTTAATCTTGCGTAAAGGTGGACAACCTTGACATTCCGTTTAGCATGTGACGCTACAGCTAGCACGTGACGCTCAGCGCTGGCTAAGGCCTGAGCTAAGAGCTCAAACAGAGGTCACAGATTAGCCAAACCTCCTGTGTAAACTCCGCCATGCTACAGTAATCAAGGGAAACTCTTGCTGAGTGGGTCTGCGGCAGAACAAGTGCGCTTTAATCCCTTATAAAGGAAAAGAAAGGCTCAAGAGAGACGAACACGGCCTTCTCAAAACTGGATGAAAAGTCTGCAGACCACTACACTGCACTATTTGGGTTTCTTTCTTACATAATCCCTCCTCAAGAAAACAACAACAAACTGGAGCACTTTGCCCAAAACCAACAATTCCAAATGTTGTGTGTATGTGAGGAAATCATAATAACAACGTTGTTGTAATAGCTATGCAAAGGACGTCATGTCAGTTAACTAGGGTTTATTTATTGTTAATCAATTTAGCATTTTTGAGTGTATCTTTCAACACAAAAGTAAGTTTTGTGGAATTTTGTATATTTGCATTTGTATAAAAAATCAAGCAAACATTAACGAGTGTAAATGGAGTCTACCAAAATCAAAGAAAGTGATGATGTAGAAGCAATTATCGATGTTCGGAGAGACAATCACATGCTGCATAATCTAAAATGATCTAAAATCCATCATGATCGCCAAGATTACCAGACATCCAGGTTTATCCACAACTTCACAGCTTCATCTTTTGCAATGGAAAGAGTTGTGTGTGTACTGTGTAATGTTTGTACTGTGTTTTGAAATGTTTCCCTCTCTAATCATATTTTCCATGACAGTGGAACAGTGGCAAAACCACTACAGAAGGTAGACAGAGGCCCTATCTGTGTGTGTTTACAGTATGTGTGTGGTGTTACCTGGCCTCTCTTTGCCGGTGCCTTTGCTCTCCGCCAGTTTCTGTATGAGACCTTCTACAGAGGTGTTGTCCATGTTGTTCTGAAACTCTCTGTGTACCTTGAGAAAGAAATTCAGAATTCATCTTAAACCAGTTGTCAACATTATGGATCACAAATGAGCAAGAAACAAGTTAACCAATGGTAACACCACCACGAAGTCTTAGGTACTTATACTAATAAACACAAAGCAAAAGTTTTAGAAACAGGTACGTTCAGGAATTTTTACATTCATTCCTATATGTTGACATTCTCTCCAATTATATCTATGTATCTAAACGCTGCTGATTGACTTTCTGCTGCATGATAATCTCCAACAGCCGACTGAGGGCGTTCAGGAAAAAAATCAATGTGGTAAGAGATTTGTCTTTCTTTTTCAAATGCTGCAGCGTGGGATTTTTGACCACACTTGACCTCAAGGCAAAGCAGATCTGCTCGAAGGGTCAGAAACGGGAGCCCCGCTCTGAGGACTCGGCAAGCGACAGCTAGTTTCCTCGGGGATCACTTTTAATGCCTCTGTTTTTGTAGCACTCTAAGCAGGGTGACAAAAGCAATATGTCCACACTTCCTCCTTGGGCTGCTGCCTCTTCCTTGCCTCCATCCAGAGTGTTAAATAGAGCTTTAAGGGCAAACTCCACCCAAAGATGCTGATATAGTTAACGACAAGAGCCTTCATTTCAACTCATCTTAAACCCCCAGTATAGTGAGCATTCGTCTTCAGCTCTTTCAGTTCTGATACTGATACCTAGGCTTTGGCTACTGGCAATCCTGAGTAGCGATAAGTTGTATATTTCTCTGAGGAGTAGACTGAGAAGACTCTGTATAATGGACTTGTTTAAAACGTGGTTCTGTAATTTTGCGATTGTCCCTAACATTTACACTAAAACGATCAGGAACACTGAGATTGTGAGCAGGATCTGGTGCAGTTAAGGAAATTAAACAGTATAATCATGCATTTTTCATGTTGTGGGGTGCTGCTTTGTTTGTTCTGCTCACTATCTAATCAATATGTTTGAATATGTATAGTGCGAATATCAAACGAAGGTAAAACAGTAAACCAACTTTACCGCTGGTGACGCATAGCAAAGCATATAATTTAAAAATACTTTAAAAGCAGACAATAGCGAACCAACTAAAACACTTAAATCAACTTTATTAGCTATTTGAACTATTATTGGACCAAATATCCAATATACATAACGGATCAGCGTGTGAGGCATTTAGCGACGAGAGCCATTTAGTTTATGCATTTGTTTGTTTTCCAAACAAACGCATAAACGGCAAACGCTGGAGGCTAATCTGCATCATGCGGAGAGATGGAGGAAAAAAATCCACGTGTGCACACACTCCGGCACTTCCACAAGTCCCTCTGGCAAAGTGGAGTACATTAACTGCTGAAACACAGACACGAGAACAGGGGAGTCGGGGGTCTCGGCTGCCGCCACGAGTAAAACGCTCGCACGGCATACGCGTTCGGTCAGGTGCAACACACTCTCCCGTGAGGACGAGCGTGGTGTGATGTCACCTCCTGCGTGCCTCGGCTTCTGCCCTTTGTCTCGGCCTCGCACACATGCAAACTCCCAGTAAAACACACAGAGAAAGAAAGACAGCTGTGCGGCTCAAATACACAAAAATGACCAGTGCTCATAAATAGACGCAAAGGGGTGCTTTACAGGGCAGGAACTCTGACATTTAAGACACGCTGCTGCTCTACTGGATAAATCCACAAAACCAAATTATTGCTGACTGAATTGAGTCACTTTCATAATTTGGCATCATGAAGTGCCTTTAGGGTCAGATATTAGGGATGCACAATAATATCGGAATCGGCCGATAATTGCTTTTTTTAAGCCATCGGCATCTGACCGTTTCTTAGATTCGTCCAATATTTTATAACATTAGAAAGGTAGCTCTTGTGTCAGGCTTGTCCAAAGTCTGAGGCCTTTATACGGCCTGTGCCTTCCGTCTTATGTATGGCGTTATTTTGTGCCAAAATTCTTACGTAAAATCTCTTGTCTTTACATGCTCAACTCTGCCTGTACGCGTGAAAACAATTTTTAACTAACTAAATTGCGTGTCTGCTGCACTTATGCAAATGTGAGCTTGCATGTGGGCTGTGTCCCGAGCCGCGTACTGCCACACTTAATAGTATGGTAGGTAAGGCACTCCCATCATACTTTTATATGCGGTAGTATGCATCTCAGAAAATAGCTGGGGTTGTAGCTTAACGGCCTCTACGCACTAGGTAGTGTCACATGCGCCCTATTTGACTTGGTCCACCACATAGGGTGGGAAGTGACTTTTTCTTAAAATGTTGTGCACTACTCTCGAAATGCTCCGCTCACTCGACTCTGCTTTCACGCTAGCTTGACTTGGCGCCGTGTTAGAAAATGTCAGGATCATGGCACTATTTTTGTGCCAATATTCTGAGTGCGAACAAAATATCTTGTCTTTACATGCTCAACTCTGCCTGTGCTCGCGCTTGACTCCCCTTTCACATTGATCGGTACGGGTATTGACAGATATAAGCATGAAAATATCGGATATCGGCATTGGCCAATAATTCCCATATCGTGCATCCCTATCAGATATCAATGAATTGGGATAGACATCCCACTCTGGATGTCTCAAATTTCTTTTTATACATTAGCTTCAAATGTTCTGCAATGAGTGGCCACTTTATTGAAAGTCCATCCACGTATTCCGTGTTTGTTGGTGTACAGTGGCGCTGTGGTCTGGAGTATTTGGAATCCTGGTGTTGGTAACCATAAGATTAGGGGTTTGAGTCCCACAAATAACTAAAGCCACCGTTAGGATCCTGAATAATTCCCTTAACCCCAAGATGACCCAGGGAGACAGTCCCTGTAATTAGGAAATGGACGTTACTGCGGTTAAGAGATTCTAACAAATGCTGCCTATGTTTGTCTTAGTTCTTCATTCGCCCTTCATCAGTGGTCAGTTTTTAACCGCAGAAAAACTGGATAATTATGGGGCTTGCTGACCACTCAACCTTGCAGGGCACTGTCTACATTGGTACCAGCACAGCATACACCACCATGTTAGTGTTACGGCTGTGCTGAGCTTCACCTAAATAATACCAGCTGAACTGGGCTGCTGTGGTCAGAAACTGACACTAAGGTACATGACAGTAGTCGGGTTGCACACTGTAAGGTGACCACGGAGTACAAGTACAATGTAGATGTAGTTCCTAATAAAGTGGACGGTGAGTTGAGTTGAACATTTTGGGGCATTCATACTGGTTTAAAGAGTCAGGGAGTAGATGCTATATTCGAAAAGGGAATTAAGTCACCTGTTTGAGCGCAGCAACATTATAAGACTTTTCAAACACCTTCATGCAATCAGCCAGTCATGTGGCATCAGCATAAAATCATCTTGATATTAGACGTGTAAACATTCACTGGTCTCTTGAGTCGATTCAGTTACGATTATTATTTGCTGCAACCAGAAAATCACCAAGCAACGTCATTAAGATATAATGCAGGGTTTTTTAACGTGTTCTGTCCCAGGGACCACCACTCAGGATAAGCAGTAGTCTGCACTAATTCCTACATATTGATATGACAATGAGCAGAACAAGCAACGCAGCACACTACAACCCCAAAAGCAAGTCACGCGATTATACTGTTTACTTTCCTTAATAACACCAGCTGTTCCTCGCAATCTCTCTGTTCCTGACCGTTGTAGCGTCACAGGGTTAGGGGCCGTGACAAAATTATAGTATTTAAAGCGAATCATTTTTTTATTTAGTAATTTAGTAATCATTGTTATTTTAGTAATAAATAACTTTGCATATACATATGGGCGTGAAATTATACATTGTTTTAGTTAGGAAAACAGTATTTAAGTCGAGTATTTCCTTAAGCATAACAGAATAATCTCAGTCTCCTTCTCACAGAGAAATACACAACTTATTCATTGAAAACTCTTATCGGCTTGGTACTCGAGATCGGCCGATACCCACAGCCCAAGTATTGGAAATGAAAAAGTTGGATCGGTGCATCCCTACACGAGATACATATTGCTGAAATCTACAGAACTTGCCCGATGCAGTCATCTAAGTTGTGTTCTTTTGTGCATTAAAAAGTGTATGAAAGTGTATTCTGTATTCCAGAAACCTGCTCAGTTCTGCCTGGCAAAATGCACTTATGTTTACGCCGTAGAACGTCACAGCGTGCAAATTAATGACGTATCTCTGTGACAGAAACTTGACCATATACGTCTCAAATTAAATCCTCACTGAAAAGAACATTTCTTTATGAAAATATCAATATATTTCCTTATTAAAAGGACGAAATCTGGTTTGTTTTGGTATTTTCACATCAAATAAATACATAAACGTGTAGCTCTGACCGTTTTATATAATATAAGGAATTCAAGGGTGGCATATGCAGTTTGAATAAGTCAATAAATAAAGGGATGAAAGAATGCTCAAAAACGGCCATGATCTCATAAGGTAAAACACAGTTGGGGTGTGCGCCTGCGTGTGTATTGATGCTTGAGCCTCTCTGTGGATATCTAGCGCCCTCTGTGGCCATAGTGAATGGCGCAGCGCCAGCTAGGCCCAGCCTTATTTATACAGACGAACGCTGCGAGTTGAACCAGCGCATGCTGATTCAGAACAACAAGCAAAGATTCATTTACTTTTAAACTCAGGCCTCAGCCTCGCACATTCCAAATCACAAAACAAAAAACAAATCTTCCACAGATGGCAAACCGATACAATGCAAATATTTGCAGGTAGAGAGAGAGAGAGATGCCTGCCTGTATGACAGATTTTCATAGCATCTGCAATCCATCTCTCTCTTTCTCTCACAGACACACACATGTTCCAGTTCAGCCGATGCCACTGGGCTTCTTCTTTAATTATTTTTTACAGTTTTCTCTAATATTTAGCTCAAAGCTGAAAAGATCAAAGGTGCGTGTGTGTGTGTTGTTACATATACTCACTTCTTCAATCTGATTGTGCGTTTCCTCTATTGAAAGAAAGTATGACTGGATGATGTCCTTCATATGCAGTATGTGGCTTTCCTCGATGTCCTGGAATTTCTGCGAACACACAGACGTATTAGACTGACAACATGCGAAGAAACACTTTCCTTTTGAATAGCATTTCAAAAATATAGCCATGCTACTCTCACTGCTGCATCTATGAAGCTGTTGTGAAGAAAAATTATTTAAAAACGCGAAACCCTTCCCAAATAAATTTTGTTCACACTGTCGTCTACACTGATTCAAACACAAGATATTTAAATGTATATTATAGAAAACTTAAGTGGATAAGAAAATGATCTTTCCTTCCAGTAAGGCATCTGTTTGGGTGGTCTGGAAGCAGTAATTGGAGAGAGTGTGTGTGTGTGTATGAATGTCAGAGAAAGAGAACGAGAGTGTGCGAGAGAGTCAGGGTTTTGGGCAGACGTGAGGGGAACCGAGGGGAAATGAGAGAAAGCTCGAATAAACCAGTGGAAACGGGATAATTACAGAACGAAGATGAGCACGCCGAAACCGCACAAACACGCGTGCTTCAGACTGCGTGTGCGTCTGATTCTCATAGAGAACTAGCAAACCGCCTCAGATGGTTTCAATCCCCAGCGCCACATTGATCCCATTACTGAGGAAAAAACACCGACCGGCTACGATATACAAACCGGCGGGCATAAAACAGACGCGAACGCGAGTGCGGACGCACGCATACCTGCGCAGCCTCCGCCATTTTCTGCTCAAACTCGGTCTTCATGTTGTTGTACTTCTCCACGTTGGACTTGTACAGCTCCGTGGCTTTCTTCACCTTCACTCCGGCCTGTGCACACAAAGCAGATTCGTCTTGAAAACACCAGCACGGACACGGGAAAGTGTGGCAGAAAATGAGCCATGACGGGAAAGTGCGTGTAGTTCATGGCCTTCAATCTGTAAGGGTGTTTAAATTTGACGATCCCCGCATGCCAAAATCACTTCAAGCTTAAAAACAAACAAAAACGTGCCTATAACTGAAAATAATGAAAATAAATGAAAATAAATACTGGGGTAGTCGGTAGTGTAACGGTTAGAGAGTTCGCCCTGTAATCGGATGGTCATCGGTTCGAATCCCGGACCGGTAAAGGTACCCCTGAGGTACTCATGAGCAAGGTACCGTCCTGCCGGCACCCCACTGCTCCTTCACAGATGGGTCAAACACAGAGGTCACATTTTGTTGTGGTGCACTGTGTGCTGTGCTGTGTTCACAATGACAACTAATCACTCACTTTCACTTAAATCTAATGCTATTGTAAATCAATATAACGGCAAGTAAAGGTTCGATTAGTAATTAGGTAAGAAAGCTTATGTTAATTAGGGTAAGACTTATTAAGAACATTAATCAATTTAGTGACTAAGGGTGTTGAAATTAATCACACCATTGATGTATCGTGATGCATATCCCTGGAACTTACGGATGCAGGGCGGGGAACAGCCCGGGGCAGGCGCCAACACACCAGCACAGGACACACACACTCACGCAATCACTCTCCGATTCACTCCTTACGGGGGCCAATTTAGAGTCGGCAGTTAACCTATATTGCATGCTTTTGGACTGTGGGAGGAACTCGAACACGGGGAGAACATGTAAACTCCACACAGAAAGGCCCTTCTCGCTGTGAGGCACCCGAGTCACAATATTGTTTTTGCTTCAAAGTTACATGCATTACAGCCATTACATAGAGTCATAATTAATATATAGTACATGTGTGTTCACTAACAAATAATCTGTCACGTTTTGTACACAATCTCAGGGAGGAATCATATTGATTTGTGGTAGAAAAGGTTCTATCTATCTATCTTTCTATCAATCATAATAAAAATTATTTATGAGTTTTGTTTCAAATCGTGGTGTACCTTAAAACCAAAAACTGCTCTGTGCTTTGTTGGTATTGCTATCGGTATATATTTCAAACTTCAATGTCAATCATATCAGGATTTGACCAGAAACAGTGACACTGGCAGAGCTGGTGCAATTACTAGGAAAATAATCAAAGCTGATGTTCAGAATCTCAAACTGACGTAATCTCGCCCATGACTATTATTTCAATTCTGTTAATAAGCCACAAAGACTGCCAGCACTAATAGTTGAGCATATTTACAATACAAAACCTGGCAGTGAACTATGATGGAATAAAAAACAAACAAAAATCGTTCATTAATCACAATTGACGTAAATTCTTAATTAATAAATTCCAAACCTATTGTAAGAGTAGCAATTTGCATTATTTGAAAAAATATATATATATAATGAAAACAAGAGATAAAAACAGTAAACACTGAGTTCATGGTTACCTTATCGAGGTCTTTCTGGGTGGCTCCCTCCTTACGCATACGTTCCAGTTCCAAAGTCTTGCTGTTATAGTTCTCTTTGCTCTTCTGTAGTGCTTGGGAAATGGCCTGAATGTTCTGCACTGCCTCCAGCGTTGGCGCTACGTCCTCCTTAGTCTGCCAGAGACAGGACGAGAGTCAGTAAGCAAACGTTCCGATTCAAGAGAAACTCCACACCATGGCTAAAAGCTTAAGAAAGGAGTTATAAATACTGTAATTCATGTAGAATTACCCCATATATAGTACAGATGATGTATTAATGTCTGTTATGTAATTGTCCAAATGGCAGAATTCACATAAAACCTCGTGTAGTGTTGTAATGATTTCTGCTAAGACAAAATATCACTCAAAATCTTTGTGGGCTAAGGTCTGCATGTCTGAAAAGACCAAGAAAGAACTCTTAAGAAAAAACAAATTCCTGAGCCAAAGTTACTAAGAGTACTAGTTCTTGTTTCCTTTAAAATGCAAGACAGAAGCATAATGCGTAACATAAGGCAGTTACATTTACAGCATTTAGCAGACGCTCTTATCCAGAGGGACTTCCATTTCCAGAACCAAAAGAGACATACGAATGTATGTAACAACCGGTGTATTGTCTAGTTTCACTTAGTTTTTCTGTCTGGTTGTATTCTTCATAAACAGCACAGGAAAAAAAATCCCTAATTTTGAGTTGGTCGCCATTATACATCTCTGGTTTGCTGCAGACAAACGGAAAACAAATGTAGCTGATGCGATGGACGTAATAACCGCAGATGACAGCACGTTGAAAATCCAGCAAAAAACAGGTTGCTTCTGCCTACGTCAAGTTCACCTGAGACTGATGATGACGCATCACGTTCTTGAAGGGGTGATCCATTTCGTGGGGTAGATTCAACCCCTGCCCCTTACCACTCCATTGCAAGGGCCAAGGTCAGAAAGTTTCCTGGGGCTGATAAGTGACCAAGCTGTTTGTTTATTTCAATATTTCACTTGCAACTTATTCCAAAACTACCCTTTGAAGGTGGTCTGAGTTCCAGTTATGAGCGTTTCGGGTTCCAGTCGCAGTGTGAGAATACCCTTATGGTACCGAGCGTTAATCCCAGATCTTATGGGATTAAAAAAATTCAGACTTACAGTATGTGTATGGAAGTCGAGATGTCGACATAACTAAAGCCACTTTTCTCGAGATCACAAATATTTTACTTCGCTGATGGTAAAACTGCAAATGTGCGATCCGTCTTCTCAAGAGACAGACACTGCCATGATAACTGTCCAGCACCGATAGACACACTGCCTTTTTGACTTAAAAAATCAAAAAATCTGACTCGTCCATAATGATACTGATGTAACCTGTAGTGAGATCACAGGTTAAATAAGACACAAATTTGAGCAAACAACTTTCATTATGTCGACTTCCATACATGTGGCTCCCTCTAGTGGCTCCATTCCAGCTACTGAAAAAGACATTGCAGCTCAGTACCTTCTTGTGTGCTTTGGCCTGTTCGTCCGCATACTTCTGCACATCCTTGATGAGTTCCTGTAGCTTGCGCGCCAGATCCATGTGACAGACGGCCACTTTCTCTGTTGACACCTTAAACACATCCCAAACGGGGGCAAATGTCCTGCAGGAGAGGCCACAGTGAGATTACGGCTTTTCCAGAGCAGCACATTAGCAGGCTACTGAAAACAATCAGTTCTCAAATCAGCTTTTCGTGACATCAGAATGACATTATGAGAGACCAGATTTATTTGAAGCATTGTGTGTCCAAGTTCATTTGCTGTAAGCCACATTAGCACTTAGTTATACTTAGTTAGTTATACTTATACTAGGGATGCACCGATCCAACTTTTTCAGTTCCGATACTGATGTTGATATTCGGGCTTTGGGCATCGGCCGGTCCAAAGTACTGATACTGATATCAGTTTTTAAATGATTTATTATTAAAATAACATCTCAAAAATGATGCGTTTAAATCCAGTTCTGTAATTTTGTGACGCCCCCTAATTCCGTGTCGCTAAAACCATCAGGAACACAGAGATTGCAAGCGAGAGCTGTGCTGCGTCCGAAATCGCATACTACTTGAGTAGGTACTACATTTGAATTTGAGCGTACTGCTCTACCGTTAAAACAGTACGTTCTATATAGTATTAATGAGGGTAGTATGAATGGAATCCGGACGTACTACATCCGCTGTGTTGATGTCACGTGTCATGTGTCGTCACAACAGCGCGAAAATTTAAAGAGCCCACTCTACTGCGCGAACATCAGCAATGTTGTCCGTAATGCTCACAGCTTTCATCAGCGTTTTAACGTTGACTGGATCAACAGCTCAGAGGAGGCATTGGTCAGCTGCTCACAACGTTTTCCTTAAGATACTTACACTTGAAAAGAGCCGCGTCTCGGTTTTCCGCCATTTTTCGAATATGACGCTGCCTTATGGGATAGTGAAGTGTCCATCTGCCTACTACAGAATTCGGCCGGAAGCAGTAGGTCATCCGGGTACTTCTCGCCTGTTTTTCGAATACTATGAATTCGGACATACTACTCGCCTCGCATACTGTTTTTTGCATACTATATAGTAGGGAAGTATGCGATTTCGGACGCAGCGCTGGTGTTGTTAAGGAAATTAAACAGTACAGTCATGTGATTTGCTTTTGGGGTTGTAATGTGTTGCGTTGCTTGTTGAACAATAAGTCACCTTTACTACAGTGCCACTTTCCATGCATAACAAATTGAGTGTGAGCGCATATGCAAACATAGAGCAACCTACAGCTTTATTTAACAGACTGGATCCATAGATCGGGCCAATGCCACCGCCTATTTGAGTCGTTATCGGAGCGATATCCCATCCACATAAAACAATACACAAAGATACTGGTGTAATCTAAAAGTACAGTGTATACACACTTACCCTAACTGTGAGAAGTTGCTGGCAGACTTGGCCAGTCTGCTCACTGACCTAGAGTACGTCTCCTCAATGGCAGACCTGCAGATAAAGGGAAAAAAATGTCCTCAGACATCTTCTAGGGTTGTTAGAACAACTGGCTGCATCTTTCATGACTAGACATTTTACATAATTTGGGGCAGTTGGTAGCGAGACGCCCCGTGATCGGAAAAACGCCAGTTCAAATCCCGGTTAAGAGATGCCGGCCCCAAGCACTGCTCCCCATGTTAGCTGCCCACTGCATCCTTCAAAAACAGTGGAGAGAAATGACCATGACAGGCGTGCTTTAGTCTAGTCTAAATAGGACCTAAAGAAATACATTTATAAATCACAGTATAATGTCACTTAAAAAGGCTCACGTTAGCGAGTCTGGATCATTAAACACATTTGGGGAAAATCAGCAGCTGAAATTTAGTTGTATTTTATCAAAAAGGCATCACATCCTGTCACATTAACCACATCACCCGGCATATTCAAAATGTCTAAAATTCCACAAGGAGGTGCTAGAAACCTCATACTACTTGACTGACATGAATCGTGATACATGATAGCAGATATACACAGAACAACCTATCAATTCAACACTCAAGACCCCAAAATACAGTGAGAGCAACGTCATGAGCACGGTCCACCCACAAGCCCATTTATTTCCAAATTTCCCCATCAGAATCGCTTTGGAACCCGGGGGCTGTAAAATTCTTTGGTTTGTTTTGTCACTGGGTTGTTATTTTCCTAGGTGTGGTGCAGCTGGTTGGCAGGTGAGCTCTGGATGGCTTCACACATGCTTCAGTAGCATTTCTGAGAGCACATTTGACATAGTTTCCCCCCATAAACCAGGAAGATGCCTCCCTCTCTTTATGAGTTATTCATTTGTGTGGAACAAGAGAAATTCCTGTTGAGTTCCAATGATCATCATTAAACCTGAAAAATCCCCTCAATCATTTCAAAATGAAATGAGGAATTTTTAAAGCACAACAAGTTCAGATTGGGTTTACACATAAACCAAGAAGTGCTGAGACTGCCGTCCTGCTGGTAATACAAGATTCAAGATTGTGGGAATATCACCAACAGGCGGACTGCGGGCCAAAGTCTGATAGATTTTGATGGACTATTTCTATTTTAACACCTGTGGTATTCATGGCTTTTATTTTAACTTGCAAATCTCTTCTTTTTGTATTTATCCTAGCACGCAGGAAGTGCTCAAACCAATCCCGCGCATTGTAACTTTATATCTATTATTCTATTAAAATGAAGCTCTTGTTAAAAAAATGCAAACCTTAATTTTATTATAAGAATATTTATTTTATTATCAGAGAACATTACTAATCTACATTGATGAAATAACATCCATTTGTAGTTTATCTGGCAATCAGTACTACATACTACAGAAAAATCTTTAAAATATATAATGTTATCATTATCACTATCATTTATCATTATCATTATGTTAGACGTTATCAATATTCCAGATCTTTGCTTGATGAAATTTTCTCTAACTGGACGACTTTTAACGGAAGACCCATGGTCTCGAGATATGAGATATAAAGTGGACAATGACTCCCTCTAGTGGTGAAGATTCTCAGTCAAAGACGGAATCTAAACTATGTAAGAAACCTGGAAGCACATTCTATATGTTTAGAAAGTAAAACCCAGAGACAGGAGAGACCAGCTTCTCGTCTCCCAGCTTGAAATTCAACAGAGCTGAACTTGACATAGCTGAAATGCCACACCTCCTCAGAACGAGCGACGTACCACCTTCTTATGACAGGAAGGCAGCCCTCGAAATAGAGCCAGAGATGAAAGGTGGTTTGCTCTGTGTGAGAATGTTCTATTGTCTTGTAAACCACTAGCTCTAAATGATAATGTAACTAACCCTCATCTCAGCAACCAAGGGGGAATCTTTTGACTCCCAAAAACAACCCGGAACCTTTGTGTGAACTTTATGAGGTTCTTACATTAAAACACGCCTCTCCAAAGTTTTTCTGTTGTTGTTAGGATATGAGGTGCTAAAAGAACCCCCACACAGGGGAAGTCGTAGGTTCAAATCCAGCTCTGTTCCACTACCAGAACTACAAAAAGTTACTAACGGGAGACTGTCCCTAATATTAATAAGGATGAGTCACAAAAACCTGTACTAAACGGGCCCCGGGGCTACATTTTTAGAGACCAGAGTATCGATAAGCTCTGACGTTAACGGTACTGCTTTCGGTGCTGAAGAAATGAACTAATCCGATTTTTTGCTTCGACATAAAAGTAATCTCTCCCAGGTAGGGGTGGGCGATATATCGAATATACTCGATGTATCTCGGCTTGTTCCATGCCCAGCCCTACTCCCAGGTTATCTGGCTAGCTCCGCTAAGACATTCATCTAGAGTGTTCTTTCTCAATGCATGGGGAAATTCTCGCACGCACGGTGTCACTGCCCGAGCTGCGTGCGTATGCAGAAAGTTGTTATGCTTTTGGCTGTACGTGGTTTGTTTACTGACATCTGGTGGAGCTGGCCCGATCAGCGAGACTATGTGCACAAATGTTAACGTTAAATTACATATTAATACACTGTAAGACATATAAAAGCATACGTACATAATCACATGATACTTCATATGTGTCAGCAGACATTGAAATACGTAAGAAGTACAGCCTGCCTGCCAACCAGCCACACAGCTTTTTATTTGTGTGATATTGTAAAACACTTAAATAAATGCACATAAACTCGTGGGACTTAAGTCGTTAGAAAGAATTAAAACAAACAAAAACGATTGTGTATGTTTTTATTATAATGATTTCAGTAATATTGTAACTCCCATGTGAGAGGAGGATTTGTCAGCTTACTGTGTCGACAGTTTGTTGAATAATAAAAGTTTTTGTTAAATAAAATGTTTATGTTGTTGATTTGATTTGATTTAATTTGATTTCCTAAAGTCGAATATGTCTAGTGAAGTGATAAAGTACAAAATATTGCAGTGATTAATAACTTCAGTCTAACATAGAAATCCAGTATCTCTGAATAGGTGCATGACAAATAGGGTCTAGTATATAAATATCAACACAGCAATAATTTATTATATCAAATTTCAAATGTGCAGTTATTCATGTGCTTTATGTTCATTTTTAAATTGATTAAGGTCAATTTTGAGTTTGGCAAGTTTCTGTAAAGGAATGATGCTCTAATGCTCAATGCAATGTTTCAAAAAAAAGTTAAAATAATTATTGAAATGTTACTGAGAGAATTTCTGATATTTTTGTGTCTTTGGGAGAGGTGAATTGTTAATTTAATGACTAACTCTTTGGTTATTTGCTTAATTGCTTATCAATAAATTAAATAAAATAAATCTTTAGATTAATCAAAAAATTCATCGTTAGATTAGTTGAATAATCTCTAGATTTATCGTTTTAAAGAATAATCGATGGGGACAGCACTAAAATCAATAGAACACTCGATTACTAAAATAATCTGTAGCTGCGGCCCTAGCAACAGATATGTTCTTAGTAGGGGACACACACACATTTTAGAACAAATTCTAACATCATCCTACCGTTCCCTGATGAAATCGGAAAGCTCCTTGCTGGATATCTGCCCATGTTTCATGTTATGGTAGAGAATGTAAAATCCATTGTTTTTTTCACCCTGCAAGAAAAGGGAAGTCAAATGAATAAAAGCAAACATCAAATCACTTTAATCCCGAGAGCACAACGTAAGATGAGAAAAGATCTTCACAAACCATAACGGGCATCTCCATTAGCTCTCTCACGGCCTGAATAGCGGCTACATGACGCTGAAGGACACGCTGGTCCACCATGTTCATCCTCGACATGGCTACGCTTATTTCTTTTGTTTAAATTACAAACTAAAGATGAATTTGTGGAGGGTTTTATTGGAGGAGCTGCAGTTCTTTGGGACAGTAACCGTAGTGACAGTGTTTGCAGGGTCTGGTATCAGCACTTTAAAAATACATGAACGGAACTTAATAATTGATGGTTAAGTATTCTTTACACAAAAAAGCCCACTTAACTCTTTCGGTAAGAACGACAAACTAAACTATCGATGCGTTTGAAAATGTCAATGTGACCGGTCAAGTTTTGTAGCTGTGACATGAAAACTGTCCGAGTAGAAAGATTTGGACGAAAGAACGAAGGATGAGAAAAGCAAGAAAAAGACAAGTGTGGGTCAAAACTGATTCAGATGCGTGTTCAGTGAGGTAGTCCGATGTAGCATAAGAACCGTGTTGACTGTTATGTGAAAACAAACTTTAGAGTCTCAAATCCTATGTATTCTTAATGGGAGAAAATGAATGGGTTCTTATGAGGGAAAAATAAACAACAAAAAAGGATGAAAAAGACGAGTGCGGGTCATGACGGTTGCAGATATGCAAAGAGGTTCACAGGGCCTTGAACAAGGGTTGAATTTGGTGGCTTCGTGAAGAACGGCGGCCGTGGAGTAAAGCATCAAAATTTGAGCTCCATGTTAGTCTATGGGGAAAAAAATGGACGAAAAAATGGACAGAACTTGCAAACGAGTGCACGTATCAAAAACGCGTATATAAGCACCCCACACTGCAACAGGTCGCACGTTTTAGAGGTGGAACAAAGATTCTAGCACAAAAGCTGTAGGAGGAGTAGCGCTCAGAAAAAGTGGGTGGAATAAAAATCGGATAACGATATGCTCACCGCATTGACATACTTGCGCCCGTAAGTTCCCAGGATAGGTCCAGAATCTCCCCCGCCACACCGGTGACCCCAGCTGGGATTGAGCGGATCGGATAATGAATGAATTTACGGACCGAAGCTAACGTCTATAAGTTGAAGTTATTCCCCAGAGGCTTTCCTTCTTTCAGAGGCTGCTTCAGCTAACGTTAGTCAGTCAGCTAAGATAGTTCAACCAAGGAGACCATTCAGATTAGGAAGGTAAGATACATTTTATTGAGAAAAAAACAGGTTGTCGTTTTAGTGTGCATGTGACAGTTTGGAGGGAGCCCGTCGCTTGGTTCCCTCGTCTCTGAAGCCGGCAGATCGGGCTGGGAGACCAGGCAGGAAGGCGAAGGAGCCTGCCCCGTACCAAGGCGGGAAGCCGGAGGTGGTGGAGGGGAGGAGGTGGGCGAAATCGGAACGGCTGTAATGGCAAAGAAGAAGGCCAGTGTTACTGCTTATATACAGACTAGGAGTTATGCGATTGGACGCGCCGCTGCTTATTTGGTTCTCCTTGTTTGAACTTTCGTGTTCACTTCCATATCGACAGTTCTGCAGTGAAATCAGACGCTGATTTTTGGACGTTGAACGTTAATATGATGTGCAAGCGTAAGTGCAGCAGCTACTCATGGCTTCGAAAGGCTTGGCCTTTGGAGAGTTAGGAGGCATAATTCATACTTAATAGTTTCATCTAACCCCTAACCTCTGAACAAGAAACTCAAAAGGCCAAAGATGGTTATCACAGCTCAACCTGAAAAACGACACAAAATCTAAACGGAATATTTGTGGTATTTCGTTTTGAGAAACTAGACGTCACAGATCGGCAGTGACATTTAAGCAAGCGGAAAATCTTTGGACATTGAATTAGTCAGTGTTTCACTATAAGAAAAGAACACTGATGGTGGACAAAAAGGGAAAACAAGAGACTGTTCTCTTTTAAAGTTATTACAACTAGTCATCTATAGAGATTTTTTTCTTTTCTGCGGCCTTTCAAGTCGTGTGCACAGGAAAGTGGCAGCCGCTGACCAAAGAACGCAGCGATATCACAAAATTCGAACGGGAATAACAACAAACTCAGGAAACCTGTTTGGGCGTCTGCACTATGCAGACCAGCACAATGCCAGGAGTTCTGCTCTGCGATTGGACGCTGTGGCTCACGTGTTTCCTCCCGGCCAATCACGTGGGCCTAACCTGAACGCTTCTCTTTCTTACAACTGTTAACTATAATCTGCCTAATCGAAGCCGCTATGAGCTTTAATGTGTAGAATACGTGAAGAATTCCTCCAAGCTGATATATAAGGATTAAGCACGACTAGTATGACATTTCGGAAAGGAGATACAGATGAAGTTGAAAAAACTTGGCACGGAGAAAGCCAAAGCAGCTGCATGATGTCGGAATGAGAGAAGGAACAGTCTGCGGTTTGGGTTTGACATTGTGAGCATGGGAAAGTCGAGCTGGCTCTAATAACAGTGCTCTGTGTCTCTCTCTCTCTCTCCGTTTGGGTGCAGTATTCCCAATCCTCCGACGTCACGGAACGTCCAAGTCAAAAGCAAACACACGACGTTCATAACCCAAACACTACAGGGAGAAGAGGCGAAGGTGTGAGTGTGTGTGTGTTAGCGCTGCAAAATGCAGTAATTTATCATCGCCGATATGTTCGTGTGCAATACTTACGTCGCAGGAAGTGTTGGAACAATAATATCAAACGAGTCATGCTACAGGATTTTTGCTGCTTGACACAAGAGAGAAAACTTATTTTCCATGACAAATCCCCAAGAGTAGTCTGGTGAAACTCAACTTAGTCTGCAATCCAAAAAAAACAGTCCTCAGGCTAATTTTTCTTTCTGTTAATCTTTCGTATCTTAATCTGTGCTTACAGAATCACACCGAGCATCCTAGACAGATAAGTACAAAATTCTGCAGTTTTAACTATTACAGAATACAATATCGCGACGTAAATTGTTCCATTGTTGCTCGATTATGAAAAAAAACATAATCACGATTAATTTGGTCAATCTTGAAATCACGATTATTTAACACTTTACTTTGTGTTACTATTTAAGACTTTATGCTGCTCTCCTCCTTCCGCCATCTTTACCCGCTCAGACTGTACACCGCCACCAGAACACACACGTGCGTTCAGTCTTCAGAAGGTGCGTTAGTGCGCGTGCGTGTGTCATTCGGAACACAAGACAAAATATGAGTATACTTGCAGAGCGTAATGTGGCAAAATAATTGTAATTATAATTGTTTTTTGTCGATTACATTATTTTTGTGATTGTTTGGAGCTGAAATTGAAATTAAAATTCGATTAATTGCACAGCCTTACTGTGTAGTGAACACATCTCTTATATCTGCTTTTTGTTTTACGCTAAAATTCTCATCAAATCCAATTTGCTTTCATTGCTCAGGCAAAACTACTAACAGAGAAACAGCTTCATGCGTTCAGAGCCCCGTGATCAGCTGTGGTGGCCTGAGCAAAATAAAATCGGGAACATTGTACGGAAGAAACAGACAAACTAGAGGGGCTTAATTTAATTAGTGGTTTCACGCTGGTTTTGCTGTACGCCGGCCTGATTTTAAATGAGAATACCACACTACGCTGCCAGTGTGCTCACTTCCTGTCTGGCTTTTTTCCCTTACCTCAAACAGAGTCATGCAGACACAGAGGAGGCGAGTCGTCGTTCGAGGACATGCTTGTGCTTTCTGGACAGGATAACAAGCATGGGCATATCCGAATCTGATTGTATTTGTAACCTCAAGTTTAAATATTTCTCACTGCACAACATTGAGTATCAATTACCGGTCAGAAAGTGTGTAGTGTGAACACAGCAGCAAGCAGGTACACCACCTTTTAGCACGATTGCTCCGTCTGGTCTACGAAACCACACTGTCACGAAAAGTTGTGCGAGAAATGACAGAGGAAATGACGTGACACTCAGGCATGACAATAAGTACCTTGCTCATGAGTACCCCAGTGGTACCTTTACCTTCACTGGGATTTTGAACTGGCAACCTTCCGATCATGGAGCAAACGCCTACGCTATCAACTGCCCCGACCTGCTCGTTCTAAACCCTCTCTACTCGTGTCCTGCCGCTTGCCGGTGACTGGTCCGGATATTTAGCACCCTAGACATCTGGGGCGACTCTGCGACTGGTCAGCAAGCTTGTTTCGTTACATCTTTGTAGTGTTCACTACAAAGAGATTCCTGCACTTTGTGTTTTTGATGAGTCCTAAAGACCAGCTCATCCTGCAGGAAGACTGACGGAAAAGTTTAGTCGTTTTGAAATATTTTTTCAAAACCGCAGCTCACCTTGAAACTGGAAACTGGACCATAACTAGTGGCATGAAAACAGGAGGACGCCTGATGAAGTTTAATCTTACGCTATATTACGTAAGCATATAGGGGCAGTTGGTAGATTAACGGTTAGAGAGTTGGCTCACTGATTGGAAGATCACCAGACAGGCAAAAGTCATGAGCAAAGTACCGTCCCCAAGCACTGCTAGATTTTTCAGGACCTTTGGCAGCAGCGCTGCCAAAAAGCTGCCCGCTGCTCCTTCACGGTTGGGTCAAATGCAGAGGTCATATATCGCTGAAGTGCACTGTGGCGTGGTGTGTTTTTACAGGCAACAAACCTGCTGACCAGGTCCTGAAAAATCTAACAACATAAAGTCTTGCATCGCATCACGACGCAGACGTGTATCAATTCTGTATGAGTGCAGTAGCGGACCACAATCGATTATATGGGGGGGGCGCGTTAAACCGGTGGTCCAATGCAGGCAATGCAGGTGGTCTGTCATAATGACATTGCTTGGTGGTTTTCTGACTAAAATGAACATAAAATGAACATCCTCGGTAGTAACTATGGCTGCCCGATCTGCAATCCATGCCCCAAAAATTGGTGGGATGCATCGAGATCGAGAATCGAAACGTTGACGTGATAATCGTAATTGAATTGAATCGTGAGAACAGTGAATGTTCACACCTCTACATGGTCATGTAAAGCAGAGTTTGTTAAGCGCCCAATCTTGGTACGCCACTACCTTAGGGTCGACCGATTACTGGCCGGGCCGTTTACTGGGGCTGATATTAGGCATTTTGCCGATTATCGGTATCGGTGTTTCATTTTGACCATCGCTGATATGAAGTAATTACAAGGTGCGCTACTATGGCTCCACCGCCGTCTCTTCTCTCTGTGCCGTTCGCTCTCAACTCGCTGCGTCATGTAATGTCTCGCAGGCAAACATTTCTGATTGGCTGTATGTCCCACGAGTAGTAGCCAATCAACGCTGAACGCTTGTAGTCACTCACACCTAGTGTTAATTTCGTCAGACGAGATGAGACGAAATGTGTTAGTCAACGACCCTCTTTCCCACGACTAAGACGAGACGATGACGAGACTGCACCAATTTTCTAAAAATACTGACTAAGACTGTGTTAACGTGCCATATTGTTTACAAACAAAAACGAGACAAATGTTTTGCATGAAATAAAAACAAAAACTCCCTACTTGTTTTCGTCTACACTAGAGACCACCAGACCCCCTGTCATGTGTTTGTGCCAGCAGTTAGCCTACGTCATGTTCCTGCGCCTATCCGGCCGCAAAACTACATGCAACTACTATCGCCAGAGGTTATTATTACATTTAATCAATATTTTAGCAGTGTGGAACACAATTCAACTGGAATGATAAACAAAAATCATCGCTGAAAGAAAAAATAAAAAAGACTAAAATGTTTTAACGAAAACTTGACTAAAATGCATTGAGTTTTCGTTTGACTAAAACTAGACTAAAATCTTGAGACTTTTAGTCGACTAAAACATCACTAACAAAAACTGATATGTGAATGACTAAATATGACTAAGACTAATAAGGAACTTTGACACAAGACTAAGACTAAATTTAAAAATGACCGCCAAATTAACACTACTCACACCACACCCACACGAGCACAGCATGAAGCATGAGAAGAGGAGAGAGGAGAAAGGGCTGCAGCTGAGCTTGGCGTTTGTAAAATTCGAACTTTTAACAGAGATTTTCTTTTTGTTTGCATATTAGTTATCCCTCGCTCTAACCAGAGGGATTCAACTGGATGCAAAAATTCAAAATAGCCCAGATCTGGGGTACGTGAGGAGCAGGGATTGAAACCCGCTGGGCCTCTCAGTCTAAATGCATTAATATGGATTACAACGAAAAAAAGCAAACAGGACTTTTAAGATTATCCTGTTTTGGCAGGAAAATGTGTTAAGTGTTAAGAGTCAAATCGTGAAGAGGTTTAAAAGTACCGGGGATAAGTGCAGTAAACAAGACTCTACACAAAACAAATGCTCACTCATATAATATCCACTCCAAATACATACACAGCAACTTTGGTAAAAAGGTGTATTGTTACACCTGGCACGGCTTTGATATAATAGCAAAACAAACATGCACGTCCCATCACGTAAGTAGGCATAACTTTGGAACGGCAGCCAACCATCCTGCACGTTGCATTTGTGGCCCATACCCATGTAGAAGTTACCGTTCGTGAAACTTCAATGAGGCGTAACCTGTGGTAAAACTGGCTCCGATTAGGCTGTTAGTCAGCGGTGTTGGCAAAGTCTCTCACATCTTCTTGTGAGTGAATCTGGAGGTAAATGTGACGAAAAAGAGGGCACACGACACCAAAAGCTGAAAATATAAACCCCAAAATGCAAGATATGCTACCAAGATCTAGTAAGATAACATCCAAATGAAGACAATTTTTTTTGTCATTAAAACTCTGTGAACACACCACAGCACAGTACACCACGACAACATGTGACCTTGGGGACAGCACCTTGTTCATGAGTACCTCAGTGGTGACTTTATGGGTCTGGGATTCGAACCGGCGACAACCGATCACGGGGCAAAAAAACAACCGTTACGTCACCAATAGCCCCCTATAAAACACATCTTTACGTACTCCTGTAAACTGAAAAAACCTGAGATAGATCAACACAGAGAAAATATACTATGAGAATAGCTCCATGAGCTCTAGTGTTATGGGCAGGGAGCGGCTCGAGTAAGCTTAGGGTTGCGAGTTCAAATCCCAGAACAGTAAAGATAGCACTGAGGTCCCCGAGAGCACGGCATCACCCCCAAGCTCTGTATATATCAGCTGCCCGTGCACAGATGGGTTAAAACGATTATCCTGTTTTTATAACTGGCATGTAGTTGATTCTTCAAAACCTGAAGAGGATTAAAAATAGAAAAGTCGCAATAATATAAATGATATGTATATAAACAATTCTATCAATGATTGACCTCCAGGGAGGTCAAAATCCACAACTGCCTCTGAATTGGGTTACATTATGAGCAGTGTCTCAAATCTGGGAAACAACAACGTCTCTCTAGGAAGCATAACGTGAGGTTGGAGTTGACATCTGCCAATAACAGGGCACTTGATGCCGGTCATGAGAACTTAGCCTGAGGGCTGTATATATCTCAGCAATTCCAGCATTATGGTTTTGACTTTTGGACTCTTCTGGCACGCATGAGACAATTTCCTTATATTCCGTCTAACTTTTGTGGAAAAACAGAAGCTAGGCTTTAAATATCAAGGTAATTAACACAAAAAGTGGACTTTAACAACTACTACTAAAACGTATAATGCGTGTAACATGATTCCCATCAGTCTAGTCAAAAGTGATCTACTTTTGGCGCTTTTCCACTGCCACCAGGAACTGCGTCACTGACTGTGTCAAAACTTGTATAGGGAGGACTAATGATTCAAAACAAAGGAGTCAAAACTAAAGCCAAAAGACATTTTATATTGAGTCAGTGAAATATACAACCTACACTTGAAAAAAAAAAACTGACGTGTCAACCGAAGACTAAGCATTTAGCAGAGGCGGAAATGTCTTGCGGTGTCGTGTGGTGCTGCTGGGTGTTTGTCTGTGGGGAGCGAGGAAACTGGGTTTCCTTAACACATTCTTTTGTTGTGGTAAAACACAAGGCACGTCTCGTTTTTTGCCTCTAGAGTGGCATTTATGTACGAGTGGGTTAGAGAGGAGGAGAAAAGGTGTGACGTCATGGCAGACCTACACTACATGAACACTTCAGCGTAATGTCTAATCAGCACTTTCCATTTTGAGGTTTTAATATGAAACTTTCCCATGAGCAAAGCTACACTTATTTATAAACTAGTAAAACAGAAAAAAACACACACACACTAGTGTAACGGCAAATCATGCAGAACAAGCAACCGTCTTTTCCCATCAGAGAACACACGGCTAATGTCACAATCCCTTTAAAGATTTTATGCCACTGTACACCAGAGCGACTCAATTAAAGGCTTTATGGTTGGGAGAAAAAAAACATTTTTAAAGGCTTTTCAACCGGCCAATTAAAGTTTTTGGGTTGTATCCATACACATTCTTACAGGTCAATAAAATATGTCGGAATCCCTTCTGATTCTCCAACCAAACCACCAATTAAAATAAGCTACCCAAAACAGAAGTACCCAAAAGATGCTCAAGTTAATACCAGCTGCCAACGTTCTCTTCCCTAGCAGCTCTTTAGACATTAGGATTGGTTCTACATTCAATTTCGACACTGCAAAAAAGGAAAATGTTCAGTTTCAGTCCAAGAACAAACATGTTTGTTGCAGTAAGATACAAACAAACTAAGTCTGTGTGCTTGGCAGAGGAAAAGCCTCCCGTTTGCAGAGGTTGATGACAACCTGCCCTACTTAAATGAAAACTTTCCTGCTGAACTTAAGTGTCTGACAAAGGAAAACATCTGGTGCTTTTTCATTTTGGTGCCATTTTTGCAATCCAATTGGGGCTAGAACTATTAGTAATTGAGGATACTAATGATTATTAAATTTGATTAATTAAAAAATGGGATGAGAAATATTTTAGATATACCAAACAACAGCAGATAAACAAACAAGAAACAAAAAAGAAAAAAGGCTATTTTATTGTGTTAATTGGTAGCGTAACGGTTAGGGAGTTAGCCAAGTGATCAGAGGGTTTCCCGGTTCGAGTCCCAGACCGGTAAAGGTACCATCCCCAAGCACTGCTCCCTGGGTGCTGCCCATCAGCTGCCCACTGCTCCTTCACGGATGTGTCAAATTTCGTTGTGGTGCACTGTGAGCTGTGCTGTGCTGTGGTTAGGGGTGTTGAAATTCATCTCCTAATCGACGCATCGTGATGCGGACGTGGACGATTCTGCATTGATGAAGGCAGACCATAATTGATTCTATGATAATGACATTGCTTTGTGGTTTTCTGACTACACCATGAAAAATCGAATTAAAAAGAACATCCCGACAGTGACTATAGCTGCCCGATCTGCGATCCATGCCCACTCTGCGTGCAGTGTGAAGTAACATAGAATGGGATACATCGAGATATCGGTGAATCTTTGATAAGATAATCGTACTTAAATCATATTCACTTTTTCACAATTGCATACAGAAAAAAATCCATTTAGCAGGGATTGCTAAAGGAGTTCTTTCTAACGACATCACAACAATTAAACTAACGACTCGCCACATAACAAGAGAAGCTCAGGAATACAACAATGACAGCAATGCCGTCCACTCTGACAGATTGATCCATAATTAGAACGGGAAGGGTTTTAGGAATTTGCCTCGCCGAGATATATCAAATCAAGTCGATGATGTAATGCAAAATGAAATGTCAGCACACATGGAGGGTATGGCAGGAACGAATCATTCAGGGCAGTTGATAGCTTAACGGGTATCCTTCCATGATCAGAAGGTCGCCGGTTTGAATCCCAGACCGGTAAAGTTACCACTGAGGTAGTCTGGAACAAGGTACCGTTCCCAAACACTGCTCCCTGGGTGCTACCCTTCGTGGATGGCTCAAATGTAGAGGTCTTTTGAAATTTTATATTTATTTAAAATGCTATATAATAGCATTTGAGGAAATCACATTTTCCAAACTGGCCGCTCAGATTGGGCTTTTGGAAAATAAGTTTGTCTATTTTATTTGTAACTAACTAAACAGCATGAACACACACATTGGATAATACAATTAAAGCGAACAGCAGTAGTGGCCAGAAACATAATTTGGCACAGAAATGTGCTCGACTATTTAGATTGAGGCGTAGGCCATCAAAAATGCCAGAGAATCAGACTGTTCTTGTAGCGTTGCCTAAGGCTAGTTCTGAGCATTCATTGCATGGCTTAGCATCTTCCCTGTTCTAACAGGTCAGCATAATGTTATTTCCTCATTTTCAGGCCCTTTGGGAGGCAGATGGAATTAGATGTGTCTAAGCAGACAAAACATGTCAGTGCTCAAAGCGGACAAGGGCTGCATCCCAAACCGCAAAACCACTTTAAGCCAGGTGGAGTAGGAACGTCTACGAGCCTTTCAGCATCTGCTAATGCTACTGATGTGTATAAAACCCTGGAAATAGAGTACACACTACTAAGTGAGACCCAGCGCTGGTGTTGAGAGTGAGCTCCACCTAACATCAGGATAACCAGGCTCCTTGGGTCAGAAACTGATCAGCAGTGATTATGGCAGGGATTATGGGTTGTTAAATGCAGATCATGAAAATAAATGAGTAGGTGACATTATACTTTACATTAGGGCTGCACGATATATAGAAAATGTATGGTCATCGCGATATCAACTTGTGTGATATGCATATACAAAGATTTCCTAAAGTTTGATAAGTGGTATATTTTCACGTACTATGCATTCGCGCTCTGCGTGTCTATATTTGGCCAATCAGATGGAGCCCTACCGCCCTAAATGTCCGCCCCCTATGTAGAAGCAAGAAAACATCAAATTACGGAGTTTTTCAATGTTACTTGGCTAATTCTAAAATAACAAATGACAAAATAAATTCTATAATTTTATTTAGACTTACGCCATTTAAAAACAAGTGTATAAAAGTGAAATAACCAATAACAACCCTAATATATCATGAAAATGAAATGTCTAATACATAAAATACTGTAAAATGTATAGATGGTCCTAGAGTTTTGATGGATCGACTTAGGATGTTTCAGACAAACATAGCAGCGTAAGTGCATTGCATATTGCAGTTTTTCCTTATATCGTGAAGCCCCACTTTACACACTACACGGTTCTCGACAACAGATCTTGGCTACTGTAAAGACTGGGGACACAGAGATACGAAGAGTTAGTGCAGTAGCCAATTGATTAACACAATGGGGAAAGTTTTGGCTGTACAAAACAGGCCAGTTCAAGTCAAGAAACAGATTTAAGTGATTTCTAAGTGAGTTATTGTCACTATGAACACAGCACAGCTGTGTAATTCCTGCTTTTGGCCCATTCGTGAAGGAGCAGTGGGCAGCTTTGTCTAGGACTTATAATCACAGGGCCAACTCCTTAATTGTTATACTACCAAATGCCCCAAAAGATCAAACAACCTTCCCTGGTCTGACAATTTGATTAAATTAGGATTATAATTATGTCAACGAATTCCAAAATATGAAAACAGTACTCAGTACACTCAGTGCACACACTGCTGCATGTTGCACTTCAGTACACTCAGTGGTATACTTTGCATATATTATGGGAACTGAAAACATTTAAAGCCTGTTTTATTACATTTGCAAGTGCTTAGTTTTTTTCATAAAGATTTATATTTATTGTTGTTGCACCAAGTCAAATTCATTATTCATCATAAAAAAAAACTGTCAATAAAATGCAAATCTGATTCTGAATTGGGCTGTCACAGAGCACACAGTCACAGTGGTAGTGTTGGAGTTAGGACAGAGACTTTAACAAAGTCTTAGTCCATAATGGAGTGTCTTATCACTTGGCTGCCGTCACTACCACCCCACTCATTCAACTGTCTTTGTGTTACCCCATATCGCCCTGAATTATTATGCCTTTGATCAGACCCTTACTTAGACTCACGCATAAGGTGGCGGTGACAGTGATCTGGTGGAAAGATGCTTGCCACTACATTTAAAATATTACCTCCAGCATTACCATTGGTTTCCCTGAGCAAGACCCTTAACCTCTAGCTGCTCCAGGGAAACTGCCCATGTAATTTGCTCTGATTAAGAACTGAGATAAGAACAAGTTGGCTTAGTGATCATGGGGGTCTTCTAGATAAAAAAACTCCTAGCGTAAGCAAAGGGAGGAGGGAGGTCAGATTGTGCTACCGCAATTCATCCATCCCCAAACAGACAACATATTTAATAAGTGGCAGCATGCTGAGAAACTCAGCATGTGAGGGTGAGAAGAAGGGTGAGAAGCTATGAAGCAGCCAAACTAATGTGTGAATCAGTGTGTGTGTCTTGCATCACAAGTGTACGACTGATCATAGCCGTCGCTGTTGTGCAGAGGACATTGGCACAAAGAGCTGATTGATAGCCTTGGGCCACCCTCCTCTAAAACCTATGTCTCTCTCTCTCCTGATCTCATTGCTTTCTGATGTCTTGTCTGCCGTCACTCATTCTAAAGATCAGCGGCAAATGTGACATGCACTCTCTTATAAGCATACTGTTTAGCAGCCGTTATTGTCCCTTTGAGAGTTACAACGCATTACAACATGCAAATGTGAAGTCATTTAAGTTCAGGAACGCATAAATACATGACAACGTCATGAACTGTAAAAGAATTGCTGATGACTAGTTTTCGAGGTGTAATGAAACCTTACAACCACATCTCACTTCCTCTAACGCATGCAGCCGGACCCAGATGATGACACACACACACACTTTTTAAAGAATATGACCATTATGGGGCCTGAGAATTATTAAGGGAGACATTTTATAAAAATTGGGAGATTATGTTCCCATAATGATACACGTCCCCACTTTATCAGCGTTCAGTCAGGTTAAAGTCCCCATTGTAGGGTATACAAACATCAACACACCCATACTTTTTAAAGAATATGACCATTATGGGGCCTGAGAAGGATTAAGGGAGACATTTTATAATAATTGGGAGGTTATGTCCCCATAATGATACACGTCCCCACTTTATTGGTGTTCAATCAGGTTGGTATACAAACACACACACACACACACAGTTTTAAGGATATGAACATGATGAATATATATTAGTTATTAAAAGGGGAATTAACACTTGAAGAAATAGGCATGTTGCAGTGAATTAACTTTTGGGCACTGGGTTTTACATCCCAACAATGATGGAGGTCCCCATCTCGTTGGTGTGAAATCAAGTCAAAGTCCCCATATAGGGGGGTTTACAAACACACACATTGTCACGCTTCCCCACTCATAATGCTCTAGACACACCGTAATTCTAACTCAATGATTCACAAACATTCACAGGTGTGGTATCCTTCAGTCACAAGTATTATCGTTTTATGATAAAGGCAAACAAAGTGCACGAAAACACCGTTCCAATATAAACAAAAAGGCAGAGAGAATGCGGACGTCATAAGAACACTTTATGTGATTGCCAACGTTGATGAGCGAGAGGCTGCAACGCCAACAGTTATATTTTCACATTTTCAGCATGAAGAACAACACTATCTGTATATGAAAACAAGCTGCTGAGCTGCCCAAACCTAGTGGGCCAAAGCTGGAAACACACGCAACATGCCGGAGGTCAAAACCCTGTCAAACTTTAAACTGGAAAACTACGAATTAGAGAATACGCGGTGGTGGAATTACATCATGCTACGCGGCTTCGCGTTCTGAGAAAAAGCTGGTCTCTCGCTCTAACTTCATTACGGAAGAAACCGACGAGAAGCCATTATGACGGACAAGGGCCTCGTCCAATGGGATTCCAGAATAGAGCCATCAACATTCCAGGACGGCCCTGGGCAGCCAATCGCGTAACAGGGAGGCGTGGTCCCGGGCGGCTGCTGGCTGTGCGTTGGGCTGAGGCCCAATCCTGAGAGTCGCGAGAGGCCACTCGCCGACAAAAGTAATAATGGAACCGGTGCCAAGCTTTGCACCGCGTTTCCTTCAATCGAATATTTACCAGAAAGCTCTCCATAACGCGTGAAAGAAGCACGCCGGCCATGAAATAAAGCTTGCTGAGCTCACGAACAAAATGGGAGGGACTTGAAGCCAACAACTGGCGCCGAGTCCGGCTAACCAAAATACAACACCAAAAAACAATAAAACACAACATACCCAGAAATTTTCCAGGAAATAAGGCGTTATCATGGTTCCCTGGGTTTCTCTCTTCTTCACGGCCGCGGTCCTTGTGTTCGCTGTTACTGAATCGTTAATGTTGTCGCCGTCTCCCCCCTTCCTCTGCTTCCTTTTCCTCGCTCCGTTTCCAAGACTCCTCCTCCAGCACCAGAATGGGTTTGACAGTATTTTCATTTTGTATGTGGACGAATGTCTACGAACTCACAGCGACCTCTTCGGTGTGGTTTTATAAAAGAGCCTCCACAACCGATGTCTTTTTTAAGTTTTATTTCACGCAAAATTGTGCCAAACGCGTCACCATAGCGCTCACTGCGTCACAAAGTGGCGAGCTGAGAAGCTACCGGGCAACTCGGTTTTTTCCGTTTCCCCTTAATAGATGGGTATGAAATCATTTATGGTGCACATGATTATCATATTATGTTACCAAAATTTCAACAACATAAAACAACTATTACTACATTCAGCACATGAATTAACTGTAGATATTAAATGAGCTCTATAATAATAAAAGTCGTTAGATTAATCTCCCTCTTGACCTTACATTTCTAACGTGTAAACATTCTGTAGTATTTTATTTTTTACTGCTAATTATCACAATAAAAAATTAAAGCCATGTACTACGACGGCGTATTAGGGCCATTTCAGTATTTTTAATGGAGCTGAGAGAGCGAGGAATTTTCACTTTTATCTCGGAATTTCTGAGGGTTTTTTTTCCTGGGAATTTTACCCCCCCCCCCTCAATTTTTCTTTTTAATCTACAGATTCAAGCAGTGATACAAACAATTTTATATAGTAGCTGTTAGCAAATATGATTTAAATGGAGACAAAAAATGAAGAGAAAACTAACGTAGGGCAATCTCCAAACAAACAGCTTTTTTCAAGGCATCACAGTAAATACTGGCCCTTAAAGTACTGTATATTAGCACAACATGCTACTGTGCAAAATCTCACTGCACTAGTTTCATGTTAGTTCTTCACAAAAACACTGTGAATAGTTTGACATTGAAGTGATTAAGTGAGGCTACACATTGAATTTTGGATTATAACGGGAGATGTTCAGATGACAAAACCATGATACAGTGCTATTAGACGTAAATCGAACCTTATGTGGTAGGACATATAGTGACAAACATTAAAACAAATGTACTGGACAAACATTAAAACAAACATACAGCCAAGCAAGCCTTAGAACAGGGTATTTGGATGGCACATAAAATGTTCTATTCTTTGGTACATATGCCTTTGTATTATATACCAAATCTTTGAAATGCACATTCATCTTTCATCTTGCAACACTGTATGTAAAATGTCACCCGTTTGTTGACTTTACCTTTTCTCAGTTTCTTCCCAGGACATATATTTGTTTCTTGTAAGCCTCAAGATATGGTTGTAGCAATGATGTTCAGTATTCTTTATAGATATTCTTCGATCCTGTTTGAGTTCACAATGAATCCACATACTTCACTTTCATAATTTAATCTGGTAATGTAACAAGATTGTTTCCATTTGTCCTTTCTTGAGTTGAGACCAAAACCAAGACAGATATAATGCCAAAAGGAATGAAAAGTTTATAACAAATATTATAACAAATATGTTAAAGGTTTAACAGTTTATCATTTTATGGTCGATATTTTTTGTTGTGTAAGGTAGCATAAGGCCCACTGGAAGAGAGTTTGTACATTTTCACTACTTGTACTGCTACTACTACTACTACTAATAATAATAATAATAGTAATAATAATAATGACAAGAAAATATATTCTCCTAATAAGAAAATTAGTGTTTTGAAGATCCTACCTTTTTTACTTTTACTTTAGTTTTATCTTCTATGTAAATGAAATGAAAGCCTAGAAACAAATTATTCAAATCAGTCAGTACTTGTGACTGTCACTTGCATAGTAGACACTGATTGCTGGGATATTAGCTATGCTTTGTACAGGCCAGTTTCTCCAGGGATTGCTAAAAGAGTAAAGGGGAACTGGTCTGAGAAAGACTTTCAATTCTCCTCTACATCCAGATTCTTCTTTTTGTGAGAACAACACTTTATTGGGTTTCCAAATTGGCAACACTGACAAATTAACACAAAAGGCTATCTCAGATAAACTGAGCTGAGACAGATCGCAGCTAAAGGATGTATTTTAAGGAACAATCCCTAGGTACACCACATATCCACAGGGTTGAGCATAATCTCAAATACATAAATTAAGAGGACCATCCACATCTTACATCCAGCTTCTTTAAACTGTTTACATTTCCCAAGGAAGCAATCATGAGAACTCAGTTTTAATTCCCAAAAGTAATAACAAAAATTAGAAATTGCATATTGTGCATTAGAATTCAATGAATAAAATCATAATCCTCATGTTATTTAGAAGTATTACAACAAATTTATTCGTGTATTGTTTATTTGCCTACACAACTCCAGTCCTAAAAAAGGATTTCATGTTTTAAAGGTAAATTAAACTGTGATCTTAAACTATTCTAGACTGAAAACACTGGATTGCTATTTATATAACTTAGAAACATTAAATTAGCACAAGACAATTATAGATAACATTGTAATTAAATTATGAACTAAATTACTAGATATCTTATGAAGCCATGAAGAGGAGTTAAAAATGGTCTGCAACATCAAGTTTAGCATTTGTAAGCATGAGACTATTGGTGGCAAATGGAAAGGTATTACCATGCTTCAAGACAAATCTAGACTGGTATAGGCAATTGCCTGCCAACCCCATTCGGTTTCTGATACATGGCATCTCCAAACTTTTGTGCTGTCATACGTGTGCAAAGTATAAGGCAGCTTGGAGTCAGCATAACCAAAGACCTTTTGTGATTATAGCAAAGGATTGTTTCAGGTTTTAGTGTTCACCTTCCCTTTGTCTGAACTTACTTTGTGACTTAAAATCTCTGGTAGTAACCACCAAATCAAAAAAGGATGAGTTCCTTCAAGTTGAGGAGATCTGGCCAGGTTTTTAAGTTCTTGAGTCTTCTCTGTGCAAGTGTGTACTCCAGATAAATGAGACCTGTTCTGTGCTTACGAAACCTTTAAAAATCCGATCTCTTTTCTATACTTTTAACATTAAATTGGCTCAACATACTTTTCACCGTTTCCTCCAAATGATCACTTCATAAACTGAGAAACCTATAAGCACACTATGTTTAAATGAACTTATGAAGTGGAGTTAAAAAAAGTAAATAAGGGCAAGCATGAATAAGAAAGTTACTCAAAGAAAGGGAAACTAGTTACACATGTAATTTTACAAATTACCGGTGATGATAAGACAATACACTCATAAATCAAGGCGTTGTCGCCCTCTGGTGGCCGCGGGAGAGAAACGCAGCTATCGATATTCGAATATAAATTATTATCATTTTAACAACGACTTGTATCCATTCATTTTTCTCTTTAACTTGTATCTCTCGTAAACATTTGCATGGGGAAAATGTTTAACTAGAACAACTGTATTATCCAAGAAAACACTATTTTTTCTGATAAAAAAAATTCTATTACATTACATTCTCCTGACTTCCTTATGTATAAAACATTGAAATTGAAATTGTAGGAATACAATGTAAATGTACACGAACCTGTTGTGTTATAATTATATAATTATAATGGTTATTTGAGTGTCGATTGCCTTTCTATCAGCCCTGATAGAAATATAATACATACAGTATCACTCATAACAATGGTCGTATTTGCTCCAGTTGTGACAGATAGGATTTATTAAGAAACTCTTATTAGGTGTTCAATGTATTTTATCCATATCAACACCTCATCCCAAAACACCAAAGCATGAAACATACAAGTATGTTGATTTCATTTGTAAGTCTGTCAAAAGGCTTCTGCACGCATTTGAAATGAAGCATAATCCTCTCAAACAGCAACAACAGTTGCTGTGAGGAATTTCACGAATTCATCAAGACTCTGGTTTACAAAGCAATACAAACAGCAAATGCATTGTAGATATCAACATGTACTAAAGGTATACCAAATGCATCTTGTTTGTTTCTAGAAATATGGCGACCAAATAACTGAAGTACTTCTTTGCTGATGAGGTAAAAAGGTTATCTGGTTAACAGTGTCAAACAGAGTCAGTGTCAATGGACATACATATAGAACAGGGAGCAAGTCAGATTGTTGAAATCGCTGTAGAAGTGGAGAATGTTCTTTACTTAACTTAAAATGTTGTTCAAAAACCAAGTATGTATGAGTATTAAATAAAGTTTGTGTTAGCCTATTGTAATCTGGAAAAGCAAGTTGCTGGGATCAACACAAGCATTTGCCGACTCTGGGCGCATTAGAATGCCCTGTGAAGAGAGAGAGAGGATCAAGAGTAGGAGACAAAAGAGTTTAGAGGGAAAATAAAACAAAAAAATTACTATTATACATTCAACAATATGAGGAAAGTACTTATTGAGAAAGAAATATTCACTGGAGTTCTTTAATGATACCTTCCCTTATAGGGAGTTACACTTTGCAAGAACTTTGGATTTAACTGATGCACAAAGCTGTTTCCATCACTGTACTTGTGTCAGTAGCTTGATGAACTTTACCTATGGCTGTTTCACACCTTCTCCTTCTCAAAGGTGGGCAGTTTTCCCTAAAACACCCTGTACTCCTGTAACCCAGTGACAAAAAACAAATGGAAGGAATAATAAAGCAAATATTGCAAACCTCAGATATGGTGAAATGGGTGAGCTTGTGTTCAAAAGAAACGGGAGCAACTGTGTTTAATGACAAGAACTCAACGATACCTAAGACAAATTTTGACTCCCACGTGCTTTAATGGTAATGGAGTGTTTGTGTTTATGTTAAACCTGAGCATAAATGTGCATGTCCTACCGGCTGCAGATGTAATGCTGGCGCTGCTGGAGCTCAAGGAGGAGGAGGAGCGCTCAGCCAGAGCCAGAGGAGCAGTGGGAGGCGGACTGGTGTTGGACACCTTGGTTCGTCGGAATGACCAGCCCTTCAAGCAGAAGGATAATAAGTTAACTGCTGTGGATGGATGGATGATCAATCTGAACTATTTGGCATTAAGCAGAACAAGCAAGACCAGAGATTTTTATTAGTCATCTAGCTTAGATCATGGTCATCTTCAACAAAAACGCTCATGGATATAGCTGTTTAGGATGGACAACCACTGTCAAATTCAAATCTTATTTCTCACATCACATGAAGCAAGAGGAATAAGCTGCTAAACAAGTGGGCACGAAGCTGTGGGTACATATCTAAAGTTGGTACTAGTATTAGTAAGTGTAAGATGATTCAAATTCAACTGGAAACAAAAAAACTTAAAAACTGTATAAAAAGGGGAAAATATAATACAGAATAAATAGGGTTAATTAAAAAAATAAACTTAACCTGTTTTTGTCATTTTTTTGTTTAAAAAAGTTCAAAATCCAACAAAAAAGTAAAGTTCAAAATCACTAGAAAATCCAATAAAGATACTCACAATTTTAGTGATGGCAGACTTTTCACCCGTTGTCCGTTTGGTCGTTCTGGTTTTACGTTGCTCAGTAAGAGTAGGACTGTTGGGGTTCACATCTATGTGGGATGAAGACAACACAAGACTGTTAACTGTGCTTCAGGATCACTGCTGCAGAAAATATTCTGAAAAGCCATAAGCCTACTAACACAGAGCATAACCAGGCCTAAGCATGAATGTAATTTAAGTTTCATCCAGAAACTCAAAAAGAAGGGAATAACAACCTTAATGGCGGTGCCTCCTTGTGACCAAACTAGGGGACAACATTAATAGTGGCGTCTCCTTGTGGCCAAATTAGGGAACGACAGCATTAATAGGAGTGCGTTCTTGAGGCCAAATCAGGGACTGACACCCTTTACGGTGATGGTAATGCTACCAAAATAGGTAACTACAATTTTACTGAGCTGAAAAAGAGGGGAAAAGGAGGACTGCATTTGTGCTATTGACAACAAATACAATAATCTGGAACTCCTCAATGACCTGAATTTTTTATTTAAAAATGTAACAATTTTTGAAACCTGAAAATTTGTTGAGTCTCAACAACAAAAAGACAAAAAGTATCAGGAGGAGTAGGAAGAAAAATAACAGTAAGGAAGACTGTCCGTTTATGTAGGAAATGTCAGTTGCCCTGTTTAACTAAATAAATGAATTCAACTTGAGGCAGACTAAAGTTCAACTTGGGCTTTTTTGAAAACATTTTCAGAACAAACGGCCAAAACAACACGCCAGTGAAACATTCATCCTTAGAATTAACGTACCATTAGTTTCCTCCTGCTCAGTAAAGGGATTCATGGCCTGGCTGGAGAGTTGCGTGCCTGGCTGAACGGAAGGAGCTGACACAGGTCTATCCTGCAGATGCAGAGGCTCACGTAAAGGCATCAAATCATCGTCGTCAAAGGTGACCCACTGACTCTGGCTAGACGTGTCTGTGGTTCGGTTGGAGGCACTGACCAGGGGCCTGTTGGTGCTGAAGTCCCCTGCACTTTGGGGAGGGATCAGAGTTGGGGGAAGGGGAGAGAAAGAGGGCTCTGGGAATGCCAGAGGGGAAGCAGGGGATGGAGGTGGTCTCAGAGACAAATGAGGTAAAGTAGGCAGAGGGCTGAAGTGGGCCTCAGCGGTGTCTAAGGGCTCGGCAGATGGAAGTGTGGACTTCAGCTGAATCTGCTTCTCTGCTGCTGGAAGAGGTTTCATAGGACGGAAAACCCAAAAAGCAATGTTAAGTAGTGTGTCTAATCAGTCAGGAAAGTTCAGAAAAAAACAGACAACTTAACCAGGAAAGGTAAAAAGGATATTTACATGGGCGCAGTCAAATGTTGGTACAAATGTACTGTACATGTCAGAAAAATTACAAAAAAAACAAAATGGTCAATTGCTGAAGAAGTGTGATTTTGGTGGGGATGTTTCTGCCGATTGGTGTTAAATTATGAGCTGCTGAATTAACGTTGAGCTCATGTCAGGAAACGGCTATTCACAAGAAAAGTAAAAGCTGTTTTTCTTAACGGTGTCACCTCCTTCTGGCCAAAATAAACAATAACAACCCTAAAGATGGCCAGAAGAGGGAACTGGATTTTTTGACCTAAAAAGGTTTTTTAAAAAAGAGGGGGGGGTTGCAGTTGAGCTATTGACAAGAAAGGTCTCTTGACAAGCTGAAAAACGGAAGCCATGAATGGTCTCTATGAGAAAAACTGTGGAAAGAGTTAAGCAGCAAAAAGTGGGAAGAACGAATAATTTGCCCGTATAAAGCACACAACTAAGTAAAATGAGTTATGTAGTTGACATACACCAGTAACAGCTACTGTCTAGCGCTGTTGCTGACCAGTCTGTTGATCAAATGGGACTAAGGTTACTCTAAAAGAGCAGCTTCTGTAGAAGGGCTGTTACCTGCTGAGGAGACTGAGGAAGCAGCGTCACTTAGAGCAGGAGTAGATGCCATGGCAATATTGTCCTGTCTGCTGGAACACAGACAAAATTATTGAAACGGATGATATTAGCGTGGACCAACACACGACACAACACATACACTCTGTGTTGAGTAGTAGTTAACTACAAGTACTTATTTTTTATGTAGTAATACAGCCTGGCAAACACTACTGTTACAACAAAAATACCATTTGTCCACTCCTTACAAAGGTATTTTCAACTACAACGTGGTTCTTATTGGTGTTGAATTTACAGAAGTGCCATTTGCCTGTGCAGTGCACTCATTGGGTCACAGCGCTCTCTTGGCAGCCGCAAGATGGAGTCGGAAGATGGAGTCCACCTTGGCGAAGATGGCAGCAAGAATCTGTGGTTGTCGAATAGCATCGATGTAGTTTGCTACTGTTCATCTTTAGCTTGTAGTGTAGCTACCTACTATATTAAAAGTGTAGCTTGGCTGTAGTTTGAACAGCTACCGTTTAAAAGTAGCTTCCCAAACACTGCACAAACATCAACACAGTAACATGACCCAAGTGAAGGCTTTCATGAAAATGCAATGGCCAGAAACCAGAAAACTACACGTCAGAAAAACTCACTATTTTTGAAGCTATCAAATTAGTTTTTTATTGCCAGGAAATCAAAACAGACCATTTCATTTACATTAATTTTATTTCTGCAATGACAAGCACCAATATTTAATGTCATATGTAATGTAATGTAATGCGTAGATTTTCTTAAATACTTATTGAAAGGGGATTTAAGGTAGCAGGTAGAGGATTAATAATGAGTGTAATTAGCAGCTACATGCATTAACAAAAAATGAGATCAAAATTCTCTTCCTACTAATGTCAATTTAGGGTGGGTTTTGTCTTGCTGGTGGTCCATCCTCCAGAATAGGGCCTGTGTTTTCTTCACATACAGCGCTGCTGCTGCGTCCATCGAAACTTTGCACAGTGAACAACACACTTTTTATTGCTTTCTGGTTATCGGAACTTCTCCTATACTTTCTAAATGTTGGGGTTTTGGAAACTTACACCAAACCCCTTTTTAGAAAACAAGGCATTGTTTTTAATTGTTGCATTCACTGGAGCCAAAAAAGGGCAGGCGGTTCATGCAGCACATGTGTACGGATGCTGATGAAATAATATTAAAATGATGTGAAGCATCCAAATGTTAAAACTCATTTTTTAAAGTAATGCATCGTTTAAAAAAAAAACTGATGTTAGTGTCAAACATCATCTACATGGGCTACTTGTTGCAGGTCTACCAGAAAGCATGCAAAAACCTGGATGAAGAAATCCAAGAAATCGCAAACATTATAATCCACATATCACAGTGGAGAAATAGGCAGATAATCCACAATGGTCGATATAAATACTCAAACAATACAATGATCAAATATTGGAAGACAAGAAGCCAGCAGGAAGAGTATGACTTGTCAAAGACAAAGCTGAACCTCAGCTGATGCTTATAAGGACAGAAAAATGAAATGCTCTATGCTGGTGAACTGTCAAAAATGATCTACCACAAGTTTACCAGCACTGTCCAAGGTGTTAGAGCAAAAAAACCCTCAAAAACAGTGTGACCATAGTTAAACGTTCTTACTCGTTCTGTACTGGCTGTTGTGTCCTGGACCTATCCACGTTTTCATCTAAGACAGACAAAAAAAGATGGATGAATGAATTCATGAGCATGAGTGAATCGGTGAGGGCTTTTAAGCACTGCAAACACTGAAGAGAAAAATGAAAAACTCACCGGTCTGGTCCCTCTGCGAACGACCCTGACAAAGTAAAGACATTGATAAACATGAGTAAGATGAGTTATGAAAACAGCGGGTTGGAAATGTGCACACATAAACCAACTCACAACCATACACTACAAAACACACTCCCGGATTTGGCCAATGGGTTCAATTACAATTCCCGGGTCAAGCATCGAATGAAAGGTGAAAATGAGCAAACAAGAAGAAGAGAGACACAAAAATGGATACAAGGAAAATAGTTGTTTTAAAACGCATGGAGGGAGGGAACTGGAAAGTGGCCATCAAACGGAGAACCAGGAGAGACATGTTAGACAATGCTGGCATGCACAACTGGTTATGTATGGGAAGTGGCGCTACAGTAAAGCTGGTTTATTGTTCGTCACAAGGCACCACAACCCCAAAAGCATGCAATTATACTTAAACATTACTTATATTATAAATAAAAATTACTTATATATTTAATTTCCTTAACACCACCAGCTCTCGCTCACAACCTCTGTGTCCCTGATGGTTTTAGCGCCGCAGGATTAGGGACCATCACAAAATTACAGAACTGTGTTTGAACGAGTCATTTTTGAGATGTTATTTTTATAATAAATAATTTAGCATATACATATAGGTGTGTCATTATTACATTGTTTTCAGTTTAAAAAAGATTCAGAGACTGTATCGGATCTGTCTCATATCAGCAGATATCCAAATTTACAATATCTGTATCGGTATCTGACATTAAAAAAGTGGCATCGTGTCATGTTTAAAAATGATACTCACATTAGGGTCCTCTTCTGGAGTTCCACTGTATAATTAAAAAAAAAAAGTGGAATTCAATGTTAGAAATTTTGAACACAAGTAGGATGAAGCAGAGACATGTCCCATGAGCTCAAAAAATGAACTGGATTAAGTATGGATTAAAAAATGTAATCAAGAAAGAAACGTACAATCAGTTTAAATCAGAAACTAGGCTGTGCCAACTTACCCCGCATCTGCATCCATGTCTTTTGGTCCCTCAGGAGTGTCAAACGACTTAGGTTTGGCACCTAGACAAACACGACTGACGTTACGTGATGCCACAAATCCACTTAAAAAACGCGCTCGCAGCATAACGGATGCTTGCCAAATGTTTTTCATTTAAGTGGTTATCATTGCATGAATACATAGAAAGGGATCAAGGGTGAGCAAGTGAGCAAGGAGAAACAATAAATGGTGTTCATAGATGTTTCTGCTGAATATAGCTGGCCTGTGTGTTAAACTGTGAACAGCTGAATTTAAAGTTAACGTCAGGAACAGACTATCCACCAAGAAAAGTATCTGCAATTCTCCTAAATTGAGATGCCCCCTTGTGGCCAAAATAACTGAGTCATAAGTGGCTCTGTAGAAAGTACAAACTTGCATGTAATACAGGGGAGCCCTAGTAGTTTTTATGTTATTTTTTAGCAATATTTAAATTGTAAAAAGTCATGCAGCAATAAGGAAAAAAAATGAAAAATTTATATTATATAGTTAAACCATTATATAATGATGTAATATGTAATCCCATCACTTACCCTCAGTGGCAGGATTGGCATTATATCTCTCAAATTTAGTAGAGTCTAAGGACAGAATAATGTACTGATGAGGTGAATTGTGGCATGTTTATACGTTTTTTTTCAGTTTAATCATCACATGATCACATAAAATCTCGAGTAAAAAGGTAAAAACAATCGTCGTTTGTGTGTCATTATCCTTTGTAATGGAATTTCTTTGATAGCTGAAAAATGGTAAAAACACTAAAAAAAAGACAGATAATAGACTTGTAAGTGTGTGTGTGTTACCTGGTCTCTCCCTGCCTGTGCCTTTGCTCTCTGCCAGCTTCTCGATGAGACGTTCCACAGAGGTGCTCTCTATGTCGTTCATAAACTCTCTCTGCACCTTCACAATGAAACAAGCATTTTATTGTCCTCTAACACCAACTCTTTGTCTACATTTTCCCCCTGAACTGCATTCAGCAAGAAACAAGCACGCAAAAATACTGTTAAACACAAGGCAATTATTTTCAGAAACATATATACAATATTTTTTGTATTGATTTCCAAAATTTAAAACACTCCATTATACACCAACGCTTCCTCACATTTATTTAACTGCACAAGGATTAAATTAAAGTGAATTATATTGGATGATTATTTGTCATTGTGACCACACCAGAGCACATCACACCGTGTCCAACAAAGTATGACCTCTGCTTTTGACCCATCAGTGAGGAGCAATGGGCAGCATTTTAATGCAGCGTCTGGGGAGCAGTGCTCGGGGACGGTAGCTTGCTCACGAGTACATCAATGGTACCCTTATCAGTCCAGGACTTGAACCAGCGACCCTCTGATCACAGAGCCAACGCCCTAACTGTTACGCTACTCATCAATGCTTGGATGTAATCAATTAGAACTGAGATAATGAGACAGAGAATGTGTGTATATGTGTATATACTTACTTCTTCAATCTGCTGGTTTGTTTCCACTATTAAGCGAATGAATGACTGGATGATGTCCTTCATATGCAGGACGTTAACTACCTCAATGCCTTGGAATTTCTGCATGAACACACACCAACATGTTAGAGACATTGCTTTTACAGTTGCATCTAAGTATATATATGCTCGCTAACACAAATATCTTAACTACCCAATCACATTGGCAGCAACCCAACGAATTTAGGGTTGTAGAAATGTCCAAGACAAAGTGCCGAGCATCAAAATGGGGAAGAAAGGTGATTTAAGAGTGGTTTATAGAGATTGGTCTGAAAAAGAGGAAAAACATCCAGTGCGTAGCAGGGTTTTGGGGAGACGTAAAGAACGGAGGAGAAATAAGAGAAAGTTTGAATAAAAACACTTGAAACGGGATAATTACAAAACGAAGATGAGCATGCCAAACTGCACAAACATGCGTGCTTCAAACTGCATGTGTCAGATTCACATAGAGACTATCAACCCCGCCACACTGATCCCATTACTGAGGAAAAACGTTGAGCATAAAAAAGACGTGAACATACCTGTGCAGCCTCTGACATTTTCTCCTCAAACTCCACCTTCATGGTGTTGAACTTCTCCACGTTGGACTTATAAACCTCTGTGGCTTTCTTCACCTTTACCTCAGCCTGTCCACACAAACCAGATTCATCAGTGCACATAGGAAAGTTTGGAAGAATGCGAGCAGGTGCACGATAGGAAAGTGGTTCATATTCTAACAGAATTAAAATGTGTGTTGTGAGAGTACGGTGGCCCTGGAGTCTCGTAAGGAGACTCAAAGAACACTCAAGACTTCCTTTAAAATACCGAGGTTAATGCTCATGAGTTCAGCGTGTCATTTTAAGCTATCATGATATAAGCCAAAAATTAAAGCCGCAAACAAGAGGAGGTGTGTGTGTCTCTACCGCATCAATGTCTTTCTGCACGGTGCCCATCCTCTGCATATTTTCCAGTTCTTCAGTCCTGCTGTTGTACACCTCTTTGCTCTTCTGCAGCGCTTGTGAAATGTTCTGAAAGTTCTGCACTATCTCCTGTGTGGGCGCCAACTCCTCCTTAGTCTGTTGGAGATGGGATGAGAAACACTGAGCAAATGGAAACACTCCTTTGCTAAAAGGCAGACAAAGCAGAACGAACACACACCAGACATGGCTAATAATTATTCAGTTAAAGAGCTTACCTGCAGCGATTTGGGTTCTAGAAGAAGACATCTATAAACAGTAGGGGTGTAACGTACACAAAAATCACGGCTCGGTACGTACCTCGGTTTAGAAGTCATGGTTCGGCTTGTTTTCGGGACAGAAGAGGTAGAGGAAACAAAACCAGTTGCTTTTTTTCCTCCTTTATTAAATGACGGTTTGCTTAATAAAGTATGACTGTCTTTCTTAAATGAAGAAGTATGTCTATACTGCTGCAACTACTAATAAAAGGTACAGTGTACTTAAGTAAATCAAAATATCTCAAGTAAAATAAAATAAATAAGCATTAAGGCATTAGAAAATTCACCGTACCTGACCAGTATTGTATTCACATGAGCAGCTTTCAGCTTCATAACATGTCCACATTGTTAAGAGAAAGGGCAGATCTGCTTGCACTAGCAATGTCTCCTGCTGTGGAGAACACCCTCTCACTAGGGACTAATACAGCCAGGTAGAGTTGTACTAACATGGCATGGGTTCATTGGTTCTCCACTACTTTCATCATGTCTTTAAACCTGCGTTCTCAACAACGGAGTATGGTCGCATATCCGCTGCTATGAAAACGCCTGTGGTGTCTGTTATTGCTTTAGCCCGATCTGAATTGTTAACGAGGGGCTGTCAAAAAATCACGGGGAGCCGGGTTTGTACTGAATTCTGTGACCCGTCAAATTCTGTGACCATATGGGGCGCTCTGCCTTGAAAGACAGGTTCACAGTGTCGTTTTTGGTTAGGGTTAGTGTTGGGGGTAGGTGTAGGTGGTCACAGAATTTGACGGGTCACAGAATTTGGCACAACACCAGCATTGTTTAACTGCGATTGGGTGTGTAGCCAGCGCTACGTCAAACTTGATTTTTCATCTGAAACGGCGAAAGTGAAGTACAAACCCGGTGTTACACCATATTCTGTGACCCGTCAGATTCTGTGACCATAGAGGGCGCTCTGCCTGGAAAGACGGGTTCACAGCGTCGGTTTGGATTAGGGTTAGGGTTAGGTATAGGGGGGTCACAGAATTTGACGGGTCACAGAATACGGCATAGCATTCTTCCAATTCACCTGTTTTTGTCCATCGTCATTATTATTAACTGTGAAACCGAAATGTTCTTAAACGGCACACTTTAATGGTAGCGGCGGGTCTTCAAACCCTTTTTTAAATACCTATGTTCGCCGTAAATGTGTTTCATCCGCTAATTTCCAAACCTTCCCCGGGGGAAAACACACAAGGTTCTGCCTTCGCTGCATTCGTTCGGTACGTACACCTACCTACCTTACACTCCTAATAAACAGCCTTTATCATTTCCCCTTTTCATCCCTTTCTGTGTTTTAATCCCTTTCGCACCAATCACACAATTTCTTCAACAACTGCCTGTCTAGTTTAATATGAGATCCACACAGGATTTAAATCTCATCAATATACATATCACATTAATGAAAGAAAATGATTATGTCCTACCCTATGTTTTCCTACCATGTCATTCTGGGCAGAGCAATCAAATAAGCCATCTCGGTTTGTGTGACAGATTGTGTGTCACACCATCCAAGAAAGATTACTCAGTGCTAATCAGCTCACTGAAGTGTTTCTAATGCGGCAAACTGTATCATAAAACCGGGGGGCTCTACACCTTAAATCTGCGATATAGAAACTTTCCAGAAGCAAGGGCATTTTGTGTTACAGTCCCTTTTTAAACTGGGAGACAGAATGCTTTTATGACATCTCATACAATGATTCAAAGCCTTCAGTGCTGCTGTTTTCCAAACATGTACACAATGCTCGGACTAACATTCTTTCCAGATTCCATCTTTTCATGTAAGTTGGAATTAAAGTTTAAGCTCATTCAGCCAACAGGTGGTTTGCAATGCTTTGGAAAAGGTTCTGTTACATTTAGGTTTTGGGTACGGTTCCATTGCTACTTGCCGGCATGTTCTTTAACATGTGTGACTGGTCAGTTACCTTCTTGTGGGCTTTGGCCTGTTCGTCTGCATATTTCTGCACATCCTTGAGGAGCTCCTGTAGTTTTTGCACCAGCTCTAAGTGACAGACTGACACTTTCTCTGCTGACACCTTAAACACGTTCCAAACTGGACCAAAAGTGCTACAGGAGAAGGCACAAAAGAGTGGATTTATTCTTTTCCCAATTAGTGCAAACTATTCAGGTTGAATCTAGCACAGTTTGATATCAGATCAGCTATGCAACACTGATGAGTTAAATCAACTAAACTCTAGGACCAGAACAGTTCTCTTTAAGAGGTCTGATCCTACAAAATAAACAATTGTAATGGCTTTCACAGGTTTTGGAGTACTTATCCAATTTTTGTCTCTAATTGCACAAAAGAAAACAACACATTTTTGCAATGTATTACGTGGTACTGAGTTTATTTTAAAGAAGTAATCATAATTCTCTCTCACACACACAAACACACTCTTACCCCAACTCTGACAAGTTGCTGACATACTTGGCAAGTCTGCTTATCGATCTAGAGTATGACTTTTCAATAAAAGCCCTGCAAACAAAGTACACATATGTAAGTGTGCTTGCACATGCTCAGTTTTAAATGCTTAACAACGCTTGATAAAATACAATGAGTTTTGTATATATTTGCATCAACATTAATAGCATTATGATACACTACATACATACATGTATATAAATATACATGTATATATATATATATATATAATATATATAGGTATATATATATATATATATATATATATATATATATAAACATACATACACATATATTTATATGAATACATCATCTGCCATAGTCCACAAGGAGGCATTAGAAACCTCTTAGTACTGGATTGCAGGATTCTCACATAATTCTTTAAATTATGTTAAAATTCAACTATTAACATGTACTGTATGGAATACATTATGGAAAATAACAACCAAGTTAATGGCATATTATAATATTTAATCTACCACTTACAACTCAATTAAACCAAACCCAGAAAATCTCAATGCGCATACTTTTCCATGCTGGTTAGAACCCTGGGCTTGATATAGATCATAACTATGACACATGATATCAAAAAAAGCAGCACCTATGAACTCAGCACATAACACAACGTGAAAACAGCAGCAGCAAGGACACGATCTCTCAATAGAAAAACCAATTACCTACCAAATTTCTTTTGGGAACCAACTGGCTTTAAAGGCCAGGCATTTTCTTAAGTGTGTTACAGTGGAAGAAGAGGGCTCCAGCGCTCACTCATTAAGTAAAAACACTCCCAAGTCATTTCAGTATAAAATACAGCAGAAAGAAGTTTGGACTGTGTTTACTCCTATACCACAACCTGACAATGGCGCCACATCATGGTGAACGAAATAAACATTGTTTCAACATGGGTTGTCAAATAGGTCTGACTAAAAACGTGGATATTTCGCCAACCCGACCAACTTCACGCATCTGAGAATCTAAACGCAGAAACAGGAGCGAACAGTGATGATCTCCTTCAAACGTACATACTTCTTAGAATGCCAGAACTGGGCACTAAAATATAAGCTACATGGCCATATAGCAATTCAAATTATGGCAAGTCTAAAATCCACACGTGTTAACATAAGCAAAACATTTGGATCTTCTCTTATTTTCTCTGCCTTGTCATTTTCGTATTTCTTTTAAGTGCCTTTTTTATACAAAGTTAAAAAGGCGAAGTTCATATCCCGCATAATAACCTAGAAAAGGACACAAAATAAAAACTGCAGAACTATGAGCAACGTAGTCTCAAGGCAGATCAGCTACTACAAGGGAGACTAAATATACGAGTCGATATCATAAGCAATAAAAATACAGGCTGAAACACAGGTAAAATGAACACAACCCACCACCAAACAAGACTTTGTCGCCCTCTAGTGGTACACACTCAGCTGCACACAGAAATCTTCATTAACGTATGGTCACATTTAAGCATAATCCTACCGTTCCCTGATGTAATCGGCAAGCTCTTCAGTGGTTACCCATCCATGCTTCATGTTAAGGTAGAGAACGAAAAATCCATTATGGTCTTCACCCTACAAGAAAAATACAATCGGAATATAACAGCAACCTTCGAATCACCTTAATCAGAACATTTGGCGGCGCAATAAGGAAAGTGTTTTTAAAAAGCATTTTAGAATGTCAGTCATTTCCAGAAGTGTGGTAGACCAAGAAACATACATTAGTCATGTATAACAGGCGAATTTAGCAGGGGAATCACGTGATGAATGCAGCGGCATAATTTGAAGTGCCTAAGTGTCCCTTAATCCATATTAACAAGGGAATAACGAATTTGCGGACTCTTTAAAATATTTAAAAGGCTAATTAGGTACCTGGGGATTTCCTGGAGAATGAATCATTAAAACGTCGCGCACATAAGTAATAACGTTTGGGTAAATTCTTTGTCCACTACCTACCCAGAAATTTTCCAAGAAATACGGAGTTGTTACAATGTTTTCCTGGTCTACTCTCCTTGCCCCGCTTGTTGTCTCTGCCCCAGTTGTGTCAGAAATATTTTCGTCTCCCGCCTTCTTCAGCCTTCTTTTCCTCACAGCGCGGGCCAGACGCCACTTCCAGCGCCGAAGCACCCCGAGGTCCATAAGAAAGTCGGCTAACCTAGGGCGACTCTAGGCGGATATGGCATTAAAGAATACCCTCAGCAAACGACTTCTCAGTTTGGTGTGTAATAAGGTTGCACCATAGCGTCACAAGTTGTTCGCATTACTTTTTAATGACGCAGTGTCAACAAAAAGCCGTTTAGTGACGTAATTCACACGACGCAACGTTGAAACCCGTAACAAGGAATCCTACAGAGGCTGTTAATGACGTTACACAGCGCCGTGTCGGATCACGCTCATATACACATGTTGCTATGAATGTTCTGCCTCTAAACGCATCGTTTATTGTATTTTTATTGTTCCAAAGAACACAAATTCTGAGAAAAAAAACTTTGCGGCAAAAAAAATAAATTTCACTGCAGCAAATGAACACGTTGGAGTGTAAAGACAGTATTTGCACTGCTACGTATAACAGTACAACAGTTTATGAAAACAGTTTATTTTCAACAATGTACAGATCCAAGCAGTGATACAAACTCACATCCATCACAAGGTCATACAAATGTCATTACAAAATTACTACAATATAGATTCTTTGCATGATCCAAAATATTTGGTGGCCCCAAAATGATTACTTTCAATATTTTCTCTGAAATTCAGCAGCTCGTCAGAAAAAAAGAACACTATCATATGGGAGCTAATGGCAAAGAGGATTTACATTATTACATAGATCATAACAGAACAATACAGTAGTTGGTGCAGTGCTAAAGGGAAAAGTTACACGTTGACATTACAATTTAAAGTCATTAAAATAAAAAAAAAAGGAAAAAGAATTTGTGCAATCTCCAAGTAAGCAGGTATTTTTCAAGGCATCACAGTAAATACTGCACCTTAAAGTACATTAGCATAACTTGCTACTATTCAAATACTACTGTGCCAGTTTCTTTCCCACCCTGTTAGTTTTCTTCATAAGAACTTTATGAATCGCTTAACACTGAAGTGAGTAAAGCTACACATTGTCATTTATTCCTATGTCCCGATTTCCATTTTACTTCCCAAAGCGGGAAACGGTCATTGAAAAAATGATTGAGATTTTCCTTAGTACTGTAGTGTTCAGATGACACAACCATGATACGAAGCTCTTTGTAGGACTGTGTTTAGGGGAATCGAACCCTGTCCTGTGTAAATTATATGTTCTTGCTTGTCGGTTGGAGTTAGTTTGCATTGCTACTGATGGGCGACACAGTTGGGATGAGGGAGGTAAATCAAAAAATACCAACAAAACATACAAAAAAATATGGTAAACATACCTCCTGAGGACTCTACAACATACAATATTCAAGTAGAAAACATCACATAGCAGCGTTCATATATGTGTAAGACAGCACTCTTAACAGCATTCATTTTTCAGTGTGACAAAAGCAGAAGCACTGAACAAAGCCAAACCTCTCAGTCTCTTATGAACAAGTTGAAACAGCTGGAATGTGACAGACAAACTGAACAATTTTTAGACACAGCTATTGGACAAACATAACATTAAAACAAGCATACAGCCAAGCAAGTCTGATAAAATCCCATGGTGTTTAGATGGCACGTAAAATGTTGCTTTCTTCAGTACATAGAATTACATATCCTTCTAGTCTTTATACTTGTATATCCTAAGCATACTATTTTTGACTTATCATATCCTCTACAAGGTCTAGTCTACTGTACTTATTTCATTCTTAGGGGTATAGGTTACTTGGTGCTGCCTAATAAAGAATTGCACATATACTGAATCTAGGCCCAGTTTATCAACTGCATAAAAGGGAGAATCAGAATCAGATTTGTGAAGACTGAAACCTGAACTTGAAACAAGAGCGTCTTATCGTAAACTATTTGAATATCTTATAAATTGGCTAAAGTTTTCCTATTTTTAATATATGAAAATAACCCCTACAGTTCCAATTGGCTCTGACCTGCAGAGCTATTTCAGTCAAAGTGTAAGGTTTTGATTTCTAACCCTAACACACTCTTCATAGCCAGGGATACATTCAGGCTTCTTTAAGACTTGCAACACTGTATGCAAGAAACACCAACCTAGTGTCCTGTTCCTTGATTTTTCCTTGTCCTTGGTTTCTTTCTAGTACATGCATATGTACACATTTTCTCAATTTCAGTCAGGAGGTGAAAACAAAAGAAAGCAAGCAACACAAAGCCAAAATGTGAACATGGACGCCAGAGTATAGGGGATTTGGAGGAGCAATTGTCGATTGCTTAGAGGGCCACCAACATGCATGAATCAAACATATAAGTACCCATCTTAGTCTAATCAAAAATTTCATTACAAGCATTTGCAAACTCATGCTCTCTGCAAACTTAGCATAAACAAGAAGATGTGTCCAAAAAACAAAAAAACAAACAAAAAAAAATATTCTGGGGAAGTTTAGGGTTGAATCATTACAGTTCAATCTACATAACCCACTTTGACAGCGGTGTACGAGAGAGAGAAGAAAGGAAATCTCTGCGCAAGGGAAACAGATTTAAAACTGTGTATCTCATTTCTCCTTCACCTTATGCATGCTTAAGTTAATGAGTATTTTAAGACAAATCACAAAAGAAGTCCTCACAGTCATATGCACTTACTACAAATGGTTTGTGGACCCTCATGTTTCCACTGTAATATTTTTAGGCAGCATATATTTGACCGGCCACTGCTGCTGTGTGCAGTGAAAAAGGAAGGGTCGAAAACTCAACACACTTTTTCTTTTGCAAATAACACAACACAACTTTGCAAATGGACTACGAGGTCTAGTCCGGTACCTAATGATGCCCTGTCAAAGTATTCTTTTGGGTTCGATATAGCCGGTTACAGCTCCTTCTTTGCTCATCACATTCTCTTCTTTCATTTTCCTAAACTTTAATCAAGCAATGTTAGAATAACAGTGGCTTCCACCATCCTCTTATATCGTGTCTACCATTATGGTCAGCTATAAGTGAATCTGCAAATTTGTTTTTTTAAAGGAGATTTTCTCTAATTTCACTGGCTTGGCATTTTAAGCTGTACTTTGAGGTTGGTGGTTTTGTTGAGCTGAAGCGAAGTGCACAACCTCCTCCCACCCCACCTGCAGGGGTTTTTAGAGGCCCGAACACCCCCACGTCCCTGCCAGACCTCCCTGCCAGAACACCTCCCACCCCTCCCCAGTAAAGGACAACACATTCCCTGGGGACCTGAGGCTCCCATGATTTCCCAAACTTAGTGACCTAGAGGAAGATAGATAAAGGTAATTAGGTTTATTTCAGTGAGAGTACTCGGTGAACAGTTTATCTGGTCAATATTGCTTTTTGCAAGTTGGGGCCTGTGTCCACCAAAGAAAGATTTTGCGCTGGCAACCCTCAGTTTTAATACAAATCCTATGAGCTTCAGCATTCAGAGTGCAAGGCACCTTTAGTGGAAAAAAAAAAAGAAGCTGGTAGAGAACAACGCTTTTAGAACAGCGCTGGGCTCGTCAATATCACATCTCTCTTGCTAGCCAATCAAAATTGAGGAAGGAGCGGGACATACACAGTCAAAAACTCACAAACGACAATGCCAGGGTATCTGGAGCAGCTGGGGAAGCTTATTTTGGCTTTATTTAGTTCGAATAAGGCAAAAAATTACACTTATGTGATCAAACCTCTAATCGGTGGTACTCTCCCAGCTGTTTTCTTGCCCAGTTTTATCTCATGCACCCAATCTCTACGTCTTGAAGACATGTAAGTACAGTAATCCCTCGTTATTCGCGGGGGTTACGTTCCACGAACATGAAAAACTGCGTTATTGTGTTTTGGTTAAAAAAAATGCATAAAAAATGCCTATTTTTATAGTGTAAACCCTAAATATGCCCCCAAATCTGCTCCCACAACACTTTAATTTCATTTTAAACTCAGTTTAATACAACTGAGCTTAACCGTCTCTTTTAATTTAATTTACAGTACATTAATAAAACTATTGGGGTTTAAAAAACACTCAAGATGAGTCAGGGACGGACTGGCAATCTGTATCTCTGGGAAAAAAAACGGCTGTCCGATGCACGGCGGCCGTCGGCCCGTCTTTCTCGGCCGAGACGCAAACATTATAAACAATAATTAGGTTTAAATTAAAAATATGGAATTCTCTGAAACATAGTAAAGTAGAAATGCAAAAAAATGTTAACGAAACGAAAAACAAGAAAATCTCTCAAGATGAGTCAGGGGAGGCGGACAGGCAGTCAGTGCTTTAAAAAAAAACGGCTGTCCGATGCAAGTCCCAGTAGGTCTGGATATGCCGTGCAACCCCCTACACTGATTTATACTGTATTTAGCTGAATTAATATTTGGATTACTATTTATGTTACAAATTGAGTAAATTTTTCTTAATAATATTTGCAGGTTCCACTCTGTTGCGGAGATTTCCGCGTAAAACGAGGAGTTCGGTTCTCGTGAAAAATCCGCGTATGACTGGATCCGCGAGTCCTGATCCGCGTATGACTGGGGGATTACTGTATCTAGTTCAAACGCTGCCAATAATGCCAAGATGTGATTTCTCTCCATTGTAAAGATAATCTCTTTTATGTCGGCTAAACTACTGATCTCAAAGGAACACGTTACAATGTTTACATGAAATAGGAACGAGCAAGGAAGTGCCCATAACACTTTTCATAACGTAAAAACAACAAGCGTTGAGAAAAGCGCAGAGAAAGCGCTCTGGAAGTACTCAGCGTAAAAACGCGTTTGGTGGAGACAGGCCCTTAATGACTTATCTAAAACAGACACACTTGTGTTTTCTTAATCATTTTACAACAACTGTCAATAATTTAAGCTATAGCATTAATTACTATAACTAGTACTACATCAACAACATAAACTCAGTAAAAAGTAAAAAAGACCAACAAAAGCGTAGATGAACAGAGCCCAGAAAGGAACCAGTGAGGAAAACAAATGAGTTTCATGTGCATATAAGAAAGTATGGCATGAGAAGGTATGGTATGCTATCGTGTCTGTAATGAAGAGGAAAATTTGACTGAAAGGAAGTGTTTTTGCAAGTGATATGTTTCACATTGGCAGAGGAGTGATCTTTCTGCTTTGAGAGGGCATTTGGGAGAGGGATTTGAACCGGCGGCCCTCCCTAACCGTTACGCTACCAACAGCGACATATTTTGTGTGCTTGTAACTAGACAGTGGTACATACATTTAAAATGAATTCTGAGCTCTCTGAAATATCTCATGCTGTGACCTGCAGAACTGATGCTGTGTAGAACTAAATGATCCGTACCTCTTAAAAAGGCCAGGTTCCCCAGGAATAGTTAGACTCCATAAAAGGCTGCGAGTCGCTCCTGGAGAGGCAAGGGGAACTGGTCTGAGAAACGCCTCCAGTTCTCTTCTCCAACCTGATTCTTAAACCCGTGTAAGATCTGCCAGGAAGCAGACATAAATCATGCAAATTTTATTAGCGTGAAAGCAGTTTCATTTCCAATATGACTGAGAGAAACAAGGAATTCCAGATCAAACAATGTTAGAATGACATCAACAGAATTCAATAAAAACATTAGAATCACATTATTTTATCAGAACCAATAAAAGTCCTGTGCAGAGTGAAGTTTACCTTATAGAACATATCTCGTAAATCATCTTTAGGGTTCACCCATGATGCCACTGCATCACAGAAAAATATAAAATCCTAAAAACATCAGAGTAGGAAAAAAAGGACACGTTAGGCTTTTTCAGATTTGGCAATAAACAACATTACGATCTAAAAATCCCTGACCAAGCTCCTCACCTGCACCACACCTCCGGGATTGACTGTAATCATGGTGCAGATTCCCCTGAAAGCGGAATCTTTTTCCTCATTATCTCTTATATTGCGTAGTGAAGTGCACCTATTAAGAAGTAAAGAAAAAGAGCCAGTTTTCAAATAACACTTCCGTCCACAGACGTAGCACCTGGAAAACGCACACAGTGTTTATCATCATGACAAAGCACCTCAGAGCACCTTAAAACCAAAATTAGACTTCACTGGTTTTGTAAAAACAAGTTTAAATTGAAATTTAGCTTTTACATGTTAATAGAACTCACATTAAGCCTCAATAATGGAAAGTAAATTATTTCCTGTTTATAATGGCATTTATACTGATTTCATTGTTATTAAAAAAAGTCTCATGGGGAGAACTGATTCTGCCTGTGGGCAAAAAAAAAAACAAAACAAAACAAAAAAAAAAATTCACATTTCAAAGTTTTGAAAGAATAAATCTGTCTTAAAAATTACCTTAACTTCCAAAAACAAAATATTTGGGGAAAATGTAAAAGCACCTCGTGTTCTGCCAATTTCCATTTCAAAGTTTGATACTAAAGGAGGTTCTGGGAGAGGGTTCATTTGGGGAAACACATGCAGCTACAGAGATCTAGATTTTTTTTTCTGTATTAGGGGTTTTCAGCAAGCATGTGACGTTTTCCCATGCATTCGAATAGTTGTTAGGTAGCGACAATAAGGACAGCAACAGAAGTCAAAACTGAAATAAATCAATACAGAATACATGAAGGTGCTACTGAGGCAAATTAAACAACAAGACCTAGAAGGACATGGTTAGTCACATGGTAGGTAATGATATCGACTCAATCATACAGAACAGAAAAGAGACAGAGAGAATAACAGAGGGAGGCGAGGAAGGGAGGAGGGGAGGTAGAGAATAGGGGACAGGGAGAAAGAGGAAAAGCCCAAGGCCATGTACCAAATCTCTTGAACCAACTCCTTTTTAAGGGGGAAAGCACACGATTACAGACAAAAACATCTGGGTGGGTTTTTTTTGAGTCCAAATTTGAATTTAAGGTCGAGTCCAACTAAAGCAATATCCACCCTAATTGGGGAACAAAGGTAGTATACCTAGAAACTTCTATCATCAGTTTTGACCATTTTCACATTATGGTTAGAAAGAACATGCAAGAAGGACGATGGCTTTTTTTTTTTAAGAGTATTGGAACAAGGACAAAGAGCGCTTAAGTGGGAAGGAGAGAGGTAAGGAGGAGGAGGAGTTTACAGAGAAGATCAGACAGTTAGAGAGAATGAATGAAATAAAAAAGATTGAATAATACACACCAGGGTCTTATAAACTGCTGTAGCATGGGTGCCACCTCTTGAGGACAAACGTAACCAAGACGACCAATTGTTATTGCTAAGGTAACGCAATCACGGTTATACAGCACCAAACGCCAACCAAGACATGAGCGAATGGAGGGGAGGAGGAGGAGGAGGAGGAGAAAACAGAAAAAAAAGAAAAAACAAACAAACAAACAGACAACTCAGAAACAGAACTCAACAGAATCTGTGTATGAGAATAAACACAAGATTTCACTAGTGCTCTTCACAGCCCCAGACTACGGGGTAAAATGTAAAATATGACACTCTAGAAAGAAACATCTCATTTAAGGGAGACGTCTTAGAAAACAATGCACTTAACTACACAAATGCATTTTAGTATTAACTGGCGTATTAACAGTTATGGATTTGGTGTTTTCGCTTCATGTTATTGTGTTATTAGCAGAGAGAGAGAGAGGGAGGGTGGGTTTACAACTAAATTGTTTCCTGAGATTTTCTCCCTTAAACTCACAAAATCCTTCGAGAACAGAAATGTTTTTTCTTTCTTTCCATCATTTTTTTTTTCTAAGAAAAAAAACATTACATCAAGCAAACTACATGGAGACGACTAGATTCCACCAGGACCTTAAGAGGCACAGAGGAGGGAGACCTGAGTTTAAGAGACACAAAACTATGCAACATTCTCATTAAAAGACAGGCATTTATGAACAGTCCAATGAGACATGCAGAAAGCAGATGACTGGCTCATTTTAGAACATAGTTCAGTGCAGGATAGGCTAATCCTTGAGACTGCAAAGTCTACCATATGTGCATATATACTGATAAATGCCGTAAATGTTGGCGTACATGCCCACACACGAGCCAAAACATTAATTCCACTTGCCGAATCCTCAGTTTGCCGCCAAAACAGGTCTGACCCAACAAGGCCTGGACTATACGAGAGCTCTGGTCTCCTGTAGTATCTGGCAGAAGTCTCTAAGTTGTGGGGTTGAACCTGTGACCACTGTGAGCTGAGACACGTTCAGGGTCTACATCCAATCTAGGGCTGCAAACTAACAGTTATTTGGATAATATTAGTTGGTCTTTTTGTTTTCGATTAGTTGGTTGTAATACATACGGTTAGTTCTACACTTGCAGAAAAGATACAATAAATCTTTTAAAATACAATTTAAAAGACATTCAAATCTAATTTCTATATTTCTGATAATTCAAATATTTACATAGTTTTAAAAGACAATTTCATAAAAACTTTTATAGTCTGAGCACCTTAAAGAGCCCAGCGTTTTATTAGGCGATTCTGTATTCTGTATATTTTGCTCAGTTTGTACTGTATTTTCCATTTTCTGATATTCAAACCACTTCTTCTGTGGATGTGTGTCCTATTTTTGACAATTATCTGGATATCAGCAGTGGATACGTTTTACCTCATGACTGACCTCATGATGTCACAAGGGATTCCAACTATAGACTCGGAATGCAGTTCACACAGAAAAAGGCTGGAAACGACAGATTTTCTGGATGATGATGATGTGGCAAAAACAAGCAGTGCTTCTGTCTTTAAGTAGCCGTTTCACCCGAATCGCATAGAGAACAACGGCATGTTTGTGTGTACATTCACAACTTGTAATATTTGAACATTAGCTTCACTAGATGACCTTTTTTCCAAAAATTATATTGGGCTAAAGTTGCTATATTACATTGCTATATTGCATTGGGATTGTGTGGATGTGTAGGCCTTTACATAATACTTTTAAAAACTGACCTATACTTATTAGCATTTGGAGAGAACTAAATTATGACTGTGTAGTGGATTATAGATATTTTGCAAAATGTACTATTCTATTTTTACATACATTTTGTTGCATTTAAAAAGCACTTCACTTTAGTCAGCAACAGCTTTTTTTTAATAAATAAAGTTTACTTACATACTGTTGTGATTGCAAGGCCAGCCAATCTTTTGTACTTAACTTCTTAAATTTAAATCTCAGCATGAAAGTCAATTTTGCCACGTTTCTTATTGTTTTTCAGTCAACTGGTCACCTTTTTGTGTTTCTGTTCAAGAGTGAAGAGTGCAAGAGTGAAGGCTGCAAACACTTCCTGGGTCATCTGCTACAAGTTCTTTCCACTCCAAGAGCAGAGTCAACTGCAGTTGCCTATGACTATCAGTTACAGACAGCAAAAGGCAGCTATGAATGTTTACCGGTGGGAGTGTCTGGACATGCAATAATTACCAAAATTGACTTGTTACGCCAACTATTTGCCTAAAATTAGTTGCGCTAACTTGGTCTTTACTTGCCTGCGAAAGAAAATATTTCAAATATTATTAGGTATGTATCCCAGGGAGGGTCTGCTGGGTTTGAACTACAAAGGAGTATATAAATGAGGAATGTTTCTTGGCAGCCTAAACTAGGTCTGGACAGTAGCTAGGTCACCAAGACTATGTTATAGTAGCTAAAGCTAGGGCACCTAAGGAAACTGGAAGTCATGTTAGCTTCAAGTCCCTGCTAAAATTTGAATTAGCTATTGAGTTAAATTTCAGTTCTTTCTAGATCCGCAAAACATGCAGCATTGTATCTTAGTAGATCATCATCATTAGAATATCGTTGTACAGCTCAGCCTTGCTCTATCTTGGTTCTGTAGGACAGCAGATCTGCACATTTTAGGGTTAAAGTGTTTGCCTTACACATGAATAAATAAAAGTCAGGGCTGAGGTGGGCTGAGGATATGAAAATCCTTAAAAAAAAAAAAAAAAAAAAGGCAAAAGGGAGGCTGGCCAGAATTTGGAATGAGGTAAAGAAAGTATGAAATACTTTTTCATAATGGAGTCGTTTTAATTTGCTATTACATGACACAGTGACAGTGTCCATTATCAACATTTATGGCATTTAACAGCTATAAGCTATCATGTCCCCTTTCATACCCCCTCCAACTATGAGATATGCCAAGTTTAAATGGGACTTTGCATTTCTTCTGTACATGAATTGAACATTTTAGGTTCAGTGCTGTCATTGGCCTAGCCATTTTGTGGTATGAGGCAGATTCAAGTTTTATACAATAAAAAGTCCCTCAGAATTTCCTCAAAATCAAACATAGTATATGAATTAAATATTAATATAACTAATACATGATCAGTAGAGGAACAAGTTAAGAGGACTATTTCCCCCCTCACTCTTTCCCCATTCCTCCATTCAAATCTGCTTCATGAATAACAGCATTTTAATTGTATATGGGAAAAAATATCTCGTAATTTTCTATTTATAAAAGATAAGTGACAGCATTAAGTGTCAGGGTGATTACTATAGAAATGGGCATATTACATGCTGCTGAGATGACAAACTACTAAAACGAGCTCAATACATCAAATAAGCTCCTGAGGTAAATGACAGCATTGCCTATGCACATAAAACCCACACATTTATGCTAAATATATATTTTTTTATTAATTTACTCATTCCAATGTGTAACTGAGCCTTTTGAAAGAAGTAAAATATGGTTGATGCTGTGCAACAGTGCTAACTTGAGAGCACCATCAACCTGAGAATTTTAAGCGATACATACTTCCAAGTCGGCAGAAGCCGCGCATTTAATATTGGATTTGGATTTCAGTTCCACAAGAATTTTTTGGTGTGATCTGAAACTAAAGCGGTGTTTTCTCGATTGGAAATCATATGATTAGCTATCCTGCATCAAACACAAGCCATCCTTAACTAAACAACATTCAACATCTATTGGCAGATATGCATTCACATTGAAAAGGAAAAAGAAAACTAACTGAAACAACAAAAACAAACTGACAGACAGGAACACATCTACAAGTACCCTCGTTTCTGGGGGAGTTAGGATTGTTAAACTTCAGCCTTAGGTCAAATATTTTCAAGAATCATCAGAGATTCCTGCAATTGTGGCTCTCTGATTTGTAAATGTCTTTTTAAGGGAACTTTTAAGTACGAAGCTTGTAATAGGTGCTAAAGATATTCACTTATCTCAACAACTGAACAAAATATGGGGCTTCAAATGTACTGTTAATTATATTAGAGGTTTTACACTTACGTTCAAGGCTCTCACAATTTGAAACAACATGTAAAATCACAAAAATTCTCATAGAGGCTTTGAGGTAATATTAGCTAAGAACTTGTCCACTGAATCAACGCCATGGACTGTGTTCCCCCGTGGTTTCCTACACTCACATGGAATAAAGTACATTGGGTCTAGATTACAGGTTTAGCAAAAATTTACCACTACTTCTCCATTTCCCCACGTTTACTGGGAAAGGATAACAACTTGTAAGAATCCAGTGCCTGGAGCTTAACAGCCACGGCTGAGTCAGAAATGGGGGTTGGAGTGGAGAAGCTCCCTCAAACAGGGCAGCCTTCTCTAATACCGCCCAGTGATACCTGTATTCTCCAGCAGAGTCTTGGGTGTGTTGGGTCTGTTAATGATCTCTATCAGTTGGTGTAAAACCATGGAGACATAGGGTTGCATCTCAGCACCTGCACAGATTGAAACGATGCGTACATCAGGGACAGCAAATATATATTTTTAGATATAAAGTTGTGCAAATAATAAAAAGAATGAATGACATGCAAAATCCCGGAAGTCACCATATTCAAATCTCTCTCACACACACACACACACACACACAAAGTAGGTACAAGGTGATTGTTTTTGTAAATATATTTAATAGAAGAAGAAGAAAATAAACCAGACATTTACCCATTTGAATAGATATTTCTCCAATGGCCCAGGTTGCATTGTTGCATACAGATATCAATTCTGGATTCAGGTTTGTGCCTAAAATAGGCATGAAATCCGCTAGGAAATAAAACAGAAAGATGTTACGGAGAAATAAAAGGTGCATGAAGAACAAACTTATACAGCCTCTAAACCATGAATCCATCAATACATGGAGGAATAAAACAGTATTTTTAAAAGTAGACAGTAAATAAGTCAATAAGAGATGATTTCTTGAACCAAGGTGCTCCAAAGTTAATACACCCTCAGTAAATGTTAAAATAGGCCTATGAGCTCCACTGAATAGTTTGTTGAAAATACCTCTCAGATTAGGCATTTTCACCTGCTTTTTATCCCTCAATTTCTGTCCCTTTCAGAACAGGCTGTTTCTCATTAGTATTCCTAAACGCAAATGAGCCGCTGTTGCCCATACACGCCGCTCCGGAACTGGGGTGTTGACAGCACGGCGAGAGTTTAATCCGACAATGATCTGATTATTTTCCAGCATGATGGAGCACTGTCACAATGCAAAAGTGATAGAATGGCTCAGAGATCATGACAAGGAGGCTCCCGTTGAAAACCTGTGCACAATCCTCAAAAAACAAGACAAGCAGAAGTCCACAAACTGTCTCAACTCTGAGGACTAACAAAGCAAAAAGGATCGCCATCAGCCAGGATATAGTCCAGAAGCTGAGATCAAGTACCATAGTGAATTTCAGAAGTCATGAAGGAGAAGGGTCAAAACTGATACTATACTGTAGCAATAGAATTGACCAACTGTCCTCCTACCTCCACAAGACTCCACAAGGAAAGAAGGGAGCCATTAATCTCCTCTAAGTTCTTGGGCCTACACGGCTAAATAAACTCCACATTAGGATGGCTGAGAGCCTTGCTGTCTTGCTGGCAGCACCTGACTTATGTCTGTGTTTGTGTTTACCAGAATGACAGGCATGTTCTCTTAGTGGAACTGAAGGCACACATAGAAGTTGTTCTGGCTGGGATCATCATAACTAGGGATGCACCAATCCGGTCCAATAACAACATACATATAAATAGCTGGCATTGGGCTGATCTATGGCGCCAATCTGTAAATTGTAGGTTTTTCTCCGTTTCATATGCATGCACGCACAATTTGTTATGCATGGGAAGTGGTGCTTTCCTTAACAACACCAGCTCTTGCTCGCAATCCCTGCGTTCCTGGTCGTTTTAGCACCCCAGGATAATAATAAATAATTCAGCACATACAGGTAGGTGTGTAATTGTTACATTGCTGTGGTTAAGAATGCCATATTTAAGACAAGTATTTCTTTACGCATAACAGAATAATCGCAGAAATACACAACTTATTAATTATAAACAGGTATCGGATCTGTACTCGGGATCGGCCGATATCCAGAGTCCAAGTATCGGCATTTGTATTGGAACTAAAAAAAGTGGGATCCTTGCATCCCGAACCATTACACGTAGATGTATTTAAAATGCAAGAAACATATCTCTTGTTTAAAAAATCTTTCCCATGGTGTCCACCGATGATGGCAATAATGTTTTGTGTGAGCTTACCAATACAGAGCTTTACATGTTGAAAGCAGGCTTTGGTGAGATCCCCCAATAGGGCAAAGGAACTTTGCCGTACCTCTGGCATTTTATCCTATAACAGGTTAAAAAACAGCTACTCAAGCAAATAGACACAACAGCATTAACACATTTATGCTAAAGCTGTAATAATAGTATTGGCTCATTAATACAAACTCAACGGCCAAAGCTATAAAATCAGCCAGTGGGCATAGGTTAAATCAGTCTGTAACCAAGAAAACTCATGATATCATCAAATATACTTTTAGTCTGAAATATTATGAAAAATAATATATGAGAAAAATAATATTACCCCAAATAAACGTTTTACTTATTCTTAACAAAGAACAACATAAAATCTAAGCACCTTTATAGTGAAACGACAAAAAACAACTTTTATGGGCACTGCCCTTGTGTACTGGTGTTATTCTGGTTAATATTTTGGGCTCGTTAAAGGGGAAGGGACTGATGTCGTCATGTGATTGTGCTGAAATCAAGATGTACAACACTGTCAAAATGACAATAAGTTTTCAATTTTCAGTTTTCAAATTTTCGATTTCAATGGTGTTTTCTCTAGCCAAGTTAATCATGAATTAGTAAAAAATAATAGCTGGCTGCATTTACAATATGATAAATGTAGATCAGTAAAAATATTATCTGCTGGTTGAAGTTCAAATTCAGTTAAACTGAGAAAGCCTATTCTGACATGAGACATGCTGTAACCAAAAACATTATCTTATTTACCTGCATGCACTGATACATGAGGGTAAGGATGTTACTGCGGGCCACAAGCTGCTCAATGTTACCACCAAGGCCCTCGGCCAGACCGCTGAGCAGATCCAAAGCCACGATCATGAAATCCTTGTCCGGTGTTTCATACACCTCAGGCTGGGACTGATGAAGCTGTGAATACAGAAAGATAACTGTGTTTAAAATTTGGTGAACTAACGCCTGACCAGTCTGCTGATATCAATGAGCTTTTTTTCCAGGAATGAATCTTGTTGGGGTCAGTGTTCAGTCTCACCATAGCTTGGGCCAGATTTTTTTGGACAAGGTTCACACAGCGCTGATAGACCGGTTCGCAGTAGGGCAGGAAGCCGCTCTGCAGGGCAGTAGCCACAGATGACAAGCACTGCAAGAGACAAACAAGGTCCAAATGATCACCTAAAGGACATTACAATGTAGGAGTGAACCAAAAAAAAACGAATCACGATTCTTTCTGGCGATTCAAAATCGATTCATATACTAGTTTACTTTCCCCACCGCCGACACGAGTTCAGCTTGCCAATCCTATAGATGTAGATGTGTAATCTGCCCAGACAGACCTCCTTCACATGAGCATGAAGGAAATGCAGTCAGTATGCGTACATATGAATTTTAATTTAGTAAACTACATTTGATTCAGTGTGATTTGTTTTCTTGATCTGCCACAGTCAAATGGGAAGAAGTAACTCAAAACAGCCATCTGGAAACATTCATCTATGTATTGAAACATGAATCACTGATGAACTGTGAATCGTGAATCGATTTGGAATCAAAACGTGAGTCCGAATCGGAATCGAATTGTGAGATTTTCTGAATCGTGCGCCCTTATCACAATGAGAATCAGAAAGCAAACGAGTCCTTTGAGGAGTTGATGGGTATCTAACCTCCAGCAGAGGAAAAAGGTCTTTATCTTCATCCTTCAGCTGGTTCCACTTCTGAATGAGTGGCGGCATCAGCATTTGAATATACTCCTGTCGACCGAAGCAAAGAATGCATGAATAAAGGAGTAACACTATCACACTGTATATTAGAATGATGTGACAGTGCTGTGTGTGCAACACAAAATCCGACTTCGATCCTGACTGTTCATGCTCTTTTACCGGTTTGTTGAGATGAAGGCCTACAGAATCTGCCAGAGTGCCAATGGCATCGTAAAGAATGAGCAAGTTCTTGTGCTGGTATTTGTTGAAAGCAAAGACCAGCGTGTCCAGAATGTACGCCAGATACGGAACCAACTCAGTGCAGGCCTCCTCCTCCAGCGTGGCAAAGGCACTGCGCAGAGAAAGACAGACATAGAGAGATGAAATGAAGCAATGTTTTACAAGGGTCAGTGCAGTATTTTGTCGTCTCTCTGTCCTCCTCCTTTTTATTGAATATAAACGTTTAGGAAAAAGGAACACCCTCTCATCTGTACCAGGGTGGGTGGTACAGCTATAATATCATCTTGGAACATCATGTAATAACGCAATGTTACACACACACACAAACCTGCATGCTGCCTCTTGAACCCTCTTGTTGCTGTCCAGTATGCGTTTGAGCAGCTCGGTCATGAGGGGTTTGAGGTAGGCGTCGGCAGGCTGGCTCACCACCCAGTGGGCATAACGGCTCAGGGTCCAGCAGGAGATGGAGCGAACCAGAGCCTTCTTGTCAGACAGACACTGCACCAGGTGAGGAATCAACTCGGGCAGGTAAGGGATCATCCCCTGCATGCAACCTGGAAGTAAGTAAAGAAAGGGACGTTCAAAAGATCTGAAGAAAAACTGAATCACACATCGTACTATCGAGCTTAATGGAGTATTCTTACACTGTTAAGCTGGAAAACACTCCTCAAAAAGTGTTGATCAACACACGCCCTTCCTCACTCCCCCTCTGGTTGACGTCAGTTTGCTACTAGGCTTAGTTTTTAACTTACCATTGCCCAGAACATTTATTATCAACTGTGAACCAAATTTTCACAGAGTCATTTAAGATATCTGCTACACAGGCTGCTTGTGCTTCGCTGAAAAGTTCATCACTGTAGTATGCGCACACAACCAGACACGTTTTAAAACCAAATCTGCCCCTCAGTACGTCTGCCGTTCACAGATTTTTCCCCTCAACAACTGCCTTATTTGTGCCGCTCTGTCACCAAAGTCTATGGCGTCGCACACGAGCGCAAGCCGGCACATTTTTAACCGTAAAATTACACGGAGAAATGTTGATCGGTGTGTGTCTTAAGTATAAAAGCGCCAAACGAGCAGACACACTCGCTCACGTGCTCACTCCCCCGTTACGTAACGTATGTGTGTTTCAACATTAAATAACATTAGCAAATAATTGAATATTATTCTTAGTAGTAGTAGCAGCATCGGTAGTCTGTGCTTTTACATGAAAAAACTAGATTATGGAATACATTATCCACAGCACCATCAATTGAAAAAATAAAGGGTTACGGTTAAAGTTAGCGATACCATGACAGAGTGATATTTAAGGTTGTCATACCGTCAAATTTTCATACCGGCCCATGCCTAGTCAAGACGTGATTTTACAGAGCCCATGGAGCAGACAGATAGCTTAAGATAAACTAAAAAGCTGCATTTTATCTTTGTCTTGGCTTAATTTTTTATTCTACTAAAATGACACCACTTGAAATATTGAATATCACAGAAAACGTTTTTAAAACAGCACAGATTCAGTGGCAATCTAGTGGTAGGACAATCCCCTATGGATCAAGAGGTCATGGGTACGAATCCTACCTCCAGCACTAGGGTCTAGTTCAGGGACCATCATCGGGTCCCTGAACTAGACCCTTAAGCTCAAGTTACTCTCAGGGAGACTGCCCCTGAAATTAGGAAATGTAATCCGCTCTGGATAAGAGAGTCTGTTAAATGCCATAAATGTAAAAGTAAAATCAAGAGGTCGTAGGTTCAAAGACATCTCTAAGCTACCTTGAGCTCCACCTTCGACACTGACCCCCCCGAGGAAGGCCCTTAAGCCCAAGTTGCTCCTTAAAGACTGTCCCAGGAAGCCTCAGTAATGTTTTCATCAGCCACAAACAGCGAGTTTCTATCAGCTGGTTACAGCATGTGTGGATTAATAGCGTGAACATTACGCACCTTCAGCAATGGCTCCCAGCACGAGTATGCCTGATTCTTTGACGACCCAATCCGGGTGGAAGAGCAGTTCCTTCAGCAGAGGGAGAATATGAAGCAGCAGGTCTTCTCGGAAAACGTTGGCCAGGACGTCCAGCGCAGCAGCAGAGCATTTCCCTATAAGGCAGAAGCGAACATCGGATTCAGCTTCGATCTGGCAAACGTCGGCCGTAGCGATCGGCAACCTGCGAAAAGTCTTACTCAAGTTCCAGTCCGAGATTGTGTCGTCGTCGTCCATATCGTCATCGTCATTGTCGTCCTCCTCCTCGATGCCGTCGTCTCCCTCGTGCTGTTGAGCGACGGTACGCGAGCGGTGGAACCGGGGCCGGATGTCCTGCTCGCTGTCTGGGATGGCTTCGTCTTCCTCCACATCACCCTAAACACACACGCAATGGTGTCTTTGTCATTTCTTGAGGGCCGAACACATCCATGGACAGTTTAACTAGTGGTTTAGCATGTGCTGACCTTCAGCAGGATAATGTCAATCTCAGAGTATTTCATTCCATTGACCAAAACTGGAACCAACCTAAGAGAGAAGTAACAATGTCACTTCATGACAGAGTCCTGCAGGGAACATGCACGGAAAAAAAAAATAATAATAATGATGCCGTTGATGATAAAGCTGATGACTGTGCAAAGTTTACTACAGGATACTGCAGAATCAGTTTGGGAACCACAGCAATGATGCCGTGAAGGAGCAGTGGGCAGCCGACGTGCAGCGCCCGGAGAACAGTGCTTGGGGACGGCACCTTGCATATGAGTACCTCAGTGGTACCTTTACCGGTCTGGGATTCGAACTGGCGACCTTACGATCGCGTCCGAACTCCCTAACCGTTAAACTACCAGCTGGTCTCAAATATAAAGACAAAGCCCGTTGAAGACAGAAAATGCAGGAGACCTTGTTGTCTGCTGCTTAGAGTAAAGACTTGTTCACGCTACATGATTTCTGTCGCTAAAAAAATCAGTCGATAGGGCGCAACTCCACTTTGACTAGAAAGGCATAAGCAAAGACAAGTCTGCGAAATAGTGGTCCACTTTGACTGGACATCTAGTTTCCTGTAAGCTACAGCCAATGAGAGCGCAGAGCATGGAACGACGTAAAAGAGACAGTGGACCACACTTCACCGACGCTCGCCCTGCGATAGGAAGGTCGGTAAATTTAGCACTAAGATACTCATGAGTAAGGTGCCGTCCCCAAGCAGTGCTCTGCGGGCGCTGTCTCCTCCCCCATATAAAAAAAGCTGCCCACTGCTCCTTCAGGGTTTGCTGTGGTGTGTTCACAACAAAAAAAATCCCTAATTTCACTCACGTTCACCTTTCACTTTTATAATTCAATGGCACATTTGTTATGATTTTGTCATTTTAACTTAACATACACATTTAGTACCGTTCCAAATCTTGTAAACGTTCAAAAATGAAATAGATCCGCCGCGCACGGCTCAGAGCCACGTCACGATACTGCGATGAACGCGCATCCGGAATAAAGAGAAGCAGAAGCAGAGAAAGGAAACTGGAACGTGACGCACGTGCTGTCTGTTTACCATTAACGTGAAGATTTGTACTTAATATCCATGATACAGTCATTTACTACATCGCTCATTGCGTGGGAGAAGCTTTTGAAAAATCACAGTCTCAATAAACTTACACATATACACTCTTGAGAGACTCGACCCACAGATTCTGTTTGCACACTCACTTGGATAGGTGTCCACAGAGCACGTCTTTACACACGGGCTGTTCTGCAAGCGTTAGCCAGAATTCACATGCTTCCAGAGCAACATTCTCGTCCTGGTCTTGTGTCCTTTGCAACATGTACTGAGAGGAAGGAAGAAATGGATTTCAGAATGTTTCACAGCATCTAGAAATCCACTAGAGGGCATTTCAGATTCATTCATTCCAGGAGAAGGCGGTACAAATTAGCAGTCCATACGTTTTTAAGACTGTGATCACCCTAAAAAACTGAACTGTGATTGCAGGCAAGCAATGCTTTTATTTACTTCATCACTTTATAATTTACTTTTCATTATTTCTGTCTTTTTATCTCTTCTTTAAAGTATATTTTAATATTTATAATATCTCACAGATTTCATTTTAAAAGATTTTAACCCTTAACCAGTCCCTCCAGGATTTTCAAAACCTTTTTTGAGATTGTTGCGGCCTAAAATGGCTGATTTTGCGGCAGCTCGTCTGAAAAAAATTGCGCTGAAGGTTCCAGTGTTTTTAGACGTCTTGTTCCAATAAAGTTGCGGGAAAAAGTCAAAGTTGGGGTCAAAATTTGCGATTTTATCCCCCTTATAATAATTTAACAATTAACGGAAATGGAGGGAAAAAAACACTATTCTTTTTATTCACCAGTTATTTCTGAAGGTTAATGTGAGGTGTTTTTATCACACGTTTCCTGCGTCTTCGAAGCATAACAAGGAAGTGAGTTTGCTGTCGTGGCTCAGGGTTTAGCGGGAAACGGCAACGATTGGTCAAAAACTGCGGAAATCCTGGAGGGTCTGTTTAACCACAAATACAGTGACCTCACCTCGACAATGTCGTGCATGTGGGGCAGGAGACGGTCCATGCGGACCTCCAGAAGCATGACCAGAGCTCTGCACACGTTCTTCCTCACCTCAGGCTCCTCATCGCCAGCTAACGCAAAGAGGTTCTACAGGACAAAAACGCACACAGATTCATTTCACTTATCCTGTTAAGTCTGATGACAGAGACATCACAGACAGGATTTCACTTCTACAACGAGCTGATTTTTGGAATGTGCTGCTCGTGACACAGGTTCCACAGAGATGTCAGACAAAAGACGTACAGACACACACATACCTCAATGAAAGGATCTATGTGCAGCATCAGTGTCTGTGTTCTGCTGATGATGAACTGGTTTACACAAGCAATGGCATGAGATCTACAATGGAAGACAATTACTAAGTTTAGTTATTTGACATAAAATTGTTTTAATCGATGCTGATAGTAGCTAAATGTGCCATTCATTTTACAGTACGGATGAGCGATGTGACTCAAAATTCAAATCAATATTTTTGGATGAAAATTTGTTTTACTATCAAATCTGCACAGGAATAAATAAAATATACAAATTAACAAAAGCCAATTTGTAGGTTCTTTAACTACTTTGCCATTAAAAAACTTCAATATAAAATTGTCTTTATGTTTTATTAACAAATAAACAATGTGGTGCAAGAAACACATGGCTTCTATCTTTAACAATACTGAGCAGGAGGCGAGCTTTAGTCCCAATTAGAACTGTGTTTAGGATGTGTCCCAATCAGCAGAAATTACACTATACAAACTGGGCTGGGCAATTAATCAAAACCAACATTCAGAAACCCAGAGGTTTTTCTTTCTCTTCACATATAACGATGAACTTTTTCATATGGAAACAAACTTATGTTTTGCTTAAACATTGAATTTGGAACAAGCAAAGGTTAATACTATAAACACATGTGAAATCAAATGTCAAATAAAAGACATCTGTGGCATTCATTTGTCAAATAAAATTCTTTTTCTATTCGACAGATATTCTGCCTCCCACGTGTCTTGAAAGTTCCTGTTTTCCACCTTTTGTCTGGCCATTTTTGGGAGGGGTAGCTCGATGCGACTGGCAGCATGAGGTTGCTTGAATGTCAGCAGAGGACGGGGCGCTTGTGGGTCGTGATTGACGCGCCAACGCACCAGTAGAGCATTCTGGGATTTGTAGTAATAGCGGTGCATGTGCTGTCTACCGGCGGGCCAGCTCTAGTAGATATTTGGTATTATCTCGTGGGCCAAATATAATTACACCGAGGGCCAGATTTGGCCCGTGGCCCTAAGTTTGACATCTATGCATTAGAGACTTTTGTTCATATTGCGGTACTTGTCACGCAGCCCAGACCTACTTTACAGAGACACTGAGAACCTCTTTAGTCACCATCTATATGCCTGGATGATGCTCAAGCAGCCGTTTTGCACCAGCACACTAACCCCACATTAGCATTAAGGTGCTGAAGGGACACAGCAGAAAATTTACCAATTAGAGACAGGAGACGATTAAGAGGCTGGCTTTGAAAAGGTCAGAGAGGGTGATTTTGGCAAGACATCAATGTCTTCCACCCTGTGCAGTTATGACCTCAGAGTCAGGAGCTTGGTTTCATACCTCATCTGAAGAATGAAAAGCATTTTAGGAGCACTGTGTCTACCCCTTTGCTACCTTCAAGCACTGGGACCCTCACAGACTTTAAGATGACGAATCCCGTGGGTCCCAGAAATAGCTCTAAAAGCAGCAACCCAGCTTTCTTAAAAGGTCTCCCATCAAAGTAGTGGCCAGGCCAAAACCTGATTAACTTCGGTTGGATTACTCAGTCTGACCTGCAGGTGGAATGACTTTGCTGGCTTTTGGCAATGAACAGCAGATGACTGCTCTAATTTCAGAATCTCATGAAGGCCCATTAATACAAGCACTACAACACTAGTTAAGCACTTGGTGCTGGCACAGTTGGTAGCTTAACGTTTGGAGAGTTAAGACGGTCGCCGGTTTGAATCCCGGACCGGTAAAAGGTATCACTGAGGTTGTCATGAGCAAGGCTCCGTCCCTTTTGTCTATGCAGGGATAAAATTATTTAGATATGAAAATATTTCAGATAAGAAGAACTATTTAATAATTAAGAGTTCTGCAGGTGTCCCAGAAAGCCATGTTCACTCACATATAGCAATACACAAACGCAGTAAGGTGTATGGAGCTTAAATTTCATTCACAAAAGTATTTCACTGTGTTAATCAGACAAATGACGGAGTCAATTAAAGCCCACCTGCTGGTCAGCTCTTAAGAAAGGGTTAAAATGTGGCTCCAACATACAACTGATAAGTTGGGGCAATAAGGAAATGATATTTATTAACAACTCTGAAGTCACTGTTGGCAGGTGCTCTGTTAGGACCTTGTTTGGCCCTTAAGTTCATTAAACTCCGCTTAAAATTGATGTGAGACATTATATATATACAGCAGAAGAGTTTCCTACCTAATCTTGGGACTGCTGTGCTTAAAAAATTGCAGGAATTTGGGGATCATGACATTGAGAGGTCGGTCCAGAACGTCACTGTCTAGGATCTCGGCTGAATCCTCACAGATCTTCTGCAGAGCTCCAAACGCCCCCTGAGAAAAACAAGAAATATTGCATGTTGAGTCTTGTGGAAAGGGATATAAATGACATCACGGTAGTGAGGAAAATGTGTCCTAATTGAAGAGATTTCATGCATCAGTTTGTTTTGTTACTAGTAGTACCAACTGGAGTACACTCTGTGATTGGAGGGTCGCTGGTTCAAATAAAGGCACCACTGAGGTAAGTTATCTTTTTTTGATCTCATTAATTAATAAACGGTTCTTTAACCAGCATAAGCGAACACAGTGGAGATGCACAGTGACAGTGTATTTGTTAGTGCTGGTTAAAAGGTTACATCATGAAGGGTGTCCAGTATAAAACTTTAGACAAATCAACAAGTCAGCAGAGATAATGTCACTGTGTCAACCCCAAAAGAACCAATATAAGCAAGATTAAGTTGGTGAGAGGTCCGAAATGACAGTTTCATTCTCAGTCAATTGACCAGACCTACAACACTGCACAATATGACATACTCAATAGGGGCGTGACAAAAAAGTCTAATCGAATCGTTATTCTTTCTCTGTTAACTCAAAATAGATGCAGGGATTCCAAAAAAAAAATCCATTCATATTTTTCAACAAATGTAATGGGACTAGTTTACTTTCCCCCACCCCGACACAAGTTCAGCTCGCCTCAATCCTACTGATGGCGCATTATCAAATCCGCCCAGATAGACCTCCTTCGCGTGAGCATGAAGGAAATGCGGTCAGTATGCATACATATGCATTTCATTTAGTAAACTACATTTGATTGTGTGATTTTTTTGTTCCACAGTCAAATGGGAAAAGTAACTCAAAACAGAAATCTGGAAAGAAATTCATCCATGTATTGAATTGTAAATCGATTTTAAAACAAATCGTGAGCCCAAGAATCAGAACCGAATCGACAGGAGATTTTCCGAATCATGCACGCCTAATACTCAACTCTATTAGAGATGCAATGCCAGTTTAGCAAGACGCTAAAGACACAGAGTCAATTCTCCACCAATAAATCAGAATAAACGTTAGAACTGCGCCGATTAATGGATGCTATCGGTTCTGTGGCATTCTACACATCATCCCTATGAGCAAAGGAATTCTCTGCTTTGAGCTGACACGCACTCCACCTGTGGGAAATCTAATCAGGCCGGGAGACACAAGGTGCCATGGCAACGAGAGAGAGAGCGAGAGCGAGGGAGACATCTGGGGCCGGCTGTCACCACGGCAACCGCCTCCGCCATAGCCCGGCATGTGCAGCAAATCGCGAGTTAGAACAGGCGAGAGAGTGCACAAAGCTGTCAAGGTCAAACCGAACATCAGTTCCCTGTGCCTGAACACACAACTTCAGCTTTACAGGAAACAGCTCCCTTGAAAGTGCACTTTCTGACCACTTGATTACAAATACTTACAACACAAATCCACTTTTTAAACGTCCCACGTGCCCCTATTAACACTGGGTGTGAGAGGGTTAATGTTGGAGTGTAAAACAAAAGAAGGAACACACAAGGCATGCGTTTCATCCATTCAGACATTCACAGACACTCCCGCTTGTATTTACTACTGCTGGACTCCGTCCAGACGCTGCAAAGCACTGTGGGATAGAAACAGCTATTTTGGGAGCTTGTCGTAAGGGAGCCTCCGTTGCCACTTAACCGGAACGTGTGAGGTACTTGGAGCAACACACACACACACACACAAATTGATTTGGGGTTTTTCATATACTGGAAAAAAGTTATTTATATTAACTAATGAAACACTGCCACAGTTATTCTAGCTTCAAATCAGCATAAACATCAACTTCATTTCATAGCAAGAACTGAAAAAGAAGGTATTAAGCAAACAAGGATTTGTAAAGACCAAGTTTTGTCTGGCCAACAGGAATTTCCCACAGTTCTATGCTTTGTTCACAATTGTTCTGTTTCTTAAATGTTATTTTCAATATCCAATTAATATTAATATGAAAAAGGCGGCATGCAACAAAAGCACATTTGTAAACAAAGAATTTCTCAGTTTTTGCTTTGTATGTTGCAAATGGTTCAAATATATTTTTAATATGCAAAACTGACTTAAATTTCATAGGACGTTTTTTTAAATGTTGAGCAGCTGGTGGCGTAACGGTAGGGTGTTCGCCCCCTGATCAGAAGGTCACAGGTTCGAATCCAGGGCCGGTAAAGTTACCAGTGAGGTACACATGAGCAAGGTACCATCCCCGGGCGCTTGTTAGCTGCCCACCGCTCCTTCACGGATGCGTTAAATGCAGAGGTCACATTTTGTTGTGGTGCGCTGTGTGCTGTGGTGTGTCCACAATGACAAATAATCACTCACTTTCACTATGAAAATACAAAAATAAAAGTGAAATGAAACTGGGAGACATAGACCTTACGGTGTTAAGTGGAAGTTAAAATGCTGTGCAGAAAAGAGGATCTGAGTGACTTACTTCACAGGTGTTGTAGTCTTCTGAATCCAAAAGCAAACAGAGTTTAGGGAGGAGCTCTGGCCAGTTCTGCAGCTCTCCTTTGGAAGCTATAGTGGTGATAAGTATACCTGAAGTAGAGAGACATCAGTATTCAAGACGATGCCTTTGCCAGTCATTTTAAATTTATGAACTAATCCATAAATCAAGACGATTATGAATGAAACCTTCAGAACTATCTGCCAATTGTTCAATAAGACAGACAGTAATAAACATCTAATTTCAGTGAGTTGTGTGAAATGTTCACCATAACTAGAACAATGTAGCCTAAACGTTTAACATTTTACATTTACTTCACACTCACAAACCGCATATTTAAGAAATAAAAAATGGATATTACGGTTTGTTTATACCTTTATTTTCAAACATACTAGACTAGTCTACTATCTATAAAATTTGTTGTGATGGACAAAACCAACAAAAAGTACCCAATATTCCACTTTCATCCAAATTTGGAAAGCAGCCTTATAATACATCCGAACACTGCTAATCCCACAGCCAGCCTTTCACATACTAAGAGGCAAACGTTTGCCAACAAAATGACCACATAATCAGGTGTGTCAGTGCGCTTAAGCACATTTCACGATCATAATCCAGGCATTCCATAATTAACCTAATGGAAGTACACCTAACAGTTGTTTCTGTCATGTGATTCAGTGACAAAACCTGTAAGTACAAAGCACAGCACAGCTCTCCTGGCGTCAACCAAGGAATCAAGGGGGGGGGGAAAGGTTGTTTATGGTTAAATCTTGGCCTAAGTGTCGCTGGATCCAAAAATCTTTGCCTTGGGCAAAAGCATACACAGTGAGAAAACATTTCTTGTGATTGTACTTCCCAAAATGATTTTGTAACTGGCTTGTTATGTCTATGCTGTTATATTTGGAACTGCTCTTACAAACACAACATTTCTCAAATATGGTTCATGAACCCGTTCTAAAAATTGAGCAGTAAAAAAGCTAGTGTGTTTAAAAATTCAGCAACTCAGCCCCATAAAAAAGTATGTTTATATGCCAAATCCATTGATTCAATGAATAATAGTCTAGCAGTTTTTGAACAAATTATTATTGTTGTTTTTGAACAAATTATGTGCCCTGGCTCTCTACAACCCAAGTTCTCACTTCTGTTCTGGACAAACTCACTTATTCCCAAGCACAGCACAGCTGATCCAAATGATTAGCTAATTGGTAATGTAAGGACAAGCATGTTAGGGGATGAAAATATCAAATCTGTGCTGAGCAGCAGGAAGGAACCAGGACTGGTAATAAAGCATCATCCAACTCTGCTAAATGTGTGTCCAGCATATCATACTCGACTCACCCACAGTGGCTCTGATGAGAGGAGAGGAGTCCCCGATGTTCTGCAAGCACTCATTTTTGATGAAGTCGGAGACTCCATTTGGGAAGTTTTGGTAATGAGCCTTGACGTTGTTTTTCAAGATCAGCCCGCTAAGAGAACGTGTGGGCTCATCTGCAAGGCGAGAGACAGCAAAAGTAGTTACAAATGAACACAGGGGCTGTAAGAATTTCTTTTTACGTGTAATACGTCCCTTACAGTAACAGAATGTATCAGTAACAGTTACTGTGACCTTGGGTCATGCCACAAACTAAGATATACAACTTAACTGTGAAGGTCATCAGCTGTACAAACCTGCTAATTAAATACAGCAAGTGCTTCATTACTTCATTCTTTTTTACAAGTTTTACACACACTGAATATGCGGGTCACCATCGCCACACTCACGAGTATAACAATGCGATCCCCCCAAAAGTCTAAATATCTCAGCACATGTCAGTGTTCTGAAGATGGCAGCTTTAAATGCTGGGGCTATTCGAGGTTAAAATTAGAGTGACCCATATTCCTCAAGCGCGTCATCCCTGAATAAGCTCAAGGCATCTCTACTATACAGCGTCCCTGGACAGTCAATGAGATCCATGTTTCAATAAATTTAATTTATATACATACATATACATTATATACATATACATTACATTGTGCTAAAAGTTATGTTTCAATGGTGGGATTACCAAACAAAGGAAGCAAGTAATAAACACTGTAAATAAAAAGAAATATGTCAATATGGGACTTTACCTTCAGACTTTAGCTTCGTGAGCACAAATATTAAATAATTGTTGAAGTCTGGAAATTGATTGAGCTGTTCGAGTTTCTGTAGGTAGGGTTAAGGACACTATTTTTATTTGCAGCTGGTTAAGCATAAAGAAAAATAAGACTTAGAGGAGAATGTCTGTATTGTAGATAATGTACAGAGTTAATTTGTTCATTTGTAATTGTTAGTGATGCCATGGATAAATTGTTCCAATTTTCCTTGATGGACCCTTAATGTGAACACATTTATTTTTAGCATAAGTATGTGTATTCCGCATTGGTTTAAAAATTGACACTTTTGCAGTTGATTATATTTAAACCCGGGGGTGTAACACGCTGTGTTCATTGTGTCAAAAATGCTGCAGATGGCAAGATTAATTATTCTATATCTTTTTTTTAGTGCAACCCCCTGTAAACCACATACTTGGCAAAATGTACATTTATTCTTCAGATAAATATCTATGAACCTAACCAAAAATACATTTCAGAGTTGTTGGCAAATAAACCCCGTTATTTCCAGAAAGAAGCCAATGGCAAATGAGATTCTGTTTTAGCATCTTCAACTGGCGCAATTTCTTGACCTACCCTACTAGATCTGCTAATATCATAAGAAAAACAAGAACTCCATCACAGTTACATCAGTATAATCCACGAAAAGAGGACAAAGAGCAGCAGCAATTAACAGACAACGCCAAGGACACGACCACACGGACACTGACGCCATATCAAAACATTACGCAGACACACGGGATGATGACGTCGAGTGTCACGATGTCTGACATAATGTATCCATGATTGGCAGAAAAAACCTGTGTTTAAATGGTTCAGATGGTCGTCCTTTTTATAAATCACTGACACACTGATTTATGTCCATATTGAGGGATTATCGTTAATTCGCTTAAAGGTTTCCAAACACGCGTGCAGCTAGCAACATTAACAGCGCTAACGTTACTACAAACATTAAACATCTTTAAACTCTACATCTAATAAGAACGTCTTACATTTGCAAAGATAAAACTATTAATATTATAAAAAATGTCGTTTGTTCTTAATAACGCTCAAACCAGTCTTAGAGCTAACGTTAATCCAGCTAAGACAAATGGCCAGTCACATCTTAATTCTGTAAATACAAAACTACAAACAATTTTGGGTCTTACGCTATATGGTTAACGTTCGTTCAGAATAAAAACAAACCAACAGAAGCGTCTTTTAAAAACCAAGTAAAAAGCAACGTGCTAACGTTAGCCAGCGTTAGCGCTCGCGGCTAGCAGTAGGCATCGTGGCTAATTTACAGGCGATTGAAAGCAAACAGCTTGAGGATACTTGTTGGACGGATCTTTGCGTGGTTGTGTCGGGGGACTGAGATTCCTTCAAAAGCTGTAAGATTTGCTGGAGTCCTTGCTCGTCTGGCTTCCACTGGCACTCCATCTTGGTTCGCACGACTGTCTGCAACAGCGACCAACCAACCAGGTGACAATCGGGGGGGATTCTGCGGTTTTACAAAACAAAAACCTCGAGCTTCAGTTCCGTCGATTCACAGCGCGGCAGGTTATTCTAACAAATCCGCCTAGGAGAATTTTTAGAGTACGGTCGTTCGCATCCGTGGGCCCAACAGGGCAGAACATTCCTTTTTCAGATCTAAGATCCAGTCGGTCAGCCGAGCGCATTTACAGATTAGCCCCTCCGACAGGACCAGGTCCTAGCGCCTGTCAGGTCTACACGCACGACCCCCGTGACTTCTGTGACATCTGACGTCATTAGTCGAGGTTTTTGTTGGTGACCATCTAAAATCTTCACCTGCCGCTGCGAAAAAACAGCCATAACCACTCAATTCAGTCGAACATTTTCAAACAAAATATATGTTGAATTTAATATTTTAAAGATATTATAGCAATACCTACGGATGCGTAATGTGTTCACCTGAGGAAAACGGGATAGTTTTCACACACACACACACACACACACACACACACACACACACACACACACACACACACACACAACACACATATATATATATATATATATATATATATATATATATATATATATATATATATATATATATATATATATATATATATATATATATATGTTCTGTTTTTCTGAATTAACGAGATACATAGATACAGTTTTCATGTTTAAAAAAGTTGTTTTTCTGAATTAACGAGATACAGCTATCATGTAAAAATAAAAATAAAAAACAAAAAAAAGCCTTCATTTCGCCAACTTAGGAGCTCGATTTCACTGCAATAATGTCACACCTTAGATTAATCCAGCTTTAATTTTGGTTTGGGTTTAGACATCAAAATACTTCTAGAATCAGATATATTTTATTCATCCCGAGGAACGGTTTAAGCATCACGATTGCACAATTCACAAAACATATGACAGAGCAATAAATAATAGCACCCAAAAATATAGTTAAAGCTTAAATAAAAATACTCAGATAAAAACCTTAGTGCATTAAATAGAATAGACTATGTTGGCTTAACACTTGCAGCATTAAGTAACATAGATGGCATTGTTATTAGTTTGTCGACTTTGTGCATGCACCTCAAGACGGAAAGCCCATTCTGATCTGCAGGACATTGCAGCGTGTTTTTTTTAACATGAAAACTGTATCTCGTTAATTCAGAAAAACAGAATTTTTTTAACATGAAAACTATCTTGTTAATTCGGAGAAACAGCAGAATTTTTTCTCAAGTGAACGCATTACGCTTCCGTACAATACTGATAATACAAACACACAAAGATAATGAAAGCCTCCCTCAACAATTCTGAAGCTTGTATGATGGAGTGAACTGAAAATGCCAATTGCAACGTTATTGTCTGCTACCTTCAAAGGGGTACCAGGGCCCTTGTACATTAAAGGGAATAAATGAAGGTGGGTAAAATTCCGAGAAAAAACTCAGAAATTCTCAGAAAATATATGCCCTCCAAGATAGCATGAAATAAAATTAAATGCTTAAGACTGAATTTCCTCCCACATTATTTTTGTTGAAAAATTTTAAGAGTCATAAAAGAACAGAAAGCAGCATTAACAGTGACATTCATTTTTGTACATTTCAAAATTTATATACAGAAAAGTGTAACTGGACATTTCGATCTAATCCAATCTTGTTTAAATTCTCTTGTTATAATTTGTTTGTGATATTTGTGTTTTATGTCATTATTGTTCAAATTTTTAGAACTAAGCCTTTAAGATGCATCAAACTAGCAATGCCCACCATCCGAAAAGCAGTACTTTTAGCACAAGCCATTTGATGACTGCTAATGACTAAATCAATGTCTGCATCTGTACACTCTACAAACTTTCCTTTTTATCAAATTTCCATGTGGCATAGAAAAGTCGCTTCCTTTCCATTCCAAAAAAGTGCCACTTAAATGCTATACTTCAACATCTTAATGTCCTACCTGAACATTCTCCTCAAGGTTGGAAATGTGGCTGATATTAAAGGAAGCTAATGAAAATTTTTAAGTCTTCATTATTTCTTTTATTGTTTGAGACCTTAATTATTCTTGGCTGTATCATAATTCTGTTTTTCTTACCTTCTAAATTTAGGTTGCTACAATTGTTCCACAAAGACTCCCTAAACATGGTCTCCAATATATATATACCTGGTATCTGGAACCTATAATAAATGTAAATATACAAAACAAGAAAGGCAGCAATGAGGCTTTAATTAGATACATTTATTTACATTTGTCTCTCCCAGACGATTGTTCTGCTTGGATGTTTTGAAAAATTAAACAATTCAAAGCTACTACATAAAATGTATAGCTCTGGTAGGTTGACTTATCACCGCAAAGATGAAATTCTTTTACCTTAACCCCAGCCAATGAGGCTAGAAACACAAATACATCTCAAATGAAAATCCTGTTCTCATCCCCTCAATTTGAGGGTCTTTTAAGCTTGTTACTCACAAGTTTGTTTTTTTTCCACAGTGCTTACTTAGCTAACTGTACTTGGCAAGCGGAGGTAGATGACATCAGGGCCCAAATCCGTGGACTCGCAATTGGAGGTCACCATGTAGACTGCACACTGCCAAGACACCAACTGGGACATTAAACCTAGGTCTGGATGCACCCCTAGTCACAGCAAGTCGATCAACAGCGATCATAGTGTTTGTGCATCACTCTGAAAGCAGCGTGGATTGTAGGTTTCTTAAAGTGCGTTGGTTCCGCCTCCTCTCCACATTCAAAATGCCCAAAGGTCTTCTTTTCCCAGGTGGGGTGCGGCACAGCAACTCATCCAGACTCTGTGAGGACACCTGACCTGCTTGCTGCAGCCGCCTCACCACCTGCTCCACTTGCAGCTCCCATGGCCCGTCTGCGCTTCTCTCTCTCAACGCATCAATCTGAAATGGGCAGAGAAAGGAAGGGGAAAGAGGAGAGAACACTTAATAAGCTAAACATGCTGGGTCTACACTGGACCATGACCTTGGCTAAAACTTCACAGCTTTATAATTTTTAGATCATGTATGTCAGATCAAGAGGAAATTTTAAACTTGTGTCATTTCTCTACAAAATCACATTTTTTACGTTACCATAGCACCATTTTTTGTTATATTGGGCCGTATGGCCTCAGAACTAGAGTTGTCTGAAGGGGAGCATTGTTTGAAGTAGAAACAGGTTTGCCCTCAGCTAACTGTTTTGAGTTTGTTCTGTTCTGAAGCCAATTAAACAGTATAAACCAAGTTTTTATTCTCACTAGTCGCAAAGTCAGCACCAGGCTGAGCAGGTACAAGGTCTACATGGATTCAAAAAGATAATAATTCTTAGTACAAGGATGATTAAGACAAAGATTAGCTGGGAAAAGGTGCAGGAACAGTCTGTTATATTACAGGTTTTGTTGGTGTTACAATTGTGTTTGTGTTGGCACATGGTCTTACCACTTCCTGTGAGAACTCAGGCTTTTTTACAAAGACAGAACTCTTGGACAACAAGGCCATTGTGAGGACAGAAACGGCTTCTTTAACTGATCCAGACTTGACCAGCAACAACACCTAAAACAGAACATTAAATTACTTAACACAGTACCCTTAGGGCTGGGTTCTTTCTCATGGATTAAGCTTAGTCTTGGACGAAGTTGTAGTGCTAATGGAGATTTACTATTCAAACTCAAAGTTAGTCTAAGACTAGGCTTAATCCTCCACTGGCAAACTGGCCCTTAGAGTCTTGCTTGTTATCTAAATCTTAACCTCTGCTTTTCAGACACTTATTTTCACACATGCACGAAACAACGGACTTACTCTAATGTTTTCGCACAGCCTGCCGTCTACACTCATGATACGAGAGTAGATCGTTTGTGCTTTCTCAATTTCATTCTGCAGGAGACAGACACAACAAGAAGAGAAAAAGAGTCTTGATCAATCAGTTTACAACACACTCTGTAACTAATAAAGCTACTACGGTCTCAAAACTCCAATATGGAGAGCTAGGAGTAGCGAAGGCTATTTCAAATGACACGGAAGACAAACCTGTTTGAGGGCGGCAGCAGCAGCAAAGCAATAAGCTTGTCTAGTTATGAAACTGCCTCTGGTCTCACCTTCCTCCATCAGTGCCAGGCAGATTTGAAATGATTTGGGGGTGTTCTAATAACAATCATAAGTGATCATAATTAAATCTCCCCTTTAAAAAACACCTACATACGCTTCAAAATACAATTAAATAGACATACGAGTTTGTAGCAGGTAGCAAAGGCGAGTGTGAAGGTATCCTTGTTGAAAGACACACCCTGGTTTTTCATTTCTGCTACCACTTCCAGTGCACCTGTGTGTCACACACCAACACAAACACACACATCAACACCATTCTTGCTCAGGTGTAACCATGGCAACAGACTTTCTGCCAGACGGCCAGCACAAGTTAAATATGGCTGAATTGGAATGCACCCAAAATGTGACCTCATTAAACTTGCTAACTAACTAATCAGATTCTGTATTTACATTTCACTTACGTCCTGATGAATTACATGTACATTTATGATTATAACCTCTTAGCAGACTTACCTTCATAGCATCCCTTGGTGAAAAGCATATCTATGCCGATATTAAAAGATGTGCAGTCTGAGAAGAATCCTTTTAGTGTCTTAAGGAAAACAAGAATGTAATAATGAACATCCCTATGAAATCGCATACACAAATTCAGTAAGATTCATTCGGATTTTGATCGGGTCTAAATCTCAGGGACATCAAAAGATAATCTTAAGTCTTAATGAAAATATAGGTTTTATTTTTAGTGCAGACTTCATTTATTTTATTAAAGCTTTTTCACAAGATCATGAAGAGTTGCACTGAAGCATGTGATAAACCTGTAATCATGCACTATAAGACAACGCAGAACAAATAAATAAGCAAAAGCTAGTGTTTCATGTAGCAACAGTGTCTCTTTAGTTTGTGAGTGTGTGTACTCACAAGCAAAAGCTAGTGTTCCATGTAGCAACAGTGTCTCTTTAGTTTGTGAGTGTGTGTACTTTATTACCCGATCGGTGAGTGTAGCAACTGCCATGTCTTCCAGACCCAGCTCAAAGCACAGTCTCATAAACAGAGGGCCGAACCTGAACCCTCCAAATGCAACGTTAGGATTTTCTTCATGGTACCTACATATTGAAAGACCAAAGGCATACTGACACTTTTCCGAACATCATCCAGAACCTTTAACCAAGCAGAACCTTAACAGATCAAACAACGGAGGAAAAGCCTATTTAATTAAAGCACAGAAAAGTTTTACAGTTTTCTGCATTGGACTCCTCTACACATGGGCAAGGTTCAAAAGTAGTTACCTCCAAGATAACAGTTTGGGAAGGATCATTTATAATCTAAGTGCTCGCTACTTGCCAACAGGAACAGACAGAGGGGGTGGGCTCCCAGACACAGATTAAACCTAAACCTAAGCTTAAAGGGATTTTTAAGTAGTGGCACTGGCACAGGATTTTAGTCCCATTTCAGACTTTGCTGCAGACTTTGTGGCTGAAATGCAGGATCACAAACATTTTCCTTACATGTCAACCTCTATTCCAATAACATAATATAATTATTACCTCAAAGACAACATATTTGATACAAAACAGATGGACTTTGTCCGTTTATTTTTTCGTCATGTGCTATATCTGAAGTCCAGCTAAATAAAAGAGTAAAATTACTGTTCTGTTTATATTTCTGGCTAGACATGATACTGAAAAATAAATCTGGAAAAATGAGATCTGGCTCCATAAACTTGACCAAGGTACAAAACACATTTTACAAAGGAAAATAAATTTCAGAGGAGATACCTTATGGTAAATGCATAACAATAAACAGTTCTTTTAATCTTTCAAAAATCAATATGCCCCTTAACAAGGATGGGTTACAAAAAAACAAAATCAATCTAATAAATAAAAAGATAATCACTGACATTTTTGCTCTAATTTATTTTACTGAAACCATGACTGCTTTACATATCTGATTGTTTGGAAACTATCTGGAAAATATTATGTGCAACAGCATAGAAGCTTTGCAGATTTAGACCTGATTCAGAATCCTACCTGTAGATTGCATTCCTTGCCATGACCACATCTTCAACCGACTGGCAGAGATGCAGAAGCATCTTCAGCTCATCCTTAAGAATCAGCTCATTCTTTTGCAGTTTTTGATTTACTGAATCAAAATACTGACCTGCCAGTTTGAGGAAAAAGAAGCCCAAAATGTTCAAATATTTCCTGTCTATTCAATGCATAAAGATGGCCATTTCCCAAGATCTTAGATGAGTAAGAAGATTCTAGGTCCAGTGCAGTTAACCATGAAAATGTGGTTAAGTGAGCTGAAATTCACCAACTTTTTGATCCAAGCACTTGATGGGCCACAATCAGCTTCCTCTGCTGGAAATCCTGCAGCTTTACCACATCTTCTGACAGAAGATGGCGAGTGCCTGGACCCAGGAAGGGTATAAACATTACTGCAAAAATAATCTGCTCTGCTAATGAACACTTTTCAGAAGTTAAACACATATTCTCTCCAGTCCACACAGACAGCCGAATAAAATCAGAGATGGGCAATTTAGAGATGGCTTTAGCAAGTCATTATCTGGTCAATCTTTCATTCCACCTGTTCAGTTAACTAGGTGCATAATTATTCATGCAAGTACACTAAAATAATTTGCAAGCTGATACCAAGTAACTCTGCTTGCAATGTGAAGTTATGTTGCAAAATTGATGGGACGCATCAAGACATCGAATCGCTGACACGATAATCACAACTGAATCGAATCATGAAACCTCTAATAAATACATACGTCCACTAAAACCCAACTCTCTAGTAAGTCATTAGCTTACAAATATATTAATTTGTTTCCCGAAAATATTTGCTATTAATTTACTCAAAATATGCTTGGTGTGTGTATCATTTCTCCAAGTCTTCTTGGGTATTTTCTCTGACAGTACAGTAATCTCTACTGTGCTTGTTTTTCGACGAGATTCAGCCGCTTTTTACACTTTTCGTCACAATCCCCTAAGGAAATTACTCTTATTCGCAACAAAACATCTCCAGATAATGTTTTCGTTTTCCCGTATTCCGAAAAAATCAAGCAAAAAAAAAAAAACACTGTTCACGTAAAGATCGACACACAGACAGTGATATTACAGTCAGAAGTATCGAAAACTTAAGAACCGATCAGTTCATCCCCAGTTTTAGTAGCGGGTGTTTCGACACACCAGCATTTTACCTGACACAACATCAGATCCCGCGAATCAAATAAGACCAGATTAATCCCGACAACAGCAAAAAAAACACAAACAAATAAAAAAACACACACCTCCAACTGTGTATTTAAAACAGTCCGTCTGTGCCGCTCCTCGCAGCGAACGTTCTCCAAAAACAAACCGGGCGCAGCGGGTCAGTCCTCGCAGCGCCATGTTCTCCCCTGACTGTACCAAAGTGACAGGGCACGCCTCTTTTTTTTTTATTATCCATATTAATGAATCTATACAACGCGAAACTATGTTTTTTGTGCATATAAAAACTAAATTACATTGAATTTCACACATTTGCTAAGACCTTTCGTCAAATACAGATAAACGCAATTAAACCACGATGTATTGGAAACACCCTCCCCCCGTTTTTGTTTGCAACTTGAAGTCTTCCAATATGGCAGGCGCTTAAAATGGTCAGTGTTTATATTGCATTTGACAAGTTATTCAGTAAGCAAAATGCAAGGGTTTCTCCTTATACTCCCTGTTGCCTTTACGTATCATGCATACGAGATATTAACATTTAAATTAGATGCGGATTTAACGTTATTTAAGCCATTATGACGTCAATCTACAGAGGGCGCTAAAGTGCTAAAACCAAGAGCTGTACATTTAGAGACCGTTAGAGAAGCTTTAATCTAACCTATGATGGAGCAAGGTGGATTTGGAGCGATGTGATTTATTTCTCCTGAAAGGACTAGAGATTTATCAAATGCGCCAAATAGGAACAAATAGGATATTGCAAAAATCTTGATTATGCAACAATAATAATAGCTCCAATCTGTAAATGAAAAGTATCAAGTCTTCATAATAAATAAAAACGTATATTTAAACATTTTTCCATATCTCCAGAAGATCCACGTGAGTCTTTTCAGTTTCAATCCCCTCTAATGTGCACAGACTGTACACAGAATGTAAATGGACAGCTGGAACAGCCAGTGGCAGTCAATTAAATGCAAACAAATAAAGAGTACAAACTGTCAGTTGGCTTTCAGTCTCATCTTCACTGCTACAGACAGCATATCAATCGTACCGCAGCAGCAGTGTAGTTTTGACCTTCACTGGGTTTACTGGCATTGTGGCTTAAATCATTTAATACTGTTTGATCATATCAAGGGGTGCCAATCGTTTTTGGAAAGTGCTGTGTACTTAGTCCAAATGAGTAAACCTCACTTCTGCTACACAGCAGGTCACAATCGATCTGTGACTGGATAATTCCACAATATTTTATTAATGTGCAGCTTGAGTACTTCTAGAGCATTTCTAATGGAGCGTGTCATTGTAATATCAGGTTTTTAGGTACTGGTAATCCCCAGATGATAGTGAAACTTAAGACTTAAGTCAGATTATTGTGGCATTGTGAGAACATTTATGGACATGAGGACCAACCAACAATAGAACAGAAGGATTTTATCGAAAACCTTAAGCACTAACTTGAACTATAAGAATCCCATCATTTGCTTTTGGCTGCTGAGGTAAAGGTTCAGCAAATTTAATTGTGATATTGTATAGATCTAGTAATATGGGTGTCAAAGAAAATGCTTTACAAAGATAGCAATGGGGAGTTTAAAGAGAAGAACGAAAGCGGGAGAGAACATGCAGGACAAGTACAGCTGGCTGATGACTTTTCAATATTTAATTATTCATTGAATGTCTTCTTTAAAAGACATTTATGTAAGGAAGCATTAGGAGCACTTACAGAGTCTTACTTACTGCATGCATGGAGTACGATATTGACAGCATGTTAGATGCTGGGTGGATTAGGGAAGGGTCAAAAAATAAATTTAATCTCACAATCTAAAGCACCCAAATCACAAGTGGCCCATAGCATTCCCCTTACTTTTTCTTGCCCTGTTTTTATCAACGGCAAGCTGCTATTTTCCCACTGGCCCTGGAGAATGAAATCTCACAGAATCTGTGCTGTTTTCTGCTGACAGAGAGCAAAAATGTATTTCCATTAGATCTGTTTTGTGACTGACTCCAGGCAGTGGGAGTCAGACTCACTGATTCATTACCATAAGGGGTTTTAGGGAATGAATTCTCTTCTTGAAAAAAGGTCCTCTTCTGCTAGCACTCCACTCTTGGGAACAGATGTCTTGCTGTAATGGATAAATATTTCCTTGCCTTGCAAATTATAGAGCAGTTACTGTTACTTCCCTGAGGCAGAAGATGAAGGTAATGAAATGGGGGGTGGGGGGCATACATATCACAAGGCCATAAAATAAGGCTGATGTCAAAAATAACATGTGGCTAAATATCCTCTCCTTCTCAGTTTGATTGTTGGATGGGCACAGAGAGCTTAAAGCAGAGGGAAATTGAGGTTTAATAGCTACAGCTCATATGATGGATTGCAAATTGTAAAGATGTAAAGAAATAAAATACAAAAATGTTTTGTTTTAAAAAGGTGAGATCACAGTGATTTAGTAAAGGATCCACTAAGGCTTACTTTTTGTAATTTATGTTGGTTTTAGCAATAATATGTTTAAATGCAGGATCTTGGGTATTGCAGAGTTAAAGTTTTTATATATATATTCTCAGATTTATGTTGTATTTGTAACCTGTAGAAATGTTTAAAGCAATTAATGATTTACTTTTATCATAACTTTTCCTAACATTACTGCAAAGCTCACAGACTTACTTGTGCTACACTCTGATGGGTATTTTGACTTTTTATGGTCAACTGCACAGTATTAAATGCAATGAAGACTAGTCCATAGTCACCAGTGACTAATTGACCGAAAGGTTGAGTTGAGGTTAGCAATGGTCATGTGATAGGAGACAGCAAAACGATGAGGTCTTGCTCTCTCAGACCTTATCAGTTATCCACAAACCCATCATTAATGCTTAGTTCTTGATGTTCTGCAGTACCTAAGAGATAAGGTTTTTAATTGGAAGATTCTAATTAATTAAATGTGCCAATGGTTCAAAGTTAAACTATTATATTCTGTATAATTCACTGTCCTCAAAGCTTAATGACTGGGCAGAACTGATCCGGGGTCAGTTTAGACTATGTGACCCTGCAGAGTTCCATTGATTAGCCCGATGCTATGAGTGCATACAGAAAAGTAATTGGACTGTGACCCAGACTTCTGATGTTGAACTCCTGCCAAAGTTATTTCCCGAGCTCTTTGCCGCAAGAGTTTTCCACTTGGGTTTATCGCCACGGCGCTGTCTGGGTTTGGAAAACGCCTGCAGTGCCCCAGTCATAATTAGTTAATGTCCTCGTTGGGGTAGGGCACTCAACACTGTTGGAAGCTGAACACTAAGGTTCTGCTGCTGTCTACAACAGAACATTAAGCAAACAGTTACAGGTCAGAACTCACATTTTCTAGGCTAGGTTTTAGCAGCATATTTTCTATCAAAATGTTGCAAAGCTATAATTGGGTACTTGGGTTTTAATTATGTCACACACTCAGGTGTTCCTAGCGACCGACTTCCAATCATTTGGTGAGCAAAATGCATAATAAGTCCAAGACGCAACAAGTCATTTCCACAAAATTATTTATTGTGGATTGTTTTCAAGTTTAGCTTTCTTTTTAATAGTGTTTCCCTTTACATCAAAAGCCCTATGGTGAGCAGGAGGAGCTATTCGCACACAAACATCAGAAAAAGCACAAGGTAATACTTCTCACTTGAGACTAATCCTCTACATTACATATGGGGTTGGGAAAGTAAAGAAGGAAGATGCAAGTTCACAAGAGATATATATTTGAAACTGCAGATACACTCATACTATCACCTGCAGGCTGGAGCAGGAGTCAGGGAGGTGAGGCTCTTATAGTGAGGAGTTAAGAGGAGCGAAAAAGAGTAAGTGTGAGTGTGTGTGTGTGTACCAGAGAGAGCGATAGAGAGAGCGAGAGAGAGAGCGCGAGAGTGAGAGAGAGAGAGAGAGAGACAGAGAAAAGATCGCAGAGATGACGGAGAGTTAGTGTGTGTGTCACAATTCTGATATACTGTTATACTGTGGTGCATGTTGAAGTCTGCCATTAGTGGTGGAATTTGCCATTTAGTCTGAGCTAAAATGACAAATTAAGTCAGAGGAAAACCTGTTATTTATGCTTGTGGTTGTAGGTCTCCGTTACATCTGCATTTGTCATATTTAGACTTTGCTCTGTAAGCTGGTAGGCTGTGAAATATTGTATATTAGCATTTATAGTCTTGTTCACTGTTGATTTTCTGTGATGGTTTGGTTATTTGTTCATAGCACGACAGCATACAGTATGCCAATAAAAGATTTGTAGGGTCTTGACTTGCTCTCATAATCTAACCACTGTCCCCTCATGATAAGAAGACTCTTCCTGATTGAAAACGTGTTAAGGTGTTAAGTCCAGTCAGACTAAACAGATCTTATAAAGTATGTGATGTTTAAGTATTACAAGGCCCCAATTTACATGTGACTTCACTTTAGGCCATGGCTTTAGAGTTGTCTCATTGTCTCCCACCAGAAATTGTAAACAAAAATATCATTTGTCAAAAATGAGAGGAAAATGGGGATAAGTTGTTGCTATTTGATGACTTTTCAACTGCTGGGACAAGTAATGCAACAAAATTGGATTTTTACATTATTTAAAACAGGCATTATAGAGTTGTTGGCAGTTAAAAGTAAGTTTTCCTCTCATTAAAAAAGAAATGCTTTGTATTTTACATTACACATGCACATTATTACATCATCCATCCCGCTATGAGTCTGTTTACTATAGCACAGTAAACCTTAAGCTTCAGTGGGCCACATTCAGATTCAAACTGCACTGCTATGTAAAAAGAAAAATAAAACATTTGGTTAAAATTCAGCTGAAGAGGAGTCCCTTTCCTTTGATCAAAAGACATTTTAGAAGAACAGGCAAAATACAATTTCTCAAACTTTGGTGACCATCACAGAAGCCTGTGTTAGCTACAGAAAAATGCTAAAATATATTGCGAGTATAAATCAATAAATAACTTAAGAGTAACTATATGGAAAGAAACGAACATAGTTAATAAAAAGAATTCACATACCTAGAAGTGCAAATAAAATATAGTGCAAAATGACAATCTTGAACGCTGAAAAGTATTTTTAAAAGATTTGTAATGGATCTTTGGGGGATTTAAATTATATACTGCCCAATGGTTTTTCTGGCACTATTGAAGCAAAAACAAATTAGAGAAATTCTAACATTCTTCCATGGCTTATATGTAAAATTTATGGAGCTTAAAATTGTCCTAATATCTGGCATTAAGCTGGTGTATCGTTTAAAATGTAGCCTTTATACTAGTGAGAATTTTGTCTTTCAGAAAGCTTCCTAGTCTTAATTTGTTCCCATATTGTACACTGTGCACTCACACTTGTGTTTGTGATCCTAAACAATACTGCCCTGCTAACTGTCATAATAAGTGCATCACATGTGTTGTACATTCAGTTAACATTCTAAGGCAATTCATGTAATGTAATGTTCCATGCTTTGGTGTATCTTTTACCTATTTGTAGTATGTTTTACGTAAGCTATCCAATTGGAAATCCCAACGGTAACCTAGATAAATGTATTATTTACATTTACCTGGTGTTTTCACAAAGCTCATCTTTAGGCTGATTTTAACTGCCAGTAACAACTTTAAGTTTTATAAAGTACACATCCCCCCATTGCACAGTGCTCTACCTTGATTAGGTAAATTACTGTGTGTGGTGTTCCCTTTTAGAGTGTTTTTAAATGAAGATCCCTTCACTTGAAAATTACATCTGGCAACTCGTGTCTATTAATAAGTGCACATAGTGTTGTCTTTTTAAGTTAAGAACAGATTTGTTTTGCTCAGCATTTAAGATGTTCATAGCATTTACAGTCCTCTTTGTGAACACAATGTATTATTACTAAGGGTCAATTACTAAGGGTCAGTTCATCATTTGTAATCACAGCTCAATCTTACATGCAGGGAACGATTCATCTTGCATAACCACAGTGCTGCTGCTGGCCAAAACCATGATGTTTAAGTCTTGTTGCTTCTCATGGGTCTCCTGATACCACTCCCTCATAACATCAGAATCGTGGGTTGGAATAAGCGTGACCTAAAAAGCAACCACATCGACATCGTTCACAACACGCCACATTGTATTGCAAGTAAAACTGCTTATGTGCTGCTTATGTTCTTTACAGGAGAAAATCTCAACCAGAGCTTCTTCAGAGGTCTCAAGGATGTCTTGCAAGAAAACATGTAAAATAACATTTCATTGTTTTCATCAAAAAAGTCACCACAATTATCAAATTTGTTTACTTTTGTCTTTTGTCCAAAGATTGCTTGAAATAATCAATTACATACAATTTCTTGATAGCCCTAGATACAAATTCAAAAGAAATATACACTCACTGGCCACTTTATTAGGTACACTTTGCTAGTACAAAGTTGGACCCCCTTTTGCCTTCAGAACTGCCTTAATTCATGGCATATTTTCAACAAGGTGTTGGACACATTCCTCAGAGATTTTGGTCCATATTGACATGATAGCATCACGTAGTTGCTGCAGATTTGTCGGCTGCACATCTATGATGCGAATCTCCCGTTCCACCACATCCCAAAGGTGCTATATTGGATTGAGATCTGGTGACTGTGGAGGCCATTGGAGTACAGTGAACTCATTGTCATGTTCAAGAAACCAGTTTGAGATGATATGAGCTTTGTGACATGGTGCATTATCCTGCTGGAAGTAGCCGTCAGAAGATGGGTACACTGTGGTCATAAAGGGATGGTCTTCTGCTGCTGTAGCCCATCTTCTTCAAGGTTCGACATGTTGTGCGTTCAGAGATGGTGTTCTGCATTCCTTGGTTGTAACGAGTGGTTATTTGACTTACTGTTGCCTTTCTATCATCTCGAACCAGTCTGCCCATTCTCCTCTGACCTCTCACATCAACAAGGCATTGTCGTCCACACAACTGCTGCTCACTGGATATTTTCTCTTTTTTCGGACCATTCTCTGTAAACCCTAGAGATGGTTGTGCGTGAAAATCCCAGTAGATCAGCAGTTTCTGAAATATTCAGACTAGCCCGTTTGGCACCAACAACCATGCCACGTTCAAAGTCACTTAAATCGCCTTTCTTCTCCATTCTGATGATCGGTTTGAACTTCAGCAAGTTGTCTTGACCACCTCTACATGCCTCAATGCATTGAATTACAGCCATGTGATTGGGTGATTAGCTATTTGTGTTAACAAGCAATTGAACAGGTGTACCTAATAAAGTGGCCGGTGAGTGTACATTGTAAAATCATTTTACAGTATACATTCTAATACACTGTAATTTCACAATTTAAAGAAAAATAATATATATATATATATAATATAATATAAAATATACCTGCATGTTATTTTCCCACTGTGTCTTCCCCTCTAGCAGAGCATCTAGCACAGCCTTGTTGGGCTCCTGTGCTCCTGGATTATTGCCACTGACCACATAGTAGGAGGACCTGACACGTTTGAAGAACTCAGCATCCACATTTTTGGCACTGCAGTGATTGGGGATATAAACTAGGTCCAAGTACACTGGAGGACAATTGGGCACAGGCAATCCACTGCTGCCCTTATTGCTTCCTGAAAAACACAAGAAAAAAGGACTGTGAGGTAGGCATTTGCAGATATATTAAAAATGTAGATACACATTGTTGGATCAACTTATAGCGGCTTACCTGTTGCTTTTACACCTTTTGATGCAGATGTGTTGGTAGCATTTTTTACATCTTTTCCTTCTGTACTCTTTTTTGGAGAAGCTGTTTTTGACTCCTTGGCCACACTTGTCTTAGACAGAACATTCTTTCTAGCTGGTGAAGATGATTTAGTTTTACTTACAGTTTTCTTTTTCTCCGGCTTATCCTTATTGTCATTTGTAGACTCCTTTAGTTGGTTGTGCTCTTCAGCCTTCAGGGCTTCTGGATCTACCATGCAGACATCAGGGAAGGGGTGTGCTGGAGCGGAGTCCCTTGAAGTGGCTGGTGCAGGGTCAGCATGACGGTAAGTGAGGGTTCTATCTGTGGGTAGAGTCTCTGAGTCGTCCTCTGAATCAATATTTGCATCTGCAGTTATGGAAGGGCACTCTTCAGTTCCAGGTGGAACATCAGAATCTGTTTGTGAGGGTGCAGATTCACTAACGGAGGTTGGTGGCGTTTCCTCACACTGCTTACTTTGTTGCTTTCCTCCGGGAGGAGGTGGTCCTCCACCTGACTTAGTGAGTGGTTTTTCCTCCTCTAGAGGATATTCCTCATTCATGAAGTACTCAAGTGGGTTGGGATTTATGAAGGAAGGTGAAAGCTCTGTCTTTGGATGTCTGTATTCGCACGATGACACCAAACACAAGTCAACATTTGAACGTGAATGAGGAGAGAGAGCCTTTTGAGAGCTTTCTGGGACTCCAGAACTGCCTGTGCATTTCTGTTCTGAGTCTGCCAGATTAGCGCTTGGAGATGGAGATGGCATTTTTGGACTGACGGGTGACTTAGCCTCAGAAGTAAAGGGAACAGTTTCTCTGTCAAGTTTAAGTGCTTCAGTCTTTGGTGAGAAACCATCTTGAGGTGACCCATTGGGGGATGAGGAGGAAGCAGATTTTGGAAGGGTGCTAACTTCACTTGATTTAGTGTCTTCTGTCTTAAAAATATTGTCCTCGGTACAAAGTATGGTGGGACTTGTTTTGCCCTTTGCAATTCCCTCTGAAGTGCTGGGACCACCCAGAACTAGAGACGAGTCAGAGGATGCAGGGGACTGATTGTGGGAAGATATTTTTGGTGTGACAGATTCTGCATTTGGGGACATTTCTCGGAGACCCCCAATTTGTGAGGGAGTAGTAACAGATGGAGTGGACTGAGAAGCTTCAGAAGGAGAAGCAGATGCTGCTCGGGTGCAGTCAGGATCTTTGAATAGCATGGGTTTCTCGCATGCTTCTCCTGGATGTTGCTGCTCTCCTGAATGGAGATCAGCTCCATCTGAAGGGCTGTAATCAACCTCTGTTGGACCATTTTCAGTAACTGCACGCTGGGAGGCACCTACAGTGGGATGCTCTGGTGACTGCTTACTAAAGTCTAATACAAATGAATGATCTGGAGAGTCCTGTCCAAACTCCACTGACATAGTGGAATGTTCAGGGGACTTTGTCTCCTGCTGTGGGGTCCTTGACTTTGCAGTTTTGGGTGAAACATCTGGAGAAATTGACATAGGCCTGGGACTGTCCTCTTTAGATGGAGAAACTTCTGTTTCTTGCATTGTGGTTGGAGTCTGCACAACAGAAACAGACAGAGAGTCGTCTACTTCCGTAGAGTGAGGGGAGCCAACCTCAGCATGAAGTGATGGGGAGACATCATCTGTTGTAGGTTCTGGCAAAGAACTTGTTGCAAGAGATGCTGTTGAGGCTGATGCAATATGAGAAAATGTGTCTTCAGCAACAACCTCATCAACTGGAGTGCCTGACTTATCAGATGTGGTTCCCTCAGATATAGACATTTTATTCTCCTCTTTGAATGCTGCTAAGGGAATTGCTTCATGAGAAGATTCTATTTTTGGGTGTGGAAGTGCAGATGAAATAGAGGAACTATCACCACTCACTGACTTTTTATCCTCACTACTACCTTGATCTGCAGGCTGATCAAAGAGTGGCTTTCCTTCATGCAACAAAGAGGTAATACCACAAGATGTTGGGCTAGATTCTGTGGAGAGAATCTTTCCTTCTGGTGATATGGGGACGGCTTCATCAATGGGACTAGATTCTCTGGGGGAACGGTCATTAGTCACGTCAACTATAATGGGTCCTTGGCTGTCAGTGACCTGTTCAAGTGTTATAGCTCCAGCCTTCTCTTCTACTGGGGACTGATAGTAAGGTGTGTGCCCTGAAGACTGTGGAGAAGAAGTCCCCTCTAAGGTTTTCTCATCTGGACTATGTGACACGTCTACAAATCCTTTTGGTGACAAAGAAAGTGTAGTGCCGAGCTCAATTGGAGATGATACATCTGTATGAAGGTGTTCAATCCTTACATTGTGGTCTCCAGAAGGTGACCGAACAAGGGGCAAGTTCGTAGCTGCAGCAGACAGCCTCCCTGAGTCAAAAGAGAATCCATCACTAAATTTATCCACAAAATCTTTACCAGACTTGTCTTCTTCCAGTGAAGATGGTGGTGAAATTGTAGAGGCTGATGCCTGATAGTCATGGCCTTCTGTTGCATCACTCTTTGAGTGGTCTAACTCTGGAACATCTTTGAGGGGTGACAGCTTCTTTCTGTCAGAGTCACCTGAGATACCATACCTGGCAAAGTCCTGAGAGGGGGACTCTGTTTCGTCATTCGTAGTCTCGTCACTCATAATATCCCTCGGAGTTGACATGTCATCCATAGGAGTTGGCACGCTTGAGATCTCAATTATAGACTGTGTGTGGGCAGATGTTGTGTATTCCTCTGGAGGTTCATCTCGATTCTCATCATCTGAAGCCACCTCACTCTCTGAGCCTGCTGGCAACGTTTCATCATGTATGGAAGCCGCAGGTGAGACAGGAGAAGACAGCTTTAAGGGAGTGTCCACAGTCAAATTCTGCTTCTCGGTTTCATCATGTGTCTTATATTCTGCCATTCCTGGGCTACTGTCCTCAATTTCAACCTCAGTATCTTCCTCTGCTTCTTCTGTCTTAGATTTAACATGAACTCTTTGTTCTTGTTCATCTATTTCTTCTGTGTCCCCCTTTTCTTCATAATCTCCTGCCTCAGATGACTCCTCAAGTCCTGTACCCTCATCTTCAAATTTCTCACTAGTGATACCATTTGTTTTTTGTTTGACTTCTTGCTCTTCTGAGGTACCTCCACATTCTTCTTCTGCTTCAGTAGTTGTTATTCCCTCATCCACAGACTCTGCTGCTTCTGGAGAGTCCTTGCAAATGGTGATTTCCTCACGTTGGATTATCACATCTTCCCCTGAATCTTCTATTTTTGTCTGAGGTAAGCTTTCCTGATCATCAGAAATCTCCTCTGCTTTAAGAGCCTCAAAGTCTTTGGTAAGGTCTTCTGGAGAGGACATCAGGGACCTCTCAGCCTCCAGAGCATTTGCAGTATCAGCTACAGTGGCAGCATCCACAGCAGCATCTCCAGTTTCAGCAATGCCAGATGCATGAGCTACTGCAGATTTTGCAGCATCTTTTTTAACCTTAGTCTTACTCTTTTCTTTAGATTTGGCAGGGCTACTGAGGAGTTTTCCTTGTGTTGCCAACTTTGGTTTTGGTGCAGGTTTTTTCACATCACCTGTACCAGGACTACTCTTTTTTAGGCTTGCTGGTTTCTTGACATCCTTTTTAAGGTCTTTCTCCTCCTTCTTAATTTCTTTCTTTTCTTCTTTCCTGCTGTCTTTTAAGGGGGAGTCTTTTCTAATGTCTCGTTTTTTTATTTCCTTTTTGATCTCCTCTTTCTTCTTTTCCTCAACTTTGACCTTTGCTTCTTTCTTAGGTGTTGATTTGTCGTCCTTTTTCCCCTCCTTTTTATCAACTTCATTCTTATTTGCCACTTTCTTTGTCTCCTTCTTTACAATTTTTTCTTTGGGCATTACTTTTTGTTTCATATCGATTTTCTTCTTTTCTGGTGTGTCAGTTTTGGGTGTTGGCTCCATTTTGGGTTTTATTTCTTTTTCGACTGTTTTTGTTTGTTTGACAACAAGTTTTTCTTTCTTTTCTTTCACTGCTGCCTCCGGAGTTCCTTCAACATCACCTTTTGCTTTTTCAGGAGCTTCTTCTTTGGATTCCTTTCTGACACCTTTGCTTGGTGATGCTTTTGAGAGAGATTTTAGACTCTCTTTGCTGTCGGTCTTATGTTTCATCTTTGCTTGCTTGAGTGCTGGTGCCAAGTTTGAAGACAGATCTCTCTCAGTGACCACAGGATGCTTCAAGAAATCCAAATGTTTCAGTTTCTCTAAGCCTTCAAGGATATTATACTGGGTGGCATTGCCAGGGAACAGAACACGTACTATTTTCTCTGAAGGGTTAGATGGGTGCCACACAATCAATGAGGAGATTGAAGACAAATATGAGATAGGAAGCTCTGATTCATTTCCATTTGGTAATAAAATTGGAGCTTTATCTTTCTCGCTGCCAGTCCACTGCTTGAGAAAATGCTGCAGTTCCTTGCTGTTCTTTGCTGGCGTGAGTACATACATTTCAAGTTTACCAACACCCATTTTCTGGAAAAGTATAATAGGTTCAATTGTATTCCCTATATTCCTTTGCAAGGGTTCTGGTTTTAAAGACAACTTGTTGAGGTACTGCAGAGTGAAAGATGCTTCTTCAAAGTTTCTTCGTACCCTGTAGTTAGGACTGGGGTTTTCAAGAGTCTGAGGCATGTTAAGGAACACAACCCCAATGTCAGGGGAGATCATGTTCTTCATCCAGTCGCTGTTGGCTGTAGATCCCTGTGACTGCTCCTCTTCTTGTTCAGCAATTTTCCGTTGTAGCATGCTGTTGATCCCTGGTAGGTTATCATCTCCTATGTGTGTCAAAAGGATGGAATCTACTCGGTCAAGATGACGCACCAACTTCCAAAAGCAGGATTTCCTGTCAGATCCGCCATTGACCAGCATGTTGAAGCCATTGACAGCAAAAAGTGCTGAGTCACCTCGACCTCCAGGGAAAATGTAGCAGCAAGGTTTGGATAATTTTAGGAAGCCCCCAGAAGTGGGAGGTTCAAGCATGTCAAATGGCGATGGGACTTCGACAGATTCAGAGAGATATTCTGTAAACTCTGACAAGCCCTCCATTTCTGGTAGGATTGCTGGAGAATTGAGAGTAATATTAATGAAATCTTGTAGGCTGTGTTTATCCAGGTTGGAGTTTTTCCAGTCCCCATGTTCGGGACAATAAATGGTTAAGCTGGCTTTGTTGGCTGGATGTATGGTACTTAAAAGTTCCCCAATCTGCAGGACAAAGTAAAAAATATTTGCAGGATTTAGCACAGAGTTCATTTTCACCAAGGTACTACTAGATAAGAACTGCAGTTTTAAAGGATAAGAGTTACAAGCAAGTATTAAAATATAATGGTATGTTTATGTTAAAACTGTTGTTATATATTGTTTAGTAACCAGAAAGATGACAACTAGATCTACAGTTAAACATTCCTGTTTAAATTTGTTACTTTTACAATGACAAAAAATACATTATAAATATGAATGATATAATCCAAATTTGTACCATCAGAAATGCATGCAGTGCATATACTTACCTCTTGGTCTGTGAAAATGTCAATAAAGTTGAAAAATGAAAAGGAACCAGATTGAAGAATGAGCTCGCCAGTGTGCTCAAAACATTGTCCTGCCAAAATTAGCAACTTGTGGCGTGCTGTATCAGAAATTAACAATCGAACCTGTAAAAAAAGATGTTAGGGTTTTTAGTTTTTAGTATAGTAATGCGTGGGTTCTATTTAATGATTCTTGGCCCATTTAAGTGTAAATGAAAGTAATAAATAATGAAATATCTGTAACACAGCTGTTAACACTGGTATATGAAAAAGGAATATGAAGTGCAACATCATGATAGTTCTATTAGCTTTCTCTTTTCTACTAACATTTTGAGTTGGAATGCTCACATGGGACCACGGTAAAGTGAAATCATATTTCCTTACATTGTTATGCAGACTTGCCTGGCATCAAATAATGAAAGTTTCATCTACACAAAATGCATTAGACTCTTCATCACTTCTAAGGCTAACAAATTAAGATTACTGGCCATGTACTAGCCATCATATATAAAATAATTACATTGTCAATTGTGTACATTTATGTATATGATAAATAAAATGAAATTGGGATGAAAATAACAGTGACGACAAAAAACTGGTCCCTATTTACTAAACATGTCAGATAATACCACAGAAAACCTTAGTCTCACATTATATGAAACACTACAAAAGAAACAATGAACACACATATAGCACAATAAAAGCCATAAGGGATTTAGGGATAAGACAAAGAGAAGAAAGTCAAAAAGAAAGGAATGAACAGTCAAAGACACAGCAGTTACCTCAGTGCTGACTGCCTCATCTGAGGGGTTGATCAGTACCACTGTCTCCAGTACACTGCTTTTATGGTGTAGAATCTTCTGCCCTGTACATAAGACACAGAGGATGTATAATAATGTGTTAATACTTTTTGGCATCAAATGAAATGAAGGGAAAACAGACAGATAGACTTCAAGTTTTTGAATGACCTCCTTAACCATTTGAATCCTTTATGTTATGCTGTAGTACTTTTTTGCTAACGTACTGCTAACTCCTTACACTAATTTTTGTCCCTATTATTCCAGTTTCCACTGGTGATAACTGTTATCATAACCCACGGCAATTTCAATGTAACGCTGTATTTCAGTAGACCACGTGTTATACCGCGTGAAAAGTATTTAATCATGGAAGAAATGTTTGCATTGATGCAGGTTTCAAAGTGGTTAAAACATGACTGAGAACACTAGTCATAATCAAGCTGTTTTCACAGCTCTATGTATATTGCCACACATTCACACTCCTGACTTTTCTTTTGTTCCACAACTTCTTTCTTCCTGCATACATGCAAACTCAGACTTAATAAAACAAGTAAAATATATATTCAATAAAATAAAGTCAGTACCTACATAGCTATGAATATAGACATGAAAGCTTTTAGGTAAGTACAGACATTACAGGCGACACATCCCCTCCTTTTCTCTTCGTAGACGGATTGAGGAAAAACCTCAATTACAGCTTATGATGGATTCTAGTAGATTTGTCCTTTTCTTCATTGTGAGCAAATCTATCATACAACAAATTAATCACGCTGTCCAGCAATGGAAGTTCTGTCAGGCGACTATTTAATTGAGTGAACAAAATTGCCTACTCTGTCACTGCCACTGCACATCAGCCTTCGAATTTCAGGGAACACCCAGAGCACCAAGATCTGCAGATTATTTCAACATACTGCAAAATCACTAACAGCTTCTGTTTTGTACCTTGAATGATGTTTTCTTTCATGATTTGGTGGTTCTACTCCATGTCTTTTGCCTTTTGTACCCTAGCAACTCTAAAACCTATGTAGAAACCTGCATGGAAATTAACGTGTGGGACGTTCGTTTTTTAGCTTCTCTTGCTACTGTGCAGCATATTTTGTGATGCAAATTAGACATATATGCCCTTCTAATTTGAATGCATGCCTAATAATGCTCTAAACAGGACCAGGTGTGTTTGCCTACATCAAGGTGGTCTGATCACACACTGAGAGTAATTACGGTGTCATTATATCCCTGCTGACTCATCATGCATCATCCAACTGCTTCTCTTTCCTCACTGTAATACTGTCTATATTTTTCCTCTCCATTCCACACTGCTAATAGTCTCTTTTGCATGTTTGCTAATCCTTTATGAATTCAAGTGTTTTAGCAATTTTTGATTATATACTCATACAGTATTATTTCTGTCCTCAGGTTTTGGATTATAGTTCTCTCCCTTTGAACTTGGATTTAAACTACCTAATTTGAATGACAAAATATTTATGATGTCATGAGGGTTACCTGTCAGCAACAGCCTACCCAGAGAATCATCACTTTTTGCATAAATAAGTTCAATGCCTTGTGCTCACACCAGCCTGTTGTCGTTCTAAAAAATATTTTTAAAATATATTTTATCAGCAAATCTGGAATTATGTTGTCCTATTATTCCAAGTCAAAATCATCATGCATTTGCCTCTTTGAAATGGTAATGGTAAAGCTGCAACACATATTCCTGGTTGAGTACTCTGCTGTTCCTCTTTGTGCTCGTTTGTCTCCTGAGATTTTTCAAGTTTCCTTTGTTCTCTACTCCACTTTCCAAAGCGATGGTTTTGAATCCTGACCGCCATTGCATAATGGCATCAGTGAGTCTTCTTGCTCTCGTTTTCTCTCTGATCATTAGCTGCTGTAGGCAGATCTCCGTTGGGAAAACCCTTCACCTTTATGTGCGTTTATATGAAGGAGGGAGGAGGGGATAGGAAGCAGAGAGAAAAAAAAAGGCAGAGGAAGGAGAAAGAGTCGACACGTCGTTCTCTGTTTTCTGCAGGGAGGAGAGGTGATGGAGTCATGAATTATTCTCTCTCCCTCGCACTTCCTGTCCTCCCCATTTTCTCCACCTGAATCTGTCTGCTGTGATCTTTCTAAATAGAACATGCTGCAAGGAACTCCACCAATGAGCTACACTCCTGCCATCGCCCCTCCCTGTCATCCGTGCTGACTGAAGAGCAGCGTCATTACCCAGTTTTCCTCCATATAAAGCACACTCCATTTAAAACAAAACCAAAAAAGCCGGAGCTGGATTCCCCAGAGAAAAGGCGCGATCGAAATCAGTGGTGCGAGACTTTGTTCAGCAATTACTTCTGGTCAATGCCAGGGCTTTTTCCGCTCTTTGAGGGGCCAAGTGCGATTGCTGTCACTGACAATTATCCACATGACTGACTAAAGTAAATCCTGTAAAAAGTCACTTCATGAAGCTGAACACACAGACCGGAAATAAAGAGTATGTGTGGATGACAGAATCTGCATGATCATGATTCCTTTACATGCATTATCCAAAAGGGAAAGGGAGAACGATTTGGTGTTTTACATTTTGTAGATCTCACACTAAAGTTAGGCAGGGTGCTGTTTCCCTGGCTTTATTTTAATACAGCTTCTTTTTAAAAATCAGCTTAAAGGCACAGCACGAAATTTTTGGTAAGTCCAGTTGGGAAATATGTATAGAGATTTAAATCAATAACCAAAATTGACAAATGAGGCCTTGCTGTTTAAAATTTCCCTCAAAATTTTGATTGAATGAAATCAGTATAGCGATTTAAACAAATAGTTTATTTGACTATTCAAAAAGATTAAATAGCTTTTTCACGCATGAAGGATATTTTGGACACATTTGGAGTATGTTTGATCTTAACCAAACCTAAAACAGCCCTTGACACACAACACACAAATACACAAGGATTTTGATCAATTCCGTTCTAATCCAAAATGATTTTAGCGTGAATTTAGGCTCTAGGAGAGTATGTGTCTTTCAAAGACAAGAATTGACACATTTCAGTGAACAGATCATTTTGTCTAAAACCCAGTATACTAAACTGTGTCCAATTATACACAACACACATTACTCGACATCTTTTCAGATGATTAGATTCACCGCACAAACGCAGAGTGCATGGTGACTTGTCCACATTTAGCACTATTGATTCCATTAGACTGATGCTTTGCATCGACTGCATACAGACTCAGTGCCGGTCAGCTAGTGGGGTTGTGACAGCAGATTTCATCTCAAATCTCCTGATGCTCTTTAAGGCTCAATCAACCTGTAACCAACATGACACACAATCCACATGCCCGGCATCATAAGAGGCTACGTTAGGGAAGGATGAGAGGTCAGGATGAATTTGAATGCCAGGGTGATGTCATTTCTTCTGTTCTATGTCTCTCCGCCCCGCCTGCTTGACTCTGTCGTTTCTCCCCCTTCGGTCTCTTTGTTCTTACAGAACTAGTTGTTCATGCTAATTTCATCTATACCACTGCTTGCTTCAGTCTCGTCTTTTTTGCATGAATGAGGTTTTTTCTCTCTCTCTCTCTATCTTTATCTAGTCACTAGGAAATGTTAATTAGCCACTTGCGCTAGTGCTAATGCTAATCTCTGCAAGCAATGGATACTAACATAACACACCGCTCTTTCTATAGTTCGACTAGTGGAAATTGGCATGAGCTAGTGGAAAACGGTTAATTAATAAGCTAGCATCTTATTCTATCTCTTCCATCTTTACATCTTTTAAAGCGGCCTCTGATAGATCAAGAGCAGTGAGTGTGTGTCTGTGGGGGTGCAAGAGCTCATTTTCTCTATCCAGAATTAGTAACCAAGATGCATCTGCATTATTAGGAACATTATGAATCGATATGACATCAAACCCATTACTACACAGTGGGTGGGGATCTAATATTTGAGGGATAACATATTCCAAACTTCCAAGCTTTCTTCTAAAAAACATTTACTAGTTTGAAATGTGGGCAAATAATCTATTCACTAATAATAATTAGTAATTATATTGATTAATTATATTATAACTGTATGATGAAATAATCAATACCACCAACATCAACACCACAGCAAAAACTCACAGAACAGCCCTGCTGCCTTGAACATGTGTGTGCCTGAATGTGTGTGTGTGCGTGTGTGTTTGTGTCACCAGTGCTCGCGGCAGGCCTCTGCAGACACATCCTGATGAATATCCTTTCATCCATCAAATAGATGAGTAGTCAGCCTCCCCCTTTTTCTCCTGCTGCACTTCACCAATCTCTTCTAGCTAGAGAGGGCTACCGCTCTGAAAACGAACTTCTTTTTAGACCCTGACATCCACAGACTGAGTTAACACCATAGGCATATTAAAAGAAAAAGGTGGACTACACATCAGATCATAAAAGCAATGGCTGGGGAAACAATACGGAAAAATCCTGTCTTTCCCCACTCATGTTTCTTTTCACTACCTCTTTTCTTACAACAAAAATTTAACGAATATTCTCAGTGTATTCTTCTAGTACATGACTATATCATGCACGTCGAGTGCAACTTGTCACATCATTTTTGACAATCTATTACAGAGTAATAGAAAGTATGTTGCAAGTATGCTGCAGGGGCCTGAATCGTTGTTATACTGGTGTGACTGCAAGCATCAAAGGTTAAACCAAGTCTCTGTACAGTTTTTTAAGTGGGTTTTAAAACACCCCATGTGATACCGATGACTTCCTTCACATGCTCCCTCTTGTCATATAAATAATGATGCACTGTTTCAAATATATATTTAATATGTTACGTTCAAAGACATATGCACCTAGTTGCACAAAAAATGCAGAGATAAAGTTATGAACGACCAAGGTTAAAGATGAACAAAGGGTTAATGGGTGTAGGGTTATTGGTAGTGTAGTGGTTAGGGTGTTTGCCCCCGTGATCAGAAGGTCGCCCGTTCAAATCCTGGACTGGTAAAGGTACCACTGAGGTACTCATGAGCAAGGAACCATCCCCAAGCACTGCTCACTGGGTGCTACCCATGTCAGATGCCCACTGCTCCTTCAATGATGGGGTCAAATGCAGAGGATCACATTTCAGCAGTGTGTGCTGTGCTGTGGCGTTTTGATAATCACAAATTATCACTCACTTTATTTCACATCCTTTGAATAAAGTTATTTGCCTACACACTACACATGTAAAGAGGATCAGGATTGCAAAAGCCAGTTTATAAAAGATAAAAATATATGAAAATATAATTGGTCTGAAAAATACATATGCTCACTATTTGCCCTTTTGTTGAACATTTCGGTTGGGGTCTGGGTTTACAGCATTAAATGCAAAGTATGTATTAACATTATTATTTATTTTTAAATGAAAGTATATCCTTGTCAGTTGCAGCAAATTCAGCAAAAGGGGCTACATGCCACATTACCAAGTTTATAGCAATTTACACAAAAACTTATTCACTAGACAATCACCAGAGTCACCAAATGATTTTGCAAGTGGGCTATATTTATCTCAAGCAAACAAAGTTGAAAATAAAGGCTGAATCAAACAAGAATTTGTAAAAATTAATAATGCAGTTTTATCAAATCTATTGCAACCCAAAGCCATAACAGATTTATTGTAGGTAGCTCAATAAAAGCAAAACATTTTAAAATAAGGTATTAAATGACAAATTCACCCACAATCCTGACGAATTGTTATCTAAAAATCATACATTGTAGTTTAATAATAAGGGATGATGCTGGTGCTTAAATCTTTATCATTTTCTGTAAAGTGCCATGGAAAGTGGCCTTTGAGAGCATCATACTTAGAAAGATGAAAAGTTTAGCAAATTACTACAGGCCAGCAATCTAAGCCTAGATCTTTAAATTACACGACACACGGTTTGTGGAAAACTGGAACCGTGTCAAGTTAATATAGCACTTTTCACAAATGACTCTCATGTGTTTAGTGTATCAGTGTTCAAGTGCACAGTTAAAAGCCTCATTACCTTGTCTGAGATGAAAAGCAGCATTGTTATTATCATCACTATAGCTGGTCAAAATGACAGTTGTTTTACATATAATGAAGCCTCACATTCTGCAGTTTTTAATAGATATGATGAGTCATAAAATGTTTCCATCCATTTTCTCCCTGATTTAGATCTTGTGATTAAAATAATCCAGATTATTTACAGTTTGTACAGTACATAAAATGGATTCATGGACTTTATATGATCCTGTTTTGTATTTCAGATTCTTTCTGACAGTGATTCTTATGTCACTACATTCTTCTGATTCTATATCACCAGACTTCTCATCACTTGAACTGCACCGAATAAGAGGACGACTGTTTTGACGTTGTAATGACGAAGCAAAAATGTAAAACCGACTGAAGCCAGACCAGTAATATATTATAAAATGCTTAAAAGTAATTACATTAATAAACATGGACTGTGGAAAATCTATGAAGTCTAGACTGCTTCCTAAACTAAGCAATTCTGTCAAGGTAATTAAAATGATCATAGTAATGTGCAGCCTGCGTATGTGTGTGTGTTGTGTCTGTGTGTACCACGTTTTTATGCATTGTGGGGACCTCTTTGGCCTTTCTGTCCCCTCAAATCACTTTTATTCATTTTTATAGAAAATGACTATAGAAAATGTGCATGTTTTATCTGAGAAACTAACAGGGTTAAAAGACGTGCATTTGGTTAATGAAGTTAAGTTTAGGATAAGGCTTAGGGTTAGCTGTAAAAATATATATATCTAGTCATTACCGAAGGGGGGGGTTGTATTTCACTGATTGGCTCCCATTGAGTGTTGAGTCATCTTTGTGGAGGTTATATGAGCAGACTCTATGTCTCTGTTCTAGACAACGAAGAGATTTATTGAGTTTGGAAAAGATCAAACGATTGCCCCATTGGGCTGTGCTCAAGCTCTGAGAAAACCTGGCAGAAGTACTAAAGCTATCAGACTGTGTAATGTTTGATAATAGAAACAGCAGACATTTCCAAAATAATTTAACAGATTTTTGATAGGCCTTAAGGTTAATGTAGGGCGTGACCAAGCAGCTACACGATCAAATGCTGACAAATCACAGTAGGGACATTTTAGCTAATTAACTGGAATTTAGTCTGTGCCTCCCTGAGAGCTACAGACAGCCGGGGCAGGGGGCTGAGGTGAGGGGTTAGTTTAGGACAGGAGAAGAGACAGGAACATAATCACAGTACATAGCCAGACACTGCTCCGGGCAGCCTGTCTAGAACAAAACCTCTACTGTTCTTTTAAATATACCTATTTAAACTGTCAGCAGTTGCACACTGAAAACCTAATTCCCATCATTTTTTTGACAAGCTTATGGTTTATATACATTAGAAAGACAGTAGAAATCAGATTAACCTGACTTTCATTAATAATACTCACAGTAGTGCAATTTAGAAGAAGCTATATTTTATGATTCAGATAATATTTTTTTCTGACTGAAACAGCCAATCTCTGATTAAAGTCTAAATATGAATTACATTTAAGAACATAAAAAACAATGTCAAAATGTGTGCTGAATGGCTATTTATCTAAAAATATATATATAGTAAAAAAATATTCCAGCTAACACAATTTTTTCATCACATTTCAGCTTCAAACTACACTACAAAACATACTGCATATTTTATTTAGGACAACAAGGTCCAGAAAAGCTAAAAAAAAAAAAATTAAGTACTAAAGTACATAAAATGATACATAAAATACATTTCTCATTTCCAGAATATAGACATTTTGGCTTTAAATATTTGATAACCTGGTCCCATAAAGTGACTGGAAAGTATGAGCTAGCTAAAGGGATGCAAGGTCTCAAGTTCAGCTTACCTCGCACATCGGCAGAAAACCTGGCTGAGTGTCGAGAAACAAAAAGCTTCAGCTCCTGGTCCAAGTTGCAATCAATGAGATTTGTGTCCCATGAACGAATTCCTGTAAGTCATAAAATCAAATGAGCAAATAAATGTCTAAGCAGCAAATTTCTAACATGCTGTCTAATCTGGTTTAGATTTTTTTGATGGATAGCACAATAAACAACACAAACAGGTGTTTTTGTGAACTTTCTTTAAGATATACATAAACTGTACTCAAGTGCAAATATGCTGTGTAAATGACCATCTATCCTTGGAAGTGACGCACCTGTGAAAACTGATTTCACATACACCAAGTTTTTCAGTTTTACATCTACACAGTTAGACATCAATTCTTCCATTAGATTATGAAGTGCATTCTGGAACTTGGATGAATGTGTCTGTCAGCTTTTTTATTTGGTTGCTTAATAGGTAATTTCAGTTTTCTTGGCAATGCCGGCTGCCATTACAGGAAAAAGTCAGGTGCATCCCTAATCACCGATGCCTTTCTGCTGTGTCATAGCTGCATTTTCAGAGTCACTTCTTACTATCTACAATACAGATAGTAAGAAGTAACTCTGAAAATGCAGCTATGACACACATTCTGCAGTTTCCAAACATTTCAGTTTCATGTATATTCTCTCTTAAATGTTTAAGAGAGAATATACATTTCAGGTGAATATAGATATACTTTAGGAGTATCTAAAGAAACTCTTAGCAATATTTGAGTTAATAATTCTTTACATTACATTTAAATCTATAGCATAGATATTTCTAACTCTCCAGCAAAGCATTTAGTCTACAAACTGAATCTAGGGCAGAGTTTGAAGCTCTTGTACTATATTCAGCAGTGAACTCTTGAATTATTCAGGCATTTAATGTGCATTCTAATGTAGTGTAATATGGATCTTTTGCTTTTACGATTATTCGCTACTTGTTTTTCCCTTTATCGGTTGTATCATTCCAAATTCTACGACCCTTAAACCCTGTCAAATGCACAAGGACACTCTCTTTTCCTCACTCATACTACACGCTCATACCACCACCACCTTTTATCATGTACAATGTTTTGCCTTTGCAACTTTCCAGTCTAAATCGGTGTTGGTTCCTACAATTACGCAATTATTAAACAATGGTACAACAAATGCATATCGTTGCTGTCATTCAGAAATTCAGTTTCTAGATGGGATATTCCCAAATGTGTTTGGAGTTGTATAAAGCACAAAAAGATGAGATATCTTGCAGTACAGACAGCTAACAAATAAAAAAAAAAGTGCATTAACAACAAAAAACCCCAAATATGACTGGTATGGGGAGACCAATCTTAAAGCCAATTTAAGGTCAAAATATCTAGTTATTTGATATACCCAGTGCGATTTGCTTTTGCTAGTTCTAAGACCTGCGCATGTCTGAACAATTACGCATAGACTTCAGCTGCGAATGGGAGAAACTCAAACGCCCTTTTCGCAGTAATAAAGGGCCCTCGCGACTTTCCGTAGGGACCGCAGTGCGGCTCGAGCCACGCCCACAAGCCGGTGCTGGAGGAGAGAGCAGCGGAGAAATGATGCTGAGAGCCACCCGGGATGTCTAAAATTAAACGTGGCAAACCTGATTTGAAACACGAAATTTCTGCAGCATTGACGCAAATGTTGAACGGGGCTTAAGCATAAATTGTAACCTAAGGGGTTCCTCATATTTTGGTTTCGCGTGCTACATTTAATTTGGATAGACGTCGCAAATGATGGTTCTCCCTCACAGAAAAGAGCAAACGTGGTACGTGGTATAGCGTTGTTGGAGGAAAAGGGTTGAGGGAGAGAAGCTAAAAGCCCGGGGAAGAAACAAGAAGCTGTGCGCCTTAAATAAGCTGAATCATGCCCAAACCAAGCGAACGTTGTAATAACCGGAAAACGACGCTGCGTCACGGTCGCATCAATCAGTGCAGCTGAACAAGGACAATACGGGATTCGCAAAGAGGGTGGCAAAAGAGGTGGCATGATGCCACCCGGCCTCGCTGATTTAAATCAGGGAGGGGCCGCACACGCATTTCCAACGACTAAAAGAATAAAGTAAAATAAAGCAGATGCGATTAAAGGCCAAATTTATTGCACCCACTTGTGTTTATCAAATGAAACACTGCAGCGCGCACGAAGCAACCGGTTTTTTTGCGACGTCTCACGCGTCTCTCTATAAAAGTGCTAAAATTTATTTTGAGACTAAACCAGCTACAGAGAGAATATTAAACATAAAGTTTAAGTGTCGTATTGTCTCCTAAACAAAGCAGCACCGAATTAAAAAGACAATGTCTTGCCTTTGTCTATGTCCTCAATGGCACACTTGAGATGCTCGGGCGTCACCAACTCGCCGACCACCACTAACAGGTAAAATTTGCCGTCGTCGAAGTGATGCGCCGAGGCCGAAGGCGACGCCATGTTCCCGGTGCGAGAGCCGCTGTCGGTGCGGAACGATTCTGTGGGGTCTGCCGATGCCAGGAGCGTCGCCATTCTCTCAGCTACTCACATACATACATACACGCATATATATACACAAACGCGCACACACGCTCACTCACTCGCCCCCCTGTCCGGTAAAGCGGGGAGGAGAGCCGGAGCCGGTAGGCGAACAGCGGGGCGCGGTAGGAGCGCTGCACGCTTTTATAGCACGGGCGGCGTGTCGCTCATCCAGCTGATGTCATCCGCCTTTCAGTGAAAGTCCTCGGAGGCTGATCAGTAGCAGGATGAGCAATCAAAACTATAATCAAGCCACAACGTTGTCCACAACAACATAAATCTAAGATATTTAGTTGTTGTTTTTTTTATTTGGCTATGTGATGAGAAGCAAAAGTGAGAAAATCCATTTGAAATGTACAGAGAGAAAGAGAGAGAGATCTGTTTGTACGAGAGCAGGAGTAGTGGACAAGGTACAGATATTTCTGGTCATATATTACTTCAGTACAAATGTGCATACTGATACAAGTTGTGTAGTCAAAGTTTCACTTGAGTTAACATTCTGCAGCATTTGCTTTTAAAATAATTTAGTATTTAAAGGTAAATGTTATTTTAAATGCCAATTCATTGTTTTATTGTTGCCACAAAGCAATTTTAGAACTCTGTTTCAGATTCAGTGAGTTATAATTTTTTCCAAATAAGGCCATGGATGCTCAGGTTAATAGCCTAAAGCTTGATTGTCTTGATCAGGGTAGTTGGTGGCATAACGGTTAGGGAGTTGGCCCCATGATCGGAAGGTTGCCAATTCAAGTCCCGAACCGGTAAAGGTACCTCTGAAGTACTTATAAGCAAGGTATTCTCTCCAAGCACTCACTGGGCACTGCCATATGGGTTAAATGCAAGGTCACATTTCATTGTGGTGCACTGTGTGCTGTACCATGTAGTGGTGAGTTCACAATGACAAATAATCACTCACTTGAATTAATATTCGTCTGAAATGACCATCTTTACATGCTCCAACAGGCTGTTCCAACCTGCAGCTTCCAACACAGGTGTGGAAGTAGAAACTTATATTTAGTATTTTGGTGCTGAAGCTGCAATCACCTGAGTCCATATTCATTCTAGTGTTAAAAATATGTAACTGTTATTTCTGCGTAAGAATAATTCCTAATAAAGAAAATGGCTAAAATATTTTATATTAACAGTGTTTACATATTGAAACTGTTTTGCTTGTATTGGTAAAGATTACTGATTAGAAAGACTGGACCCAATGTCTTAAATTTAAGTGCTCTAATTAGCTTGGTTTTAAATTAGCATATTCCCCAATTCATTTAATAGCACAAATTATGAAGATCAGACTGTGGCACAAATCACTATCATGTTGGCAAGTAAACAGAACACACTTGGGCTGGTGGAACTTAACTATACATTTCACTGATAGTAGACAGTGGACATTGCTGATTTTAATATTACTCATAGTAAATACAGTAACTGAAAAAAGAGAGATTCATAAAGAGTAAGAATGTACGAGTGAGAGAGATAGCAAGAGGGCATCTTGGGGTGACATTACATCCCTATTACATTACAGAAAACTAATTATAAAAGTCTACGAAACTATCAAAGCATGCCTCACTTTGCACTTTTTCAGAGATTTGTGAGGAAGGACATGACCTCTTGTAAGGAGTTTGTCTTTGTGTAGATTGCATTTTTATTTGCTTGCAGCCTAAAAAAGTCTCACCAAACAAGCAGCCCAATTTTGGTATGTATGTAATAACATTTTCCTTGTCTATATCAAAAATGTGATACTATCAGTTAAATTTGAACATTCATTCCATGTAGAAATCCCTACCGGGGTTGCAGGGACCGGAGCCTATCCCGGGAACTACGGGCACAAGGTGGGGACCAACTCTGGGCAGGCGCTGACACACCACAGGGCAATACAGTATATATATAGTAGTTATTTGCCACTCTTGTTTTTGGTCAAACCAATTGGAGAAGTGTGTAAAGACAATGAGTAGATAAACTGTTAGTGTAGAAAAACAATAGAGGACCATCACAGACATCACCGATGGTCATTTTACTAGTTATTGACGGTCAAGCAGTTTTACAACAGCATTAACAACTGTCTCTTAAGATGGCATTCACGCCATCAGCCTTGAATGGTAAAAACCACAGCAGGGCAGAAAAGAAATGGATCCTAAGCGTAATTAAGCTTTTTTTTAGTAGGGAAGATACTTCATAACTGGACAACTCTGTTCTTAATCTAGCAGCTGGAAAGAGGTCCTCCCAAAGATCCTTGTAAATATTTCAAGGCACTGACCTGTGTGTCTGACACTGCAGTGCCGCTTTAGGCCTACTGGAGACCTGGATGATCCAGCATATCAAACATTCATATTACAGCTGGGGAACCAGGGGTGTGCTCATAAATACATAATGAATCTGTGTTTCAGCCAATCAAAGGTGGTTGGATGGGGAGGACTGTTTAGTGACATGCACAATGTTGTTAACAAAAATGTGAACAAGAAAAAGAAAGTGACAGCCACAGAGAGAGAGAAAGAGAGACGCCCCTTTTTGTGCATGCTACTTTTGCTTTTATGATTCATGCCTTAATAAACTCATTGACAGTCATGCCTATATCCTGCCTCTACTTTCACCGCACCCATGCACAAATGCATACACACAAAGAGATAGAGAGAAAGAGAGAGAGAGAGAGCCTAAGAGGAAAAGAAGAAACCACAACCCACAACACTAATATTGTTAGGGGCATGTGGGATAATCAGTGGCATTTGTTGCCATGGCATCTGCCTCATTTGATCCTCACTCACTGCCTGCGCCATTCGCGAGACACCAATTATTAATGAAATATGGTGTTTGATATCATGCAGTTTCGTGTTAATTTAGAGATTTTGGCTAAAAAGGCTTATACTTCATCAATAATTTCCATCTTTGGTGTAGAGGCAAAACCGTAAGGAAAATAATAAATAAAAAAATGAAATTGATACAAGAAAAATAGATTTGAATTTGTATTTAAGTATGATATAACCTATTATTGTTCTTAACAGTCATCATTTTTGACCCAAGAGACCACAGATAATGCACCATAATAAGAAATGATTGCATATTGAAATAAATTGCACCATGTTTCAAAGTGCTGTGTTTTATCCATGTGTTTCATGTGGGAAGTGTGTTTTATTCATATACACCAAGGAGTGGTGGTTTAATTGAGCATTTAAGAAACATTGTTGCAGCAGGATAGTATGAACTACACATTTGTAAGATATACCAAAAGAAATCCTCTGTCACTGAACCTCAAATATACTACAAATTTATCCAAATATGCATCTAAAACAAACAAAATGCAAAACCAGTCTTTTTGCAAGGTCCATTGGCCCCCTCTCTTCTCTCTCACTGGGATAAACTAACTGTAATTGGAAAATAAGGAAAAACAAGGGTATAGTACAGTATATAGATTATAGTAAAGGATGACCCCGCTTTCTGGGGCCATTGTGGTAATCACATTAAAGAAAGTCAAATGACTTCAACCACTCCCATGGCTTGTTTTAAATAACAAATCCATTATCTTATACATTTACAGCATTTAGCAGACGGTCTTATCCAGAGTGACTTGCATTTTCCAATTTCAGGGTTTCCCTGAGAGCAACAAGGGTCCTCCACGGGACGCAATGATGGTATTGCTCGAGGTAGGATTTAAACCCACAACCTCAAGAAGAGGGTTGCCACCTAGGTCTGACAAAAAACCTGGACATTTCACCAACCCGACCAACTCCACGCATCTGACCTATGACATTCATTGATTTCTCCCCCGTCACAGACCACTAAAAAACCTGGTAAAACTGGAACAGGTGGCTACCCTAGTCAAGAAACGAGTGTCCTAATCTCTAGACCACCACAGACTGCATAAATGAACATAAATCTATTATCTGCAACACATTTTGCATGGGTTCTACAATTATGACCAGGCCAGTTTAGTTACTTTAAAATAACTGATTTAGTTAAAGTGGATTTGGATGAATAATACGTGAGGTAAATAGGGCAAATGAAAAAAACACATTCTTCAAACATGAAGGTAGAAGTAAGGACTGTTCAGTAGAAACTGTCTTCTGTTAGACAAGGTGTGTCCAACATGTGACATATGGCTTTGTAACATTTAGGGTGTTAATCATGTTAGTAAGTCTTGGCTTTAAACGGGAAGGTCTTTTGGAAGAGCTGTCTGATTCTCATTGCAAACGAACCAAGCATCATGGTAAAATCATGCAGTAAATGTAAATGTGTGAAAGCAGCTCCCAGTGATATATTGCCCTCTAGTGTTGAAAGGAACAAAATATAAATTTATGTAGTCCGTAAAATAAATGAGAGAAAATATTTTAGTCCAGACCCCCGCCAGATTTTCATTTACAGTGAATAGGATTCCTTTGGCTGGAAATGAACTAAGCAGGTCACAAAGTAGTAACTAATACATTGTGCTATGAATATAAACAAAAAAGGTTTCTATTTTTATATTTTATATTTTTCGCAGAATTTTGAGAAATGCAAGTTTCTGTAAATACAAGTGGATTTCCCCTCTTATATCTCTTGCACAATGTCTTACTTACTATGTATATCAGAGGAGGAAGCCCATTAGTATATATATATATATATATATATATATATATATATATATATATATATATGACTAATGGGCTTCCTCTCTATATATATATATATTAGGCTGCCGTACAACGCGTTAACGACGTTAATTATTTTCGTTGTTAATACGCCATTTTTTAACGCATTTCACGCATGTGCAGTGTGACGAATTATTTGTCAGGAAAGTGGTTGTTATAAGTTATAATTCTACTTGTTGGCATTTTATACTTTTATACTTAATTGAGATGAGTAATAATTATGACCTGCAAGTATTTGTGTACTCCGTATTTTTCAGAATCGACTCTATATGGTTTAGGTGCGCAAAACTAAAGATTTGACTGTAATGATAAGGATAGGATGTTTATGAATGAATTAATGTTATTAATTATCAGTGATCTTAATTATCCAGTCAAGATTTCATAACCCACTGAGACTACAAGGTTTAATAGATAGAAATACGAGTTTATTATTAGTCATACCACTGATTATATGTAAAATGAGTCTTAAATTACGATTGGTTTTAAAGTTAATTACATGTCTCCCTGTTACTCATCGTAATCCATCTTTCTATAAGAATAACAGGTGTTGTTGACATCTTTCGTAGATCAAAAGCAAGAAATTGTGCTGTGTCGGACTTTACCGCAGAGATTCTGATCCTAACAGAAATGAAGTGTTTACAAGTTACTGGCCTGTTTAAAGATTTATGATCTCCTGAAGTTGGGGTCATATTTGAAATGATTAAAACTGTAATTTCAATGTGATTCACGTGTTGAGGTGAAACATCGGGTCACCGCATTAAAAATGATAAACGCATTTGTCAGGCCCAGAGGCGCCGTCTAGCGGCTCAGATAAAAAACATGAGCAAATAAACTCTCAAATTCCACAACACGACACTCGCCATAAGCTTGTGCTTTATATATACACGTTATATATATATGCATGTACGTGTATATATATATTACCATTATTTATTGTGTTATCAAAAACAGACATAATATGAAAAATTATGTATCTGTGTCCTGTTATTATTCGGTATGCATTTCAGAAAGAAAATGGTTAGGATTCAGGTGTAGTTGCAAATAGTGATTAATCCTGATTAATCCACTGAAAAATTCTGGATTAATCTGATTAAAAAATTTTAATAATTCTGACAGCCCTAATATATATATATATATATATATATATATATATATATATATATATATATATATATATATATATATATATATATATATATATACACACACACACAAAAGTGTGGGGCACCCCATCCATGTTGCATGATAATTAGCTTGTCTTCATAAGAGAAGATCACAACAAGATGTAAGTTTCAGAGATATATAGACAAGGATGTTCATCAGACCAAAATTCTCAATGTAGCATTATTGAGTTGTGGTGAAATAGAATGAAGTTTGGAAAATGGGATGTGCTAAAGTTTGGGAACCCTCTCACTTGCATTACTTTGAAGACCTGCAGTCATTTAATACTGACAGTTTGAAGCACTAAATTGCTTTTGATTAGCCTATTAGCCCTTAAACTACAAAGACAGCTAAACTAATAAAAAAAATGGTTTAATATATATAAATTCAAGTTAGTGGCATTTCTGTCCTTGGTTTCCTCTAGAGAGTGGCAACATGGGAACCTTTGAAGAACTCTCTACTGACTTAAAAACTAAGATAATGAATTTTTATGAATTAGGAGAAGGGTACAAAAGATTATCACAAAGGTTTGACCGTTCAACTTAACAGTAAGAAATGTAGTTAGGAATGGAAGGCCACAGGAACAGTCCTTGTGAAGAAAAAGAGATGTCGTAGGCCAAGAAAAATATCTCAAAGGCACAGAAGAAGAGGTTAGAATTGACACCAGACAAACCACAACCACCTCCAGAGAGCTACAACAACATCTGGCTGCTGATGGTGTCATTGTACATCATTCCACAGTTCAGTGCACTTTGCACCAGGAACAGCTCAGTGGAAAGGGTGATGCGCAAAAAGAAGAGCCGCATGAGGTATGCAAAAGAGTATCTGGACAAGCCATAAATATTCTGGGAAAAAAATATCAGGGACAGATGAGACTAAGATAGAGTTATTTGGTCATAACCAGAGGTACTCATGCATGGTGAAAAAAACACAGCATTCCAGGAGAAGAACTTGCTGCCAACAGTAAAATGGGTGGAGGGTCCATCATGTTATGGGGCTGTGGCTAGGCACAGGTATTGGGAAACCTTGTTAAAGGAGCTGCATGGATTCCATCTCAATATCAGCAGACTCTTGAAAAGAATGTTCTAGAGTCAGTCACAAAGTTGAAGTTACACCGGGGTTGGATGATTTAGCGCGACAATGATCCAAAGCACTCACTCAAAATCTACTATGAATTTATGCAGAGGCACAAGTAATAATGTTCTTAACAGCCATCCCAGTCCCTAGACCTGAACATCACTGAAAATGTATGGATTGAGTTGAAGTAGCTGTCCATGCCCAGAAGCCATATCAAACCCAAGGACTGAACTGGAGGCATTTTATAGGGTGGAGGCATTTTTGAATTAATACAGTTATTTTTATCAGGGATGCCCAAATTTTTGCATAAGACTGTATGTGTATATATATATATATACACATTCACACACATACATACATACATATACTACCAGTCAAAAGTTTGGACACACCTTCCCATTCAATGTTTATTACATTGTAGATTCTCACCATGCATCAAACTATGAATGAGCTGTGTATGGGCTGGCCTCCACGTCCAATTGAGATGGTTTGGGATGAGATGGACCTAGGAGTGAGGGCAAAAGGCCAACAAGTGCTCAGCATCTCTAACCTTCAAGACTGTTGCAAAACCATTTCCAGATGACTACCCCATGAAGCTCATCGAGAGAATGCCAAGTGCAAAGCAGTGATCAAAGCAAAGGGTGGCTATTTTCAAGAATCTAAGGTATAAAACATATTCTGGGTTATTTCATACTTTTTGTTTACTACATAATTCCATATGTGTTCATTCATAGTGCCTTCAGTGAGAATCTACAATGTGTAAATAGTCGCGAT